>CM040178.1:38872715-38995215 GCA_022606695.1 Vaccinium macrocarpon | reverse complement strand
TTAATCAATAACACAATATTCGATATAATAATAATTGAAGTCTCGCGCTAATGATCGAAACCATTCAACTTTTATAAAATACTCCTATGTTTTAAGAGTACGCGTAAAAAATAAACTCATGCGGATATCATTAAGGGCTTAATTGATGCATTCAGTTTTATCCAGTCAAATTCAAAGACAAATACCGATCAAGCTCTTACCAATATTTGAATAAATTGATTTTTTACAGGTAATCTAAAAATTATGTTTTAAATAAATTAAACGGTTCCAATTATTTGCGTGAGAGTCCAAAATGAGTGGTTTACATTGGTAGTATAAAATGTTGTGTTATTGGTCATGTGAGAGAAACAAGTTAGTATGGGATCCCTTACTTTCCGGATTAAATTTTGATGATTCGAACTGTAGAAAGTGTTTAAAATGTATTTTTAAGAGTTCAAGCGAAAAATCATAAATAAAAAATAAAAGAAGAAGAAGAAGACTAGAAAGAGTTTCATCTGAGCAGTTTTTCACAAAACTATGTATACAATTTTTAAGAGTCCCTACAAAAAATCAGCAAAAAAAAAAATGATTGGGAACTCGGGAAGGACTTTCGATTAGTTTTTCATAAAAACAATATATATGCATTTTCATGAGAAACTGTTTGGATTAAGGGCAACTTCAATCCACCTCCATTCCTCCAAAATGGAGGGTGGATGTGATACATTGAGGAGAAATTTTGTAATTTATATCCATTTTTCTTTATTTTTTGTACTTTTTGGAAGAATCTTGGAGGGACCCACTGTCCTTTTTAGAGATTTGGTCCTCCAAAACTATTTTGATCCTTCAAATATGGAGGACCAAATCTCATTTTGTTCTCCTTTCCCTATTTTTGGAGGATGGGCCCCTCCTAAAAAGTACAAAAATTAAAGAAAAGTGAGTATTAATTACAAAATTTTCCCTCAATGTGTCACATCCACCCTCCATTTTGGAGGAATGAAGGTGGATTGAAGTTGCGTCATTCTCAGACATTTTTTTGGTGATTTTTCTCGTGGACCCTGAAAAATACCTTCTAAACACATTTGATAGTTTGGATCATGAAATTTGATCGAAAAAATGAAGGTGGGCGGATTCAGCATTTTAAGAGTATGGACTAGATCATATATATATACGAAAAACTTCTAATCCACACCTCCCGGAAATAAGAAAAAAATGATTTTTTTTGTGTTGCAAATTATTTTTTGAAAATCCGATCCGTCCAATGTATTTAGTAGGTGTTTTCAAGGGTCGACGCGATAAATTTTCAAAAAAAATACCGAGATGGGCTTGATCCAAATAGTTTTTGCAAAAAATGTAAATATATATTTTTAGCGAAAACTGCTTGGATCAAGCCCTTCCCAATTTTTTTTTTTGAAGATTTCTTGCGTTGACCTTTGAAAATACCTTCTGAAAATATTGGACGGATTGGATTGTCAAAAAAATATTTGGATAATGAGGTCCGAAATGAAAAGTCCCGATAAAGAAGTTTACCCTTTATATATATATATATATATATATATATATATATATATATATATATATATATATATATGACACTTCTAGTCCACACCCCTTAAAGTTCACACCTCGTCCACACCTTATAGTTCCCGACCAAATTTTCATGATTCGAACCGTCTAATATGCTTAAAATGTATTTTTATGAGTTTAAAATGTGTTTTTAAGGGTTCTTGCAAGAAATCAGTGAAAAAAATACCTGGAAGAACTTGATCCGAGTAATTTCGATAAAATATACTATATGTATACTCCCTCTTTCCCTTTTTAAATGATCTATATGGGAATACATGCAATTTCAAACCTCTAAAAACATATTTCTTTATATAACTTTTTAATTTGTTTTATATCAAATTAAAGTGCTCATTGAGGACCTTAATTTGGTACCAAAAAAATTAAAAATGTTATACGTAAGTACATTTTTAAACATCTGCAACGATACACATTTCCCAAGTGGATAACTTAAAAAGGGACGGAGGGAGTAGTTTTTATTGAAAACTAGTCGGATCAAGTTCTCTCGGTCTTTTCTTTTAGAGGTCCCATGCGGGGATCCTTAAAAATACCTTTTTAAACACATTAAGCGGTTCAAATTATGAAAATTTAATCGAAAACTATGAAGTATGGACGAGGTAAGGACTTTAAAGAGTGTGTACTAGAAGTGGCCAGTATAGGGCTCTTTTGGCTAATAATTCATCATCGGATTATTGGATTATTTATTTTGTCTTTATTCAAAAAAAAATTGCATTTGTTAGTTTTACATTAAGATTTTGTGGTTTATGGATTTCTCTCGACGAGACGAATCTAACAAGTACAAAATTATGGTTAAACCAAATTTTTTTTGAATAAAGCCGAAATCTTAATGTAAAAAAATTTGAAAAATTTATGGTCAAAAAAATTTGAATATTATTTTTGACCAATCCAAGTATTTCGGCTTTATTCAAGAAAATATTTGGTTTGACCATAATTTTGTACTTGTTAGATTCGTCTCGTCGAGAGGAATTCAAAAACCACAAAATCTTAATGTAAAACTAACAAATGCAATTTTTTTTAATAAAGATAAAATAAATAATCTAATAATCTATAATCTGAATTATTAGACAAAATAGGCAATAATAGTATATGTGTATTAATTTATTGTGGAGGAATTGTGGATGAGAATGCTGCAATAATTTCCCCTTTTCCAGGTTTCTACGGTATTCCCTCCCCCATTGAGCTCTTTTTGCACGCTATAAATTCACCCTCAACTTCCACTTCTCTCTCCATGGTTTTATCTTCTCAATCTCTCTTCTGAAGTTTCCTCACAAACCACAACAATGGGCTTTCGTTTATAACCTCCATATCTCACTAACAATCTCTTCAAACTTCCAAAATTCCAGCATTTTTCAACAGGACTCTCCCATTTCCTCTGTTTCTCTTCTCTCTGTTTCCTTGACATCTAACTCTCAACAGACCCAGAAAAATATGACCTCAATCGTGTGTCAAGGGCTGCAATCCTGTCTGGAGCCTCGTCTCATCGAGCCACGCATTCTCAGGCCCAAATTGACCCCACCCAAATCAAACTACACTCCCCAAGACAATCCTCAAACTGAACAAGACAATGAAATGTGCAACAACAAAAATGGCCAAGAATTGGGCTGGAGTTTCATAAAAGCCCTCACAAACGCTCCTCAAAATCACAAACAAATAACAGAGACCGAAGAGGTGTATGTCCACCCTCTTGCCAAGAGCTCTTCTTCCTCTCTAAGCAAGAAAAGCTTGGAAATGTGCACTGAAGGGTTGGGAAGCGAAACCGGGAGTGACATTAGCGAAAGCAGCGGTGACGAATATTTCTCCTCCGTGATCAACATCGACAAGTCCTCCCACGACCCAACAATTCCGCGACAAGAAATGGGTATTACGAGGAAATTGAGGAGTCGGGGGGGAGGTGGGAATTTCCCTCCGCCCCTGACTTCGATTAGCAGCTCGGAGAGTGTCCGAGTGAGGCCTTCTCGGCGGGAAGGGGGTCGGTTGGTTATAGAAGCGATAACCGTTGGTGGTTGCAACGGTAACTTCCAAGCGGAACGTGGTGGGGGAAGGCTGAGGCTTTGCTTGTTGAAGGGTAGTCCTGTAATTTCCGACAATGAGGAATCATATGATGAGGAGGAGGAGGAGGAGGATAATGATGATGATGATGCCAGTGAGGAGGGTAGTGATGATGTTAAGTGGGACGAAGGGGGTGCGGGAGGTGGTAATATTAAGAATGTTGGGGGTGAAATTGCAAATATACTAGAGTTAACCAGTTGCAGCAGCAGGCCAATTAACAGGTGCAAGGAAAGTGGGCATGGGAACAACAACAAAAATAACAACAACAAAGAGTGGGGGCAATTTTGGGTGGCGCCCATTAATTCTTAAACACAGACTGCAGGAATTCTTGGAAAGCCTTGGCTATTTCTAAGACATTGATTAAGTAGTTTTATTTATGAGTTAACAATCTGGGCCGGTTGTGTTAAATGGTTATATAGTTAATATGGTCATTGGAGTACATGATCGATCCACTACTCTCTCTGTCTCTGTAGTCTCTTAATTTCCATCTCGTGATGATTCTTAGTATTAATTAATGGAATATTGTTTAGCCATACATATATAATTATATACCTTCTCAAGGACTAATCATCGAGTTTTTAACACATGCACGTGAATAGAGTTGCAATGTTGAAAGCCACACTGAAGCTTTAAATGAAATTAGGTATGGTGAGACAGGAACTATTGGATTGGAACACCTCCTCTTTCATCTAATCACCAAATAACCTATCTTATGGCTCGTTTGTAGAGCAGATAAGGTTTTGGATGGATAAAGAAGACGGTGGATAAGAAGTGAATATGTTATAAAGGGATTTGTTAAAAAGGGGTGATAAGTAAGGATGGATAAAGCAAGAGGGAGGTGGATATGTTTGATAGTAAGAGCATCACTAATGGTATACTAACACTAAAATATTCAAAGATGAGTATTTTGATACACAAAAAAGGCTCACAATGGTATTTAGATAAATATTCAAAGTTAACAACATTTATTACAAATACTCAACTTTTGGCATTTGAATACCCAAAACTACCAATCTTTCTCAATAACCAAATTTTGGAGACCACATCCTATCAAAGGTAACAACATTCTCTCTCTATTTTTCAAATACTGGAGTATTTTTTTTGCACTTTCTCTCAAAAATTGAAATTATCAATTTGTAATCTTTACTAGAATATGTTTAAGATTGATCTCATTTTAAATGTATTGTGAATATCTTTTAAATGATACTAATATTATAAATACATATATATATATATATATATATATATACACAAATTTAAAGTTGTGCCCATTTTATGAATAAAAATAGAGTGAATAGTACTTTTTTTATTATGGACACAAATGAACCATTGTAGAAGGGTAGATACTCAAACTTATAAACCCATTAAATGAATACTCAAAATGTGATGTGACAATATTTGAATATACCACTAGTGATGCTCTAAAATAGATGGATAAGAATGGGTGAATAAAGAAATAATGTGAAAATTTACAAAAAGAGTTTGGAGAGCTTTGAAGGCTAAAGGTGTCATTACCCCGATAATCTTATCCCCTAAGAGCATCCCAAATGGGATAATCAAAACATCTAAATAACCAAAATTAGCAATGTTTGTCCAAATATTGACTCACATTGGCATAATCAAAATTAACAACCTTCTAGTCAATAAACAAATTTTGGCATTTGGATAATCAAAAGTAACAACATTTTCTCAATAACCAAATTTTATGGGCCACACCCTATAAGTCCTTTTTTTTTTTGGTAGAATGAATTCAAAAGTAACAACATTCTCTCTCCATTTTTCAAATTCTTACTTCAAAACTCGTTTTTTTTTTTTTTTTGCACTTTCTCTCAAAAACTTAAAATTATCAATTTTTAATCTTTACCAAAATATGTTCAAGATTGGTCTCATTTTACAGATATTGTGAATATCTTTTAAATGATACTAATATTATAAAAAGTATACATACAGATTTAAAGTTGTGCCCATTTTATGAATAAAAATAGAGTGACTAGTACATTTTTTATTATGGACACAAAATACTATTGTGACATTCTTCATTGTTAACTTTATAAATGTCTTGTACAAATAATCAAAGTCTGATGTGACAACTTTTGGTTATCCAGTTTTGGTTATACCATTAGTGATGCTCTAAGGGGTGGGGTGGGATAATGAGCAATCCAGATGCAAAATAGGAAGCAAACACTAGATAAGGATGTGTCCAGTCGTCCGAGTTAGCTTATCCACCTCCCTCCTGTATACCCTCTCTTATCTCCTTGACAAACAGGCCCTAAGAAGTGTAGTAGTACACGTCAAAAGACATTACTACTACGGAAACATTGAAGTCAAGGGCAACAAAAACTCCAGTTCAAAAAAAAAGGACAACAAAAGCTCTCTCTCTCTCTCACTTTCTCTCTCTCTCTCTAGCCCATTCTCTTTCTGTTATTAGCCGCCACAACTAGGTTTTTTTTCGCCCGAGGGGAAGGGGGGAGCGGCGCCTCCTCCCTCTCTATCCTTTTCCCTACTCCCTTCTCCATTCCTCATCTCCCCTTTTATCCTCCTCTCTCCTGCTCCAGTAGTTCTTCCCTCTTCCTCCTTCTTTTGGTTTTGACGGTGCCGCGATGTTGGTTGCGGCTTCTAAGCCTAACGGCTCGTCGATCTGGCAACTTACCATGCCAGTTTCCATGTTAGTGGATCTCGGTTTCTAGCCTAACGGCTAGTGGTCTGTGTCGCACAGGGGTGGAGATTCATGATGTACAGTTGGCTATGGCGGCAAGCTCTTGGGCGGTTGTGGCTCAGTCGTCGTGAGGCTATGGTGGCGGCGGTTTAGCGGCCTGTTGAGCGGCTGTTGGAAGCTTTACCGCGGTTCTGTGGTGCTGTGAAGCTATATTTGTCTGTGTGCGTTGTTTGTGACGACGGTGCCGATAGAAGGAGGCTCGGCTAGGCATGGTCTAGGGTGACAGCGGAGGGGTGTTTAGTGTTGAGGTTTAGGGTATTTGTTGTTGCTTGGACTGTATTTTTTATTTGGGCTTTAGGCCTTTTTGGGTTTTTATTTTTTTTTTGGGTGGGCCAGGTCCTTTGGGTCTGGTCCAACCACCTCTTTTTAGCTTGTTCAACAACAGTGCACGGATGGTGGTAAGGTTGTCTTGCGCGTAATGCATCGGTGACGAGGGTGACCTTGGAACCGGTTTGAGGACTTTGGCTGATCTTTGTTCTTTGTTGTTGTTTAGGCTTTTGAGTTGTATCCGTTCTTTGAATTTCCGATGGACCAAAAAAAAAAGGCATTACTGTTGCATATAGGGATGACAATTATACCCGCTCTACCCCAAACCCGCCCCACCCCGCCCTTTGACAAAAAGGGTTTTCTATCATAGCATACTTTGATTGGTTAATTTTACAATTTCACAGAATGAACACATGACGAAGTTTTCCCACAACCATTTTCTTGGCTTCCAAATGTGTGCCAACAAAATGGGCAGAAACGGGGGATCCCTTATGATATTACTAGTTGATTGTTCAACTATTGTGTTTTGCTTTCACTTTCAACGACCTATGGTTAAAGCCTGAGGTGATTTGTCCCTCATAAAAAAAGGTAGAACCTATGTGGGGGAGCGCTTCACCAAATGACCTCCTTGACCGCCTGAGACAGCACCGTGAAGGAGGAGCCCTAATTGACCTTAACCACGGAACCCTAGTGTCCACGCCGGGAAGGTGGCTAGCACTCTTGAGGTCCACGAGGATACCCGCGCACAAAGGGAACAACCACGTTATACCGCCCGGGACGGTGGTTGTCCGGGAGGCACTCGATGGCTAAGTAAGTGTACGGGGAAGGATTCTGAAAGGAGATCTAGAGAGGAAGTCGACTCAAAGCCAAAATGTAGAGAGAGAGATTTCGAGTTTACTTGTTGTTGCCCTTTCACAGAGGTGCGGGAGGGAGTATTTATAGGCAAGGGGATACAGTGCCCATGCATACCGAAGAGAGGACCTCCCGCAGCGTAGAGTAAGCTGTCCACACGCGGAGTGCATAGATATAAATGCAATGGAGACAGAGTGGTGCTCATTACCTTGTTCCTTTCGAAGTAGTAACCTACTCTTGATAGTCTCGCCCGGGCTAGTCCTCCCCTTGCGAGGCGTGCTTTGTGGAGTTAGTGGCTTTGCCACTTACTTGGCGAGCAAGTGGGATGGTCAGACCATTAATAGGCATGGCGGGCTGTCGAGAGGTGTCTCAATCCGAGGCGGAGCACCCGGTAGCGGCCAGATCACCGATTTCTTAGAGGTAAAGGACCCGATTAAAGGCTGGGAACTCAGCGGCGCTCAGCGGGGAGTCCCATCAAATGATGCTCCTTGGGTGTAACCAAGCCCCGAGGCACGGGCCTACCGAGACCCTTGTTGACACTTCCGGTTGTATTGCGGACGATGGTTCCCGCCGAGCCCCGTAAACCGAGCCCTCGGTCAACGGTGCACTTGGTCCACCGCACGGAGGGATGGCCCCTCTGGGCCCCAGTACATTCGGCCGCTACAACCTAGTTACCAAATCAAAGGATTGACCCGTCCCTTGTATTACACAAAAACACCAAATAATTCACAGGTCGAAGGTAACATATAAGCCTGTGGTGGGGATTTTCCGTGAGGATGATTCCTTCAATGCGTATTTCCTTCTACATTTGTTGATCCTGCACCAGAGAACACTGGTTAGTGTCACTTGGGCCTCTTGTCCAAGAACACTCCGACGATCAAGTTAGTATATAGAAGGGGAGAGTACAAACGGTAGTAGATATGAGATTGTGTGTGTACCTCTAGGGTTTATCCCTTGTTATTAATAGATACCTCTGTACTTGCTCTCCAAGTCATGTGACGTCACTCGTCACGCTCGCGGTCACGTGACACGGCCTATAGTAGGGCTCCATGTGGTTTCCTAAAGGCTTCTAGAACCCCCTTCCCCCATGCCAACTGTCCCTCGGCACGTCTTCCAGTAACCGCCTTATTAACACGAACGGGTAAGCTCATGGGTCGGGCCTTAACCGCCCACCCGTAAACCGCTTGGCTCGTTAGGCCCTTCACCTGATTAAGAATCATACAGTCATGCTTTACGGCCCTCATGGGGGCCCATATTACGTACAGTAATACATTTGATTCGGCCATAATGCATTACAACTTATCCATATATTTACTTCATACGGCATCTAAAACGTGTACGGTATAATACCTTCCAATTCAGCCCCCACAAAGCCGGTCGAATAGTACACTAAAGTAATAAAATAAAATAAAATTGATTGACACAGTAGGACTTTGATTCAAGTACTTTTAACCGTCCGATTGAACTTAAATTTTGTGGAGTCCCTTGAAAATAATTCACAGGTTGAAGATAACATAGAAGCCGGTCGAATAGTACACTAAGTGATGGGAGGTTTAAAACACTATTGATTCACAAAAGGCGTCTTGCATATAGAACTGGTTGCACTTGAATGCCGTCTATTGAAACCAAGCGAATGAGATTGTTGCAAGTCTGGGGTCTGTATTGTGCGTACACTTTGGGATCCACCCCAGGTCTTGTTTGATCCAAATCATTTATTTTGTTTGTCTCATCGAGCATGTAGTCCACACAAAAATTCAAGTTGATTGGACATCAGTATTTATTTGATCATTGACCATTTCGGTTAAAGCTTTGTAGGAAAAAATGACCTACAATAGTTTTTTAGAGTGTTTTGTTTCCAAGAAAAATGAAGTCCGAAAATATAGTTAATGTTCAATCAACTTGAATTTTCACATCGACTACATACTCAATAAGATAAACAAAATGAATGATTCGAATCAAACAACGGGCCGGGATGGGCCTAAACTGTCTGCACAGCACGCATGTTGTGCTCCAAGTGCACAGATAATGACCACTCGTATTTGTTAATATTTTCTAATAGAACTCAAACAAATTGATATCTTAACCCACTCTATCATTACACCAATATTAATTTAACTCAACCAGTCCATTAGGTTACTGATTTTGTGCCCATGTTTTTACAACCCTGGCCATAAGATTAGAGTTGCTACTGTTAGGGCTGAAAAAGAAAACCAGCGAATCAGACTGAATCGGCTGTTTGGTCTTCATTTTTTCCCCCAGTTTGGTTCCAGTTTAAGAAATTCTTTAAATTTAAAACCGGTTCAGTTTCCGGCGCTGGTGGCTAAAAAGCAAGATCGGACCGAATTCTATTAAATGGCAGATTTTCTAGTCAGGGATCCCTGACTGGAGATTTTTGGATGTTTTGAAACTTTTAAAAATTATTTTTGTAAAATCTGATCCAGTCCGATTCGCTGGTTTTCTTTAATCGACAACATCATCATCCATTGTCAACTCTGTTGTTCACTATGTGACTCTCTCTCTCTCTCTCTCTCTCTCTCTCTCTCTCTCTCTCTCTCTCTCTCTCTCTCTCTCTCACACACACACACACACACACAAAAAAAGCCAAACCGGACTGAAACTTGACAAACAGACCGAACCAGACCAACCTAGTTTTGACCAGATGACCATTTCCGGTTGTAGATATCCAAACCAAGATAACTAGTTAGGTCCCCAAAATACCTCAAAACCAGACCAAACCAGATTGGTTACACCCCTATACACACACACACACACACACACCCCCCCTTATCTTCTAGCAGGGATCCTTAAGCTTAAAGTCAGGACCTCACCTTTTCTTATTGAATTTTCATGATCCGATTTGTCTAATGTGTTAAGAATGTGTTTTTAAGGATCTCCTCGAGGAATCGGAAAAAAAATAGACCGGAAAGGGCTTCATCCGAGCAGTTTTTCACAAAATATATATCTATGATTTGTATGAAAAACTGCTCGAATAAAACCCTTCCCGGTCTTTTTTTTTTTTATGAATTCTTCGCGGGGACCCTTAAAAACATATTCTAAGAACATTGAACGGCTTGGATCATCAAAATTCAATCGGGAAATGTGACGTCCTGACTATATATATATAGGGCCGGATCCATAGACACATTTTGCACTTCTATTTTGACACTCCATCTCAACCTTTAGAACCAAGGGTTGAAATTAAAACTTTAATACTCAACCCCTTTCTCACATGCTCGCTCTCTCTCTCTCTCTCTCTCTCTCTCTCTAACTCACGGACTCCAACACCACCATTCAAAACCAACAGCCATTCTAAATTTTGATCTCTTCCTCAAAAAATGTAAGGACCCGTATTTTTACATAATATTTCCGGAATAATGTTGGGTAAAAATGTGAGGAATTAAATTTTGACTTTAGGGGTCGAAGAGAGAGCATTTAAATGCATTTGGGTCATTTTAAAGTACATTTGGAAGTTTTGGGGTGAAAGTGTAATGGGGTGAAAGAATATAACACATTTTGCTTGCATTTTTTTTCAAAAATCAGCCCTCTCTCTCTCCCTCTGTCTGCCGACTCTCTCTCTCTCCCCTTTCCTCCATTGTTGCAAGCTCCAAGCCTCACAAATCCACAAAACCTCAAGTCCCCTTCATAAACCCTACCTAAAATCACCTCCTCTACGCGTTTTGAAGCTTGGGTTGCATTGATTTCGCACCGAAAGCACACATTTCGGGTTGGAGCAATTGGAGGCTAGGGTTTTCATCTACCCACTCATTTCAAGCAAAATCCTTGAGGTAGGAAGACAAATTCTTCTCCCTCTAGTTGTATTTAAATGATATATAGCATATACTTGCTCCTTGTTCTCAAATTCCATCTATTTCTTGAATTTCTTCCATGGTTGGTTTGTTTGAGCATAATTTTGTGATCTATGGATTGAGCCCTTGATTGATGCTATTGTTGGTTGTTTAGCACTCCTTTGATGTCCATTAGTCACTCTACATTTCCAATTTTTGGCCTTGAATCTTACATTTAAGTTTGGGTTGAAATTCCACACCAATAGGGTGAAAATCTGTGCACTGCCCCTGTTTTAGGGCTGCTGCCCTGTTTTCCGAGAACATCCCTGTTTTGGGGTGGTTTTAGGCCACCCTTTGATGCCCGTTTGGTCCCCGATCGTCCGTTTCTTCGTATCTTTGAACCATACTATCATTTTGAACACCAAATCCACATCGAACTTATAAAATTGACCCTTTGACACATGAATTAACAAAATTTAGGTTTGACGTATCGGACACGTGCCGGTTGACACATTTTGGCGAAAGTGGTGAACCTTTGAAAGAAATGAAATTTTTGGGACTTTATGAAAGACAAAGATTTTTAATATGAAATTGTTGGATAAAATGAACTCTAGGGATCACCCGTTTGGTGTCCCTGGCCATGGGTGCACGGAGCCCGCGAAATCCGGCAGGGGTGCACGGAGCCCATGAAATCCGGCAGGGGTGTACGGAGCCCATGAAATCCGGCAGGGGTGCACGGAGCCCATGAAATCCGGCAGAGGGATACTTCCCTATCAAAATCGAAGATGGTTTTCTTATGAAATATCGGTTGTGGTGAATTTGGAAAAAATCGGCATTTTTGATAAAATTGACTTTTGGTTTGCGAAATGAGAATTTTGGGAAAACTACTTGGGCTTGGTTAGATATTTGCAAGGTTTTAGGACACTTGGATACGTTTAGGACACTTGGACACCCTTGATTTCCTTGTGGTCAAATCATAACCTTCCGTCCATTCTAACTAGAACATTGGTCATGCTTACTCCACATTCATCTATTATGTATGTATCATGTTCATACACCTAGCGTTAGTAGAATAGTTTTCCTACTGGGCTAGTGAGCTCAACATATCAATTTTTTTTTTCATTACACGCATGAAGCATGAGGTTGGATGCTTGCCGAGTGACATGTACATGGAGCTTGAACATGCATGAAGTTATTTTTTTCCCATCTTGTATTATATTTTTGGAAAGATGGTTTTGTAACTTCAATTTATCAAACTTTTGACTATATGACAATGTAATAACCTTGAACTTGAACTTGTGTATTCGAAATGATGGGGTTACATTATGTTGGCTTTGACTATTCAAGAGAAAATTTGAGATCTTGATTTGTCCTATGTGAATTTTATTTACTTTTGAGTTATTAAAATTGAGGGCGTGACAAAAAAAATCCAGATTTCTCTGCCATACAACAAAACAACATTTGATTTGTGTAATCTGTATTTCTAGGATTCAGTTCACAATCTGCACTCTAGTACTTGTCGAGCAAGCAAGGTGAGAAATTTCACGGGTTCTGATATCCGATTTGCCATAGATGGGTTCTGATTTCTGATTGTCGATAGATGGTTCTGATTTCTGATTGTCTGCAAAAACAGATTTGGCTTCACAAAGTGTTGATTCTAATCTTACACATAATAATTGTTGATTCAATTTTCAAATTTGTAGAAAAGAACCATAAAATGTTGATTTACCAAACCAAAATCGAACCCCATATACCGAGAACTGAATCAGAGTTGGTAACTTATTTTAACAAAAATTGAATAATTATTGGAGGGCCTCCAAAGTGATCCGAACTAGTGATTCTGAATTAGCAGCTATAGGAGGTGAAGTGCATCGGTGTCTGTAGGAGGTGAGGTGAGGTGACGGTGGGAGACGAGATGAAGCTACAGCGGTGGGATGCGAGATGAAGCGGCAGCGGTGGCTTGGTAAGTGAGGAGAGCGAACAGAAAGGAATATGAGAGACAGAGAGAGCACGTGATAAAAGGGGTTGTTTTAAAGTTTTAATCTTAGCCCTTGGTTTCAAGGGCTGAGATGAGGTGTCAAAATAGGAGTGCAAAATGGGTGTCTCTAGAACCGCTCCATATATATAATCATGATCTCCTAAGGGATCCCTTATTTAAAATTTGGTGCGGACCTAGCCTTTTCTCAATTTTTCGGATCAAATTTTGACGATCTGAACCTCTCAATGTTTTTAAAATGCGTTTTTAATATGTATAGTTTTATCAAAAAAAATTTGGATCAAGCCCTTCTGGGTATATATTTTTTTTGCCGAATCTTCACATAGGACCTGAAAAATGCATTTTAAAAACATTGAGCAATTCGGATCATAAAATTTTGGCTCAGAAAGGTGAGGTTCGCACCAAATGTTAATAAAGGATCCCTGAGGAGATCATGATTATATATATATATATATATATATATATATATATATATATATATATATATGCAACGGATCCTATCAAGGATTCCGGATTGAGGGTTTTTTGGTGTTTTGATGCTTTTAAAAATTATTTTTGGGAAATCTGAGCCTCCAATGTGTTCAAAATGTATGGTTTTTTTGTAAAAGACTGTTTGGATCAAGCCCTTCCTGGCATTTTTTTTTCGATGATTTCACGCGTAGACCCTTGAAAACACCTTTTGAACACATTGGACGGTTCGGATCGTCAAAAAAATATCGGGAATGTGGAGTTTCGGATCTGGGATTCCCAGACTAGCTCATTCCTCTATATATATATAGGGCAAGCTTCTAGTCCAGACTCCGGGACTCTACGTTCCCAATATTTTTTTATGATCCGAACCGTCCAATGTGTTTAAAATGCGTTTTCAAGGGTCCCTACAAGAAATCATAAAAAATATTCCAGGAAGGGCTTGATTCCAACAGTTTTTCACAAAACTGTATATGTACAATTTTTGTGAAAAATTGCTCGGATCAAGGTCTTCCCGGTAATTTTTTTCGATGATTTCTAGCGGGGACTATTGAAAACACATTTTAAACACATTGGACTGTTCGGATTTTACAAAAATAATTTTTAAAACCTTCAAAACACCCAAAAACCTCCGGTCAGGGATCCCTAATTGGAATCTTGCGGTATATATATAAACTTGTTTGGATCTATGTTATTTTTTCTAATTTTCATTTTGGTTTTTTAGTTCACTTTTTTTGTTATTTCAAAATGTTCGCTTCAGTAGTAAGCAAAAAAACATTAAACTCTCATTAAAAAAAAAGTAGATCAATACTAATTAGAAAAGTATTTACGGAAAGCAACGAAAGCTGATGAAAAGTTTGATTCATTATCATATATACACATATTTAATGAGTGTATTGTAGCCATTTGGCTCATTTCCTTGGCTAATATCATAATTAGCTGAATTTTAAATTAACTCTTGCTCTACTAAAACTGTCTTCTTTAGTTTTTTGAACTTTTTAGATTGATGTATGTAAGGAAAAGAATGATCTGTTTTATAAAATGTGAAAAGTCATAAAAAATAAAAAATAAAAAAAACCTTAGTAGGACGGGCCCTGAATTTTCAATAACTACTTTTAACCCGACCAACTAAATGATAAAGAACCCCATTACCAGGGATATGAAGTTTTTATAATAAAGTAACAACAAACGGACTACCTTTTCAATTGGGGAGGCAAGGCAGATTCTCCCTCTTACATAATTTTAATTCAAATCCTACTTTTTACTACTAATAAACTCCATTATTGCACATCAGCCTTTCTATTAAGAGGAAGAGAAAAGAAAAAAGAAGCCTACCATCTCTTTGTTTTCGGGGCATGGGCCTCTCCCCTAGTGGTCATTCTTTTTGGCTCAAACAAAGAAAACAAAATCCTATGAATTTGAGCCTATGGGATCAACACTTGTAAAAGCACAACCCCACCCCAAATGGTTAGTCTTGGTGAGTTTGCTCTTAGCCAATTGATCAAAATTTGATTTTTGCAATCAAGGCGGTAAGATAGTAATTTCTAGTGAATGTTTTAGTTTAGAAAAAGGATAGTATACCTTCAACTGAATTGGAGAAGAAATTTGTCGAGGTGCACATAAAATGCCTTAAAGTGCACATAAACTGTCTCGGACATCTATAACCATTGAACCAATAAAAAAGTAAAAGCACAAGCCCACCCCCAAAGTTTTAGTTTAATTCTAGTTGGTGATTGGCTACTTACCAAAATGATCGAAATTTGATTTTTTCGATCAAAGCCGCAAGAGAGTAATTTTTAGTAAATCTCTTACTTTAGAAAAGGATGGTCTATATTTGACTGGACCGGATAGAAGATTAATTGAAATGCACATAAAGTCCTGAACTATCTCGAGGTGCAAATAAATTGTATCGAGGTGCACATAAACTGCCTAAAGCACCCTTAACTGTTCAACCAATAAAAAGGTAAAAGCACAACCCCAATGATATAGGAGCGCTTCTTTTGATTTCTCTTTCGGTAGTTGAATACCACTTTTATGGATTATTGTTTAAGAAAGAAGACTTTTACGGTTTTGACGTCACACAAAGAGATTAAATAGCATAATAGAAAGATAATAGAATTATAAAGCAGGAGTATCATTGGAGTGGTAAAAAAAAAAATGCTACCCCACATTGTTGGAATTATGCCTTAAATTATAGACGTTAAAAGAAATGTACAATATCTGTCGCTAGCAACTTGCCGTTTGGACCTAGTTTTGCTTCTAGAAAAACCACTCAAGCGGGATTCAAGGCCGCTCGGGCGGATTTGGTGGATTCGGGATATTTGGGTTGGTTTTTGGAAATCCTACCGAGGCGGAAATTAAACCTGCCTGTGTAGTTTTGATCGACTTTCGTACACAATTCGTGTGGCTGCGCGTTTTTTTAGGGTTTTAACCTAATTTTTTGTACTTTCTTATAAATAAGAGTATTGTGGCCTCCTAAGGTTGGGACTTCTTAAGTGAATTCCGTTGAGAGAGCCCTCATGAGATTTCCCGTAGTGTATTAGGGTTTCTTGGTTGTTCCATTGATAGTCTTTAATTCTTGGGATTTGATATTAGGGTTTTTTTGTCTCTTTCGTATTCTTGAGATTTTGTCCGTAGATATTTGTTGAGTGTTTCAATGGGAGTTACGGATATAGCTGACTCTTTGTATTCTCTCTTGTTCATAGTGAATCATCTCTTGCTCTTCGCCTGTAGACGTACCTCTAGAGCTTCGTGCTTGGGGGAACCACGTAAATCTGTGTTCTTGATTTTTGTTTGTTGGTTTGTTTTTCTCATATTTCGTGGCCTAAAATAACACACACATAACCACTTCCACACAACACTCTCACATAAGATTAAGGCCCTCATGTGAGGCCTACGTGTGGGACCCACCCCTATGTGAGACTATTGGGTGGGAGTGGTTGTGTGTTTCTTTTTTGGTAAAAAATATACTCGGAGAAATGTTATAGACACTAAATAACTTATAAACTATTACACTAAAAGAATGTCATGTATACAGTTAGTACATTAATTAGTGTCTCTAGCATTTCTCAATTACTTGTCATATAATTCAACCAGCCCACATAGCCGTGCAGGGAGTACAAAGCAAAACTATTCTTTCACTTTTTACTATGTTTGAACTGGTCCAACACAAGTCAGATCGTGAGGTTAAGAATGAGTTTTTTTCTGATTTTTTTTTTGTTTTTATCTAAGACATATTTTGGTAAATATATATTTTATTTCCAACATCGCTAAACTGTCAGAAGTATTTCACAATGCAATATTCATATATTTTTTTAGTTTCTATATTCAAATTTAATTTTTCTACCAACAAATTAGCCTTACAATAAAGCTTATGTTGGCCGTGCCATCTGTCACTTTCTAAAATTGGCTTATACATTGTTAATCGTGATAATACATGATTGGATCTACTTTTTACTTTGAAAGGAAAAAGGAATAATCCTACTACTGCTGGACTGACAACAGTTGCGGTCTCACACAACTTACATGTCAGAACCCATGTGGGTGTACTCCAGATGACCTCCACAAATGTGTTACTCCTATTTCATTGGCTTCAAAAAGAAGTAAGTTTTACTATAAGTGGCATGCATCTCTCTCTCTCTCTCCAAGTACCTCTATGCAGAGACGGGACGCACAATTCGAGTGTAGATTCGGCAGCACTATAACAAAAATTTATTTAGTGACTTAACTTATATAATTTCAATTTTTTTTTAAAGAATTATTAATATTATATGTATAAGAAAATTTTGAAATTTGAATAGAGCGGTCGCCCAAATGAACCCGCCCTTGAATCTGTCGATGCCTTTATGTTGGCGAATGTGGCTGTTCACCACATATATCAATTATTAACATCAGCTTTTTCTTCACAAAAGGAAGGTATAGATGACCACCATAATATGTATGCATGCATGGAGACAATATGTACAGCCAATTGATGTCTATTGTCTAGTGAAGGAATTGCACGACCAAAGAAAGGACTGCTGCCGAGGACCTTCTACAAATAGAAGGTTTGGAGGCTAAAGATAAAGACGGTCGAGTCGTAAGAAAACACAAGAAAGGACTGCTGCCGAAGACCTTCTACAAATAGAAGGTTTGGACTTTGGAGGCTAAAGATAAAGACGGTCGAGTGGTTTCTTAGTCCTTTGCCGGTACTTGGGGATTTAGGGGTACGTACCTCTTATTAGGAAGCAGGGGTGCTGCAGCCTGCAGGGGGCGCTCCTGCAAGGCGGCATGTGGACTGTGAAATGTGTTTTTTTAGGATCTGGGGGTGTTGCAGGGTGGCATGTGGACCGTCGGATATGCTTTCAACGGTCCATGTTATTTTACAAGTAAACTTGGTATCTTCACAAAAAATAGTGTATAAAATCTAAATCATTGAAAACATATTCGACGGTCCATATGTGGCACTGCAGGGGCGCCCTGCAGCACCCCCGGATCCCTCTTATAATAGTGTGTGCTTCTGGGGGTGCACGTATCCAAGAGGGAAGTTTGAGCTAGATACAAATGGGAAAAATAACTTGTGTATTGCTTATTTAGAAGGGGATATGGAAGACTCTTAGTTTTGTTACATTCATTCCTTTGACTCCAAGTCAATTTATCCTTGGTTTGGTTAGACATGAATTTATACATTGATTACATTCATTCCTCTGTTCAAAAGGTTAACTAAATTCACTTAACAACTCTATATTGTCAAGAAAATGTTTCAGATTTCAATATGGAAAGATCAGATTCACTTGGGAAAAATTGGAAACCGATTCCCAAGTGAATCCCATCTATCCATACCATTACTAACTATGCACTATTGTGCATTGCTTAACATCAAAAAAGTATATTGATATCCTTGACAAGTTGATAAATATATGTGAAAAGTGCATTGAAATTACTCTTTTTTGCATTATGTGTCCATTATCCATTGCCTAGTAGACTGTTTGTTACCAGAACCGTTTTAAAATTTCACAGTCCAATTCTATGGCAGTAGTCAGTGACGCTGTACGACAGTCATTATCGTGAAGTGTAGCTTCCATCAAAATGAATGAGATACCTTACAGCATAGTCCGTTAGTTTTGGGGGGGAAAGAATTGAAAAAAAATTGACCGCGAGTTTTACGTAGTGAGTCACAGCTCATTTGGGATTACTTAATAAAGGTTACCTAAGCAAAATAGTGAAGCAAAATAGTGAAGCAAAATATGGGTTTGGTTCACGTGAACTAGGCGATATGGTGAAGCAGAAGTCTTTTCATGATCTAAGGTTTTTGCAGACCAGAGATTAAATTTGTTGTTTCTTAGTGCAAAAAAAGATAACCGCGGATCTCTTCGTGCTGTAAAATCTTTCTAGATTAGTTTGTTTTGGACCCATTCTCTAATCTTATCTGATTGGTCTTTTCGGTAATTTGTGCATTAATAAGCAACACATTCATCTGCAACATATATGGATCTTTTGATTTCAACCACTGTCATCATTTGGCTGTGTGTAAATTCTTTTTGAGGACATGGACAAAATGAAATCAAAATTTGCACTTCTCAATCTCCACGTAGTGTGAGTTTAGAGCGGTGTTTCAAATCTAATCTGGGTTATGATCGTAAATATTCGTTTGCGAGCCATCCGATTGACCAAATATGTCCAACCCGTTTGCAGAGCCGGCCCTGGGTGTGCCCCGCAAACCTCCAGGCTTGGGCAACCCAAAAAAAAAACTAAGATTGTATAGAAATATTAAAATGTTTCTAATAAATCGTACGGCATGTTATTTTCCTGGTCGTCGTTATGCCACATTCCGTTCCTTTTTCTAATCTGCGGAAAACATTCCTTTTTAGCATCCAGTTTCTTATCCCTCTAATTAACAATATTATGGAAATTAAACTACTCAATTGCTTTGCTAGAAATCTCACATTTAACTTACACTAAGATAATGTAGAAGTGATTTATTCTAAAAAAAAAATTATCCCAATTGTGGAAACCTGAAAAAAATCGAGCAAGTTAACATGAGTTATTAGTTTTTCCACACTGATCATGGTTAAAATTATATATGAAGGATATTTTCGTATTATCTTCAGAAGAAAAAGAAAAAAAGCCTCTTACAATTATATCCTTTTGTGTTTATCTTTTATGGTTCTAGGCTTTTAGTTTAAAATTTTGTAATTTTTTGAAAAGAACTTTTAAAGATGTAAGTAGCTGAGTATTAGGAGTTTATTTCGTGTTCCTCAAATGTTAGGGATGGCAGTTTGCTTCAGGGGAGAGAAAGTACCTTCGTACTAACTTGCCACATGAGAGATTAAGTGAATGGACTATGATCTAAATCAAAATGAGTTTTTGGATAAGTTAAAGTATCATAACACAATAAAAATTAAGGTTTTTCTTTTCTATGTAATTCAAGCTACAATGGCAATGTAATTAACCTTGAATTTTTATTTTTTTTACAAAATTGTGTGTCATTTTATTTTTTTATGAATTAACAGTAAGCAGGCAACCAAAATAAGGTCGGGTTTGGGCAACCCAAATGTCAGGGCCGGCCTTGCCCATTTGACATTTCTGTTTCTAACTTAAAATCTTGGCTCCACCCCTAAATTCGGCACGCTGGTTGGCTTTCTCTAAACACATGCTTGACTTTCATATGCTACTTCAGTAGGAGAGACCTGCAATCATCAATAATATTGTTACTAAGGTAGTGATTGGTTGTAACATATAGATACGTTGTATAGTTTTGTATATGTTTATGAACATATATGCCATCGAAAGGAAGGACAAAAGAGGTGGCACTACAACTGTGTGATTCAAAGAACAAAAGGCCTAGCTAGTCTTTTAGCAAGGATATGCCAAGAAAGCAAAAATATATGTCCCCCTAGCTAGTATTATTGCACTCTCTCCAAACCCATCAAAATTGCCTTCACAATCTGTTCTTTGATTCTTTGCTTTTGTTTTTGATAGGCCAACTAAAACCTTGTAAATTTTTAAAAGTAAGGCAGCTTGTGCCCTCAATCATCTCTGTTGAATCCTAGGATTGTGTTTGGATCATACATGAGTTTATTTATCAAGAAAAAAGAAGCCCTTTGTCCCAAATTGTTAGTCCTGTTTAGATTTCGTGTAATTTTGAACTATTCATATCTTTCAATTTATAATATTTTTAAAGATTTTAAAAACTTTGTATAATAAAACTAACTGAGATCTATCAAATCCTATAATAAAACTAATTGATACTGTCAAATAAGATTCATATTGCACATAAAATACGTTATAGAATGAAAGATATAAACAGTTCAAAAATTGCATCGACGTCGACATCCGTCAAAACCAACAATTTGAGACGGAGGGAGTATCAAATTAAAATTTTCTACGTTATCTTATTCTTTTTTCTTTTTATGTCCCCTTAGTAAATTTTCCAGAAATTCATGATCCAAAAATAGCTACAAAGTTGGGTAAAATTCTCTCTCTCTCTCTCTCTCTCTCTCTCTCTCTCTCTCTCTCTCTCTCTCTCTCTCTCTCTCTCTCTCTCTAAAATAGCTACAAAGTTGGGTAAAATTTCTCTCTCTCTCTCTCTCTCTCTCAAAATAGCTACAAAGTTGGGTAAAATTCTCTCTCTCTCTCTCTCTCTCTCTCTCTCTCTCTCTCTCTCTCTCTCTCTCTCTCTCTCTCTCTCTCTCTCTCTCTCCTTGCGTAATTAAGTATAACTAATAAAGGGTAATAAGTAGCATTATAGGTTTCGGTAAAGACAAGGGGACTAGTGGGTTAAACAGGCATAAAAAAGGCGCTTTAGTACCTTTTGACCATTTTCTAGTGTTGCAAGTGTTTTTGCTCCAAGGTTCGTGCTTTCTTTTAACTTTGGAAAACGATGGGAAAAGGTTACCCACGTAAACCCTGACGGAAAGTTGCATATTTTAATTAGTTAACCAACGTAGACCCAAAATCAAAACATTGTGCCAAGACTTGGACTTTAGGTACCAATGTGACATGATGATGTCAAAGCTCCAACTTACGTATTTTTGTATTCATTCAGTCTCCCAATCTCAACTCCACAAAGTGATTAAAACCATTTACTCGCTGTCCCTTTTTGACTGTTTCACAACTGTCTCGCTTCCTTAATTCGACTTTATTATTAGAGACATCATCAATATACTTTAAAAGTTATAATTTTTCGTAAAGACATTATCGTTACAATTTTATCCACTAATTTTCCAAATGTAATAGTACACTCTTAAGGACAAAAATGTACCAACCTCTTAACCTATACCCGCTTCTCCAGATAACATCTTGCATTCTAACGGGTAACATCTTGTATTAGTAGAACAAGTAGGGAAACTGAAATTTTACTGGTCCTTTATGAACGTGATATTTTTTCATAACTCAACTCAAGTGTCTGAACAAGGTTACGGTTACCTCAATTAATCTAGGAGGCCTTTGAACAACGAAATATAACCAGTACTGTATTTTTAACAAAGAAATAACTACTCCTTTATCCTTGAGAGCACAAACCCACAAAAATGATTATACAAAACAACGCCTAAAACTTATTAAAAATCACAAGTATTAACATGAACAAAATTGGAATAGATAGAAACAAGATCGTCATTACATCTCACCCCACTTTACAACCTTATCGGAAAGACGGTGTCCCAAACCAAATTCTATATTGCATGTTATTGAGGCATGTGGAGATTTTGGATTTCAACCTGTAATGTTTCAACTTTTTTCTCTACATCTGTTAACTTCTCCTGCATCTTCAAAAGTTCGTCTAGTCTACTTTGTGCTAAGTCTTGATATGGTTTGCCAATGAGTTTTACAAAATTTTCCAAATTCTGAGTAGCCTCAGAGAGATCCTTCTGCATTGCCTCTTCCATTTCAAGTGCCAAGGCATCCGCAGTCCTCTTCACCTTATATATCGCCCTTTGCCTGCGAGCTGGGAAATTCGAAATTGCCACGAAACTATATCAAAGCAACAATTTCAGTCAGATTTAAAAGCAAATATATTGTGTAGAACAAAACTTGGGAACGGCGTGCATTTCCTAAGCTATGTTTCATTGTTTTGTAATCAAGATATTCTATCCATTCGCCAATTGGCTAGCAAGTGTTTCCAAATTGGAATACGTATCGTGTTACATTTTAAAAGAAGTTTTTAAGATGCAAAATTTAATGTCTTCCGACTGGGGTTTACATTAAGGCTTTTTGTTGCCTTAGCTATGGAAATAAAAGAAGAGTCCATATATGATTCAGGCAATACACAATCAAGTATGGTTCTTTCTCATATATGATACCAGTTTGCAGTCCAACTCCCACAACAATGTAAAAGAATTAAGGATTTTGCAAAACTACTTATATATACAATGACCAACCTAGCAGCTCATTCTCCGGATGTTAGCTAATAGCCTAAAATTTACGTCGACTTCAGGTGAGGTCATTAACATTCTTGGGTGTTCACATACATTGACTTTACCTCGAATAATTTTGTTGAAAGACGAGAAGATATTGGGTTACAGATTATATAAGCTTATAGAGGACCCAGGGGAAAAGGTATGACATCCTATATACCAAGACAGATCAAGCACAGAGGTTGTAGAACTAGCATGGAGAAAGAGTGAGAAAAGAAAAGATTGTAGAATCCTATTAATTGTTTGGACGAATGGTGGGAGATGAAGAGAAATGATGGGTTTGTGTTGATACGTTTTTGTTTCTCACCAAATCCCAGCTTTTCAAAATAGTGAGATTTTGTAAGGAACCCCAATCCTTAATCTTTCAAAGTCACACCCTCCAAAAGGGGCAGAGCACAACAAAACAAAAATTCCAATGCATGTAAGAAATAAACAGCGGGTAAAACATGGTAACTCAAATCAAGGGAGACAGACCCTACCCGCCAGCAGAACAAAGGCCAAGAGCAAGAAGATCTTCGATAGTGGTTGGTAGCACTGACGTGAGAAGCGACGCAGATAGACCAGCTGCTCCTAATCCGCCAAAAGTACCCAAGAACTGGCATTAAAAAAAAGGTGATCCATTAGCATCAGGTATATCCATGGAGTATTTTGGAAGTATTAAACCAGTAAAAATAACTAAAACTAGAGACCTTTTTTCAAAATGTCACGTTATTTTCCAATTCATCAGGATAGCAAGAAAAACTGACAAAACTGGAAGGAAAAGAGCACTCAGATCTTCAAAAACCAGCTCAAGCCCAACAGCTCATAATCTACTAGTTTTCTTTTCATTCCTGCCTTCTGACCATTGACTGATTTCTTCACTAAAGTAATCTCTTAAAGAATCTGGTAAACCCCCAAAGTATATAAGACTAGTTCTGTAGCAAGTTGTAAAGAAGTGTCTAGCCATCTTCTCCGATCTCACAAAAAACATACAAGTTGAGAGGGGAAGAGGAACATGGGAGTCAGAAGAATAGCAAACGGTAAGTGATGAGAGCTGGACAACTAAGTTAATGCCCTGTCAGTTCTTCATGAAGTTACACCTACCTCCGCTCAATGAACTACGTATAATTACTGTCCTTAATTAAATATTAAAGGGATGAGGCCGTGAGCATAATTGGGTACTCAGCGAGCCAAGCACTAAACTGCAGACAAAAACTGATGCTCCACCAATATTATCAGGTCAATCTGTCCACTTCTGAAGCCAAACTACTACGTCAATCCAAAACCCCTCTGACCTAAGATATTGGAGTCCACATGAGCACGTCCCCGTTTTGTAAAGATCTAGCTGCGATTAAAAATCTACATTTTTTTATCTTCACCTATAGATCTTTTACTGATACTTATTCAAGGAAGCAACAAGCCCACAAGCCACATTCCAATCTAAAATTTATGTTTTCCTTCTTAATCCCTTCTTTCACTGTCTAGCCAACATTCAGATGCCTCTCATCCCTGTATCACTCCGCCATTCAGTGTTCATAGCTCTCTCTCTAGTCTCTAACGAACTCAATGTCCTCCCGCCGAAACGGGTAGATGCATCGCCAAGCAGAGCCCCCAGCACAACTGCCTATTGAAAGAGAAGTTTATATGAAACAAGGTGTCAAGGTCCTAGGTCATAAACCAACTTCTTATGCAAGCAGAAACCTCCACTACTTATATATATGATACAAAGAATTTAGAACTCACTATTTCACGAATTTCTTGCTCGAACAGTTTAGAAGCAGCAGCAGCGCTGAAGTTCTCTATCACTTTGATGCTCTGTTCATAATTTCTCGCTAGAAAATCTCCGGTACGCAGTTGAACTTGTTTCTGTTCATCAACAAGTGAAGGCCGTCTTTTCTCAAAAGATTCCATATACAGCTTTCCTTCCCGAGCATTGCTTGATTGTAGCCATGTCTTATACTCCCCAAGTAGTTTCTACATGTCATGAAAATATCCACAAAACAATGTCAAAAATGACATCTAACCACCCACAAGGAAACATAACTGGCAGGGAAAAACAAAGATCCTAACTGAAGACCAAACCACAAATTTCAAAAATTAATGATCTTGGTGAGCATTTCAATAGCTTTTTTCTAGGTACTTCCAATCAAGAATTCTACTTGATTAATTGGAAAGGGATACACCTACAGAAGCACAAGGCCTGACTTCTTACCATTCCAATTTTGGCATCCTCAAAAGTCAAAACCCTTTGCTCACAGATCGATTTTCTCAGATCCACCCATTAGTTAAGACTTTATTAGTTAATAATATTTGGGCAACTGTCAGAATTAAACACCAGAAGCAATCCATCCCCTTCGATGCCTTCACCTCTTGGATACTGTAGAATAAGCTTCTTCTCTATAAGTCCTTGAACTTAGAAGGAAAAAAAGCAAAGAACTACTGTTGCACTCTGGTGTTTCACCTCACAAGCTACTAGTTTTTTTTCCATTTGGTCCTCAAAATTTAGAAACTAAATTAGCATAAACAACAAAACTACTTAAAACCCGTGATCAGTTTCTATCACAAATTTAATCAGAAGTTAGTCTTCTTGGAATTGAAATGAGACCAAATATGAACTCCAGACTAAAGCCCAAGGCATAAGCATCACATGCTCCTACATTTGGTTTCAGTGTTCAGAGCAAAATCTGGGAGGCAGGAATGCTAAGGGAGTATGTTCAGCTTGAGCTCAAAGCAAATCTCAAACAGCTAACAGCCATTCTACTTACTTGTGCATCAGAAAGAGCAGGACCAATGATGTCATTTCGAACACTTGAGGTGGCCGCCATTGGAGCCGCTCTCTCTTTGAAAGCATATGAAGCAACAAGATCAAGATTGGATAACTGTAGAGTTGACTCTATAACCTTGATAACACGTGCTTGTGCACTGTCAATCTGCATTTTCAGACACAATAAATTACAAAACAAAATTCATGGGGGCAAAAGTGGAGACATAACAAGACAAATATTCTCAGAGATACACAAGGGTTTTATGGATTTCTAAGACTACATTGGATACTAAGAAACATACCAGTGACAAAGTCTGTCTCTTCCAAGAAATGCCAGCACTTTCCATTGCCATTTCATAGTCTTTCACGCTATCAACTAATTCATTTACTGCTATCAAGTCCTGCTCGGCATGCTGGCACTTTTCTCTCACAATCTTCTGACAAGCACAAAGCAATTGTTCTGCAATTGCAATAGGTGTCTCAAGTTTAAGCTTCATTCTTTCAATTCCTGTACTTGTTGATCCATCTAAAAAGCTATACAAGAACTTTTCGAGTTCATCAAAGCTACTGGTTCTCCAGAGAGGTTCAGTAATAGAAAGATTTTCATTCTCTTTTTGAGTCTTATAGGAAGCTGATAGTTTTGCTTCAAGGGCCGATCGAGCAGATACAGGATATAATGTCACATGTTCTGTATTCAGCAACTTCTGGGTATTCTCCTTAATAAAAGCAACAGCTTCCTCAAGCTGCATCAAACCATGTGCAAGAATTCAACATGGGTTGAAGTTCATTTAAAAACCTCAAGTAGAAAAAGTTACCCCTATCACAAGGAAACCTCTTTTAGTGAGAACAATCAAGCTTGAGAAAGCAAAATCACCTCATTAGGATTCCGAAAGATATCGGCTTTATTCAAAACAAACATGACTCTTTTCTTCCACTGCTGAGTATAACGAAGAAAAGCAACCTGAAAAGCACCACAAATGGAGCTTATTAACCAATGAATAAGAAAACTAGTCAAATTAACGCCAAGACTACAATGCACTAACATATAATATGTTATATTATCATAGAGAAATATTTCGTCTCAAGAAAATAGGGCACTCAAAAACAAATAGTAAAACCACAAAGGAACCACAATGGACAAAAAAACAAAAACAGGTCCAATTCATTTGTTCTCCTAACTAGAAAAACATGAAGCCATTTGCCATACCACGCTTACAGTTAGCACTAATCATACCTCACTTTCAGTTAACGGCCGATCAGCAGATATGACAAAGAGAAGCAAATCTGCACGGGGAACAAATTCCTCAGTCAAGCGTTGTTGCCGTTGGAGAATCACATTAGTCCCAGGAGTATCAACAATAATCATCTGTCAAAACATATATTAAAAAAGTAAGTTTTCATTATTTTCGACAACTATTCACATAGGATGATTCGCTAGTGGTAAAATCTGTATACTGACCTTTATAGTACTCCCTCCATCCCAATCTGTTAGTTCAATTTTGAAAATCCAATTTTTAAGGGAACAAAATGACCACTAAAAAATTCAACTTTCCAACATTTACGTTTAACTTTTCTTACAAGTTACTTTAATTCAAAAGGAAAGGGAAATAATGGAATTTGGTGCATCCAAAAGTCAAATGGAGAAACATTTGGGGACAACCAAAAGTCTAAAAGTGGACAAGCACATACGAATTGAGGAAGTAGTTATTAGCCCTTCTTCTCTGATGGCACTTTATCGACTTGGAAGCCTCAAAGTGAAGCCCAAGAGCTCAACGCAAGTGACTAAATTTTATGGCCCAATAGATGTAATCGGTAGGTAGTTATTAGTTTGGTAGGAGTTCATTGTAATATTTAAGGTTTTTTTTTTATTTTCTTTTCTTTTTGGCCAGTAGCATGAGAATAAGGGTAGGGCACCAAGTGTTTTTTCCCCCCTTTACTCTCATATCTTTCCGCATCACTTTCCCTACCTTTTCCTTTTCCCTTTCCCTTTACCTTTCCAGCCCCTCAAGTATTGTGGGACTGTGCTGCAGGTTTGAAATCACCATCTTATCTTTTATTTTTTCCATTTCAAAATAATGTACATGGCAGCAAGTCAGATCAAGAACCTTTGGTCCACATAGAATCCAGACTGTGATTTCACACATTCTCGAAGTTATATAATTCCGCACATGAACAAATTAAACATCCAAAAACTATGCTATCCATCTTTGCAATTATATACACTACTGAACTACTTCAATGATTTATATGCATTCCACATTATAGAAAAAACATGCATACTCATAACGAGAGCCGAGAAGGAATTCGTGAATAAAACAATCATAGAAATAAAAGAAGCAAGTCCTAGAAAGAACAAGGATGCACATGCCATCTGGTGAAAAGGAATTTATAAAAAATCCAAGGTAACATGCAATCTACTTAAAAGCCCAATTGCAAATTCAAATGATACACAAACCACATAGAAAAACAAGTTTGCCATCTTTAACCTTGAAGTTTATTTTGCTTGCAAGTAACAGCATTCAAGAACCAGGAAAATTTAGACAAACTCACTTCTTTAAGTATTGACGCAGGTAAGTAGCATATAAGTTGACCATCTGGATGCCTTTCGCAACGCTGTTGCTCACTAGATTCCAAATCAGAATATCGTAAGAAAGTGATCTCATTTGTTGTTGGAACAACCCCGTCTTTTAAATATTTTTCTCCAAGCAGTGCATTTATGACAGTTGATTTACCAGAGTTGAATTCACCCTGTTGACATCAAGAAATATGGCACTCATTAGAGGAAATAGAATGCATATTCTCAGCAAATATACAGCATTAAGAGCACAAAGATCTAAAGGCAGTGCCTAATCCCACAAAAGGAATCTTTTTCATTCAATTATATTACACAATCAAACATGTCAAAGAGGGTACTAAATGTCAAGAATTACACAGGAAGGCTATGAAGCAAAAACACATATATGGGGAAGCCGGGAAGGTGTGTGGTGCTAGCACTTCCAAGACGGAGGCATGTGGCGTCTCCATAAATCTTTGCCTCTTAGGCAAAAACTATAGCACGTTACAAAATCTATCTCGTGAAGAAAGTAACTTTTTTCCTACTGTAAGCAAAGTAAATCCTACCCAACAAGAGAACTATCTAGGGTTCGCATCCTTCTCTCTCCTTCTTGTCATTAAAGAAAGCAGACCAGTGTTATAAAGAAAGTAGCTAGAGTGTCTGTGAGATTGATTTGCCTCAAGAACCGACCGGTAATAATTTTCAATTACCCACTGTGTCCTCCTTGATATTGCAATAGATGCATTTTTCTAATCTAAGGATGAAAATGATTAATAAGGCATCCCGACACTGCAACTAAATCAACATCCTCTTATCAACCAACTGATTTGCCCTCCCAAATCGAGGTCAAAACTCAAAACTGCCCCACTCTTCTTCAACCTGTCTTAATTAAGATCTGCCACCAGTCAGTGCAGTCACCATAAGAAGGGCAGTAATTGATACAAGCGATTCTCAGACAATATTCACTGTGTCAATTATTTAAGGTTGATTCCAACAACACAAACTGATAGCTAAAAACTAGTATACTACATAAAAATGCGACCTTCTGAAGCTTCAACTGGTAAAAAGTAACAACTAGCACCAGCCCATCCAAAGCAGTAAGTTAGTAGAGTGCAAATTTTACAAAAAGATTAGCGTATATTCATTTAGAACGTTTCTGATTTGAACATATTAAACAAACAAAAAATAGGGAACACAAAACACCGCTTGACTAAATAATAAAGAGTAAAATTATGTGAAACATAGAGCTAATACCAATATATCCGTGGAACCAGAATTTTGTTGGAGTTCAGCACACAATTACCACTATAACCAGTAAAAACGGCTCATCAAGTTGAGAAACAGCATCAATGAGAAGTGAGACCTCCTTCATCTGTTCATAAATGTACATATGCCTCAAGTAAGTGAAAAACAGGGAAATTAGTGAAGGAAGTAGAATTTATTGGAGAATAACTTCAACTACCAAAGCATAATATTAAAAGATCACCAGTGGTACAGCTCCCTGGATAACACTTATCACTTCAAGCAATACCAATTTTTCTGTTTCTACCAACTGACGTTCTCTATCCTCCACTTTAATGAAGCCAGCCACCTTCTTTCTCCCAGGAAAGCCATTCTCAACTTCCAAGATTTTGAGCTTCTCTGAACCTCAAACGTTCCCCGTCCTGTACTTTTTTGATCGATGTAAGGTGGCGAACAATTTGCGCACGACTTCATCAGTTAACACTTTCAATTGGTCCAATGAAACCACTAAACCACTAGCTCCTGATTTAAGTAAGTTATCAGCTTCAATAGATATAGGGTCAAGTCCTAAAGAAGCAATCATGACAAATATTGGAACTTTCAGAGTCTCCCAAACAGAGCTCACAGGTTCCTCAGCATGTGTTCCTCCATTGCTCCCATATATAAGGAAATCAGCGCCTTCTGAATAAGATGCATTTAAAGCAGCAACCGGAGTTTGCACATTTTTAGCTACCAAAGGAAGAACTACTGATTCAGATCTGGTATCAATCATTGTGTTTCTGGCCACAATAGTGGGAAGACCTATTAAAGAAGAGAAAAATGCATCAACAGTGAAGTATTTCATTCACATTTACACAAACACAACCAAAAACAATAAATATAAAAACATGCAGAGACAAAGTGTTTTGGGCTAAGCTGATGAACTGGAACAAGACCCAAATGCTAGCAGGCTTTGAAAAGCCATTTACCAGAACTCACATTTTCTTTAGGTTCTAAGCTAACAATTGGTCTATGCAGATTCTCGTATAAGATCCTTCTCCCCTAGAAGTTCCTTTTTGAATGCATTGAGTTCTAAGCCATGAATTCTTGACATTCAGCATAATTGCCTATCCCCAGGTCATAGTATTTGATAAAGGAAAAATAAACTAGAAATTTGTCAATAACATACCCGGTGGCTCAATAGACTTATTTCCCTTGGGTTATGAGAAGGAAATTTATATGCTGCATGAAATTTAACACATGTAGAAACCTGGTTTTCATTTCCACAAGCTTCAAACCCAAACATCATTTTGGCGGAGCTGGTCACTCAAAAACATAGCTTACGAGGGATACTGGCACATGGTCATAGATATTAACAAAATTAGGACTGTAAAAGGACCAAGCTGCTCACAAGAGACTAGAGGCTCGGCTCGTTATAGGTTTGGGCGTTTGGCTCACACGAGTCGAGCTCGAGTTGGAGTATTGAGCTCATTTAGTAAATGAGCCGAGCTTGAGTTATTTGTAACTAGGCTTGTTTAGCAAACGAATTGAGCTCAAACACCTCGACAATAAACGGACTGAGCTTGAGCACGTCAAAGCTCGGATATCGCGTTTGCAGCCCCAATTTTCAAAACTATGCTGTTGACTAATATCGTAGTTCAGATTCAATCAAGAAAAATCAGTCTGCGGACACAAGGGGGCACTGGGCAGTTGGGTAACAGCCCCAACTTTAGAGGGAAAAAAACGCCCTTCTTTGTTTCCCCTGATACTAATTCAATACCACCCCTAAAGGCTGTACAATTTTGTCAGAACAGCTATAAACTAGTAAAAATCGTGAATCGGTACTAATAGATAGAACAAGAACATGAACATGACTCAATTTTCAAGCGTAAACCAATCAACATGCAGTAACAATAGGAAAACCAAACAACTAGTCAGGAGAGAAAAGATGCGAAACCTTGATCAGAGAGCACAACGCCGCTAGCATTGACAGCAGCCGCAATATCAACCCTCTCAGAAACCATAAAATAAGCTCTATCCCTAATAACCGACTTCAACAAACAAGCCGCCTCGTAAAGCCTCCCTCCGGTTCCCACTCCACCATTGAGCAACACAATCCCAACCCGACCCAAAACGGCCTCGTCGACCGCGTCCAAACAGGTTCTGTCATCCAGTACCTCGTCGGGGGTCAATTGGAGGACGAGATTCGGTACTTTGATTTCTGGGCGCCTGTATCCGCCTGGAAACAAAGTTCTTGGATCACGATTGGGTGCGTTTAAAGGGGTGTTGTTTTGGAGTGAGTTGACGGAGAGGTTTGCGCGCCGAGATGTGGATTTGCAGAGGGGAAGGAGGCGGCGGGAGAGGGCTGGGGTGAAGAAGAAACAGTCGGTGAGGATGGGGGTGGTGGAGTGAGAGAGTAATGTTACCATGTGGAGGAAGACGGACGGATTTCGGTAAGGGATTTGGGAAAACTGTGTGTGAGAGAGGGAGAGGGAGAGGGAGAGGGAGGAGTAGGAGGAGGAAGGGAAAGTGAAGCCTTATCTGGTGGTAATGCAGGAACTGGTGGCCATGAGTGATGATGCTTTGTTTTGTTTTCCCTCTCGCTTTAAATTATCCTTCCTATTTATCCAAGTTAATTTTGCTTTTGCCCCTAAACTATTTATTTTTGTTTATTTAAGACCACCTGCTTTTGTTTCCCAACTATCTTATTGCTAGGAGTGTGTACAAGAAAATTGATATAACCGAAAAATCAATCTGATCCAGACCAAATCGATCAATTTGGTTAGGTTTTATGATTCATTGATCTGGTTATGATTCTAAAAATCTAAGAACCGGTAATTATGATTCGGTTACTAGTTCTCAATTTAAGAAACACGATTAGAACCGAACCGGACCGGATAATATTATATATATAATATATGATATTAGATATATGCATATATATTAAATATATTTGTACATGTACAAAATTATGAATCTTATAAAATCCTATAATTGTTTATTTATTTTATGAGTTGCTTTGGTGCTCTAAATTTTAAGTAATCTTTTGAACTCATGCGTCGTAATAAAGTCTTCCTTAATTTGGTAGAACCGGAACCGAACTAAAATCGATCTAGTCTTGCAGTTTGGATCTAGACAGGCTTCTTCATGTGTACCGGTTAGGTTTTGGGTAATTTTCTAGGACCGGTTGGAATGATCCGGTTACTAAATTTATAGAGAACCGGTCCAATTCGGACCGTGTGCAACCCTACTTATTGCAACTCATTTATAGGTGAGTGGGGGTGCAATTTTGTTCTCTCTTTTCAAATAGAAGTGCAATTTTATTCACCCTCTTTTAAAAAACGTGTGAACAAAATTGTTCTTCATTTATGTTTTAGTTGACGAGATCCCAATTTGTAGACCCTATTTAAAAGAGGGTGAACAAAAATGTTATTTATTTATGGTCTAGAAGTGAAGTGGCCTTTTTGCCCCTGACTTTTGGGAAAAATTGTTCGTGCCATGATGGGTTTTTCCGTCTGATCTTTGATCGGACCTTAATGATTGTCATCAAATAATTTAAGGACAAAATATGTGGTTTTCACAGTTTAAGAACAAAGTACACATTACGTGGATAGTTTAGGGGATGAAAGCAAATTATCTGTTGAGATTTTATGCTCCCTTAGAAAATGTCGAGCAGAGTTTGCGAAATTTACCTTCACGCTCTATTTTGCTACATTTTCTATATAATTTGAAAGGTAAGCTAAAAGTGTACACCCTTAACAGACTCTATAAATCTTACTTTTATCTTGTTTTTCTACCCTTACTACTTTCTAATGAAAATATCCACATATTGCGTGTGGTCCAGAGAATTGAAAAAGGAAGTCCCATTGTCCATCATCAATGTGTGTAAGAAAATATTTTTTTGGAAATATAAAAATCGTTTTCTAAAACATTCATGGAACTCACGTTGAGATTAAAAAAGATCTAGGAGAGTTAATTTATTTTTATTTTTTGCAAAATTTGGTAGTGAAAAAAACATAAGAACAGTAAGTATGTAAATGTACAGATCCACTTCTAGATCCGAGCATTTTTTTTACAATCCGAGCCGTTCAATGTGTTCAAAAAGTGTTTTCAAGTGTCCATAAGAGAAATCTTTAAAAAAATTACCAGGAAGGACTTGATACAAACAGTTTTTCGCAAAATTATAAATATACAGTTTTTGCGAAAAAGTACTTGGATCAAACCCTTCCCGGTATATTTTTTTTGGAAGATTTTTCGTTTGGACCCTTGAAAACACTTTTTGAACACATTGACGGTTCAGATTTTTCAAAAACAATTTACAAAACAAAAAAAAAACACCTCAAAACCTCTAATCCGGAATCCCGGATTGGAAAGCTTGAGATATATATATATATATATATATATATATATATATATATATAAAGTGGATCTAGTCCAGGATCCGGACTTTTGGACCTCCATGATCCGAATATTTTTTTTGGCGATCCGGTAGCCGCCTAACGCTGTTTTGTAAGGTATTTTCAAAGGGTTCCTCAATACGCTTTTGTGAAAAAAATCGTTTGGATCTAGTCCAGGATCCGGACTTCCGGACCTCCATGATCCGAATATTTTTTTGACGATCCGAGCCGTCTAATGTGTTTTAGAAGGTATTTTCAAGGGTCCTCAATACAGTTTTTGTGAAAAACTGTTTGGATCAAACCCTTCCCGATTTTTTTTTTAATTTTTGAGCACACCTTGGAAAACACCTTTTGAACACATTGGACGGCTCGAATTTTCCCAAAACAAGTCGCAACACAAACAAATTACTCATTTTCTTCCAATCAGGGATCCCTGACTGGATATATATATTAGGAAGAGCTTCCTATCCAAACTACTAAATCCGGACCTAACGTCCAGACCTCACTTTTCAGACCAAATTTTGACGATCCGAACCGTTAAATGTGTTTAAAACATGTTTTTAAATGTTCTCGCTAGAAATGAGCAAAAAAATGCCAGGAAGTTTTTAATCCAAACAATTTTCATAAAACTGTATATGTACAGTTTTATGAAAAACTGTTTGGATCAAGTCCTTCCCGGTATTTTTTTTTTTTACAAATCCTAGCGTTGGACCTTAAAAACACATTTTAAACACATTAAGCGGTTTGGATCGTCAAAATTTGGTCTGGAACTATGAGGTACGAACGGGTCCTGATTTTAGTGGTCTGGATGGGAAACTCTTCCTATGTATATGGCAATTATCCAATCCAGGATTCCGGATTGAAAGTTTTTTTGGTGTTTTTATGCTTTTTAAAAAAAAAAATTGGAAAATCCGAGTCGTCCAATGTATTCAAAAAGTGTTTTCAAATATACAATTTTGTAAAAAACTGCTCGGTTCAAACCCTTCCTGGTTTTTTTTTTTGTTGAAGATTTCACGCGTAGACCCTTGAAAACACCTTTTGAACACATTGGACGGCTTGGATTTTCAAAAAGATATCGGGAAGGTGGAGTCCCGGATCCAGAATTCCTGGATTAGATCAGGACCAAGGTTATCAATACCGTACCGTACCGGTCGATACGTAGCGGTTTTCTACAAAAACGGTACCAATGACCCTCAATACCGTACCGTGTTCAATACCGGTCGGTACCGAAAAATACCGGACAGAACAAAACTGCCACCGTATTTCGGCCATAACTTTTAATTTCTCCTATCAAGGCAAGTTATATATCAAAATTTAAGAGAATTTCAAGATCTACAACATTGTAGTTACACATTTTTTCTAATTTGATATCAATGTGACCCAAAAACTATGATTTCTGAATAGGGAGATTATAAAAAAAATAGGGTATGTTTTTTAAAAAGGGTTTGTGATGCATGGGTTCAACTTCTATCACTACCAAACGTCAAATACAACAAGTATGTACTAAATTTACATAGATTAAGTGGATTTAAAAAAATGAGATTGAAAATGTCATATTCTGTGACAAATTTTGTGTCTCTTGAACCCTATCTCTTAATATATATATATATATATATGTATAAATACAAGAACCGATATTGCATTCAAAGATTGACCTAAGACGATCTGCATCTGCACTAAATAGAAAAATTCCAGACTTTCGTCACGATATTCGTAACCTCGATCGGGACTCTCTCTCTCTCTCTCTATATATATATATATATATATATATATATATATATATATATATATATATATAAGGTAAACTTCTAGTCCGGACTTTTAATTTCCGAACTTTTTATACAAATTTTTTTTTGACGATCCGATCCGTCCAATTTGTTCAGAAGGTGTTTTCAAGGGCCCTTGCGAAAAATTTTCAAAAAAAACATTGGGAAGGGCTTGATCCAAGCAGTTGTCGCAAAAATATATAAATACAATTTTTTCGAAAACTGCTTGGATCAAGCCTTCCCGTATTTTTTTGAAGATTTCTCACCGTGGACCCTAAAAACACCTTCTAACACACATTGACGACGGATTTTCCCAAAAAATTTGCAACACAAAAACCCCATTTTTTTTTTTTAAATCCGGGAGTGTGGACTAAAAAATCCATATATATATATATATATATATATATATATATATATACCTAATTATCCCCGCCGCCGATCCCTGATTTCCCGATTGAAGGAATTTTCGGTGTTTTGATGCTTTTAAAAATTATTTTTTTGGAAATCAGCTGTCATCAATGTGTTAAAAGGTGTTTTCCAAAGTCCACGCTGAATCTTTAAAAATAATGGGGTGGGAAGATTCAGTCCAAAGCGGTTTTTCGCAAAAATCGCACATTTACAGCTTTTAAAAACCGCTGGATCAGCTCTCCCCTTCCCTTATTTTTTTTGAAGATTTTCCCACTTACCCTCGAAAACACCTTTCAACACATCGGACGGCCTTCTGGACGACAAAAAAATATCGGGGAAGAAATTCCCTGATCCGGGACTCCCGGACTTGATCGGGCCTCTATATATATATATATATATATATATATATATATGGAGCGGATTCGAGGACACAACTTTGGACACAAATTTAGACATTTCATCTCAGCTCTTAAAACCAAGGGTTGAGATTAAAACTTAAAAAGGACCCTCCCTTTCTCTCTCTCTCTCTCTCGCTCTCTCCATGTATTCTCTCCCTCACAAAACCCCCTGTTCTTCCTCCCGCTCCGTCGGATAGCCATGGCCGATGAAGGGGCAAAGGTATCTCTCCCCTATGATATAATCTCTCCATCTGCCCTATTTAATATCTGTCCAAATGGGAAAAATAATAAAATAAATGCTAAGGAGAAACCCAGAGATCATAGTTTGTGTAATCCATATATAAAATTGCACCTTTTGTTTTTCCTTTTCATCAAATCAAAAGCCTTTATCTTCCATTGAAGGACTGCAATCAACGAATTCCATGGGTCACAAAAAATTGTGCTAAAAAAACATGGAGTATCTCTATTGTCGATTCATCAGGTAAGGATTTTTTTAGGGAAAAAAATAAAGTGAAAGTTGAAATTGCAAGCAAATGAGTCAGGTCAATCAATTTTCAACTCATATTGTGCACAAATCTAAGATTTCCAATTTGAGGCCCTGAGTTTAGATCTCACACCTTTGCGCACCCAATTGAGCCCGAGTGGTGGGGCAGGAGGGTAGAAGAAGAGTAAAGGGAAAATAGTAGGGAGAAGAGGAAGGAGAAGAGAGAACGACGAGGGTGGTGCTTGCAGCCGCCGACCATGGCTACCACTGGAGTGGGCGGAAAACATGGGTGTGATTGAGGGATAGAGAGTATTTGGGAGGAGAGAGAGGGCGCCCGTGAGAAAGGAGGGTCCTTTTTAAGTTTTAATCTCAGCCCTCGGTTTTAAAGGCTGAGATGGAGTCTCTAAATTTGTGTCAAAAGTTGTCCCCGGATACGCTCCATACACACACACACAATACATTTTAGGTGCAGGCTCCCGAAAATAAGAAAATTCGGACCAAACGCTCGGGGCTATTGGATTAGATCCAACGGTTGTGGAAATAAAATGCAATTCGTGGGTTAAAATGGTGTCGGGTTGCTCATAACCAGGTCACTATAAAGTCAAAAGGTCCACCCATTTTCCCTAATTTCATCGTTTACCAGAGAGAGATGAGAGGGAGGTGATTAAAAAAGCAACACGATAATCATATCTGGGCCTTGGCCAGCGGCCGTACCACAAACCCTCTCACATGTGATGGGACCCGGTGTAGGCCCACCTGACGTGGGCCCCATCACAGCGTGTGAGAGGGTTTGTGGTTGGTTAATAATACTGTCACAATCATTTTTGATTAAAAAAAGTCGATTGAAGAAGGAAAAAAACGCGATAAACCCTCAACAACCTCAACCTCTCGATCTCCAGGTTGAGGTTATGGAGGATTTCTCGCGTTATTGTTATTCTTCGATCAACTTTTTTTGAATCGCCTTTCTCTCCTCTCTCTCTGGTAAACAATGAAATGAGGGAAAATGGGTGGACCTTTTGACTTTATAATGACCCGGTAAGAAGAAACCTAGTACCCTTTTAACCCGCGAACTGCATTTTATTTCCAAGTATATACACACACACACTCATACATACGAGGACCAAAGTGAGGACCTCATGCTTCCTGACCAAATTTTGACGATCCGAATAGTTAAATGTGTTTTTAAGGTCTACTGCGAGGTTTCATCCAAAAAAATACTTGGAAGGCCTTCATCCGATCAGTTTTTGATAAAAATGCTATATATTCGGATCGTCAATGTTCAGTTCAGAAAGTGAAAAAATTGTTTGGTCCTCACTTTATTTAAAGGTTTTTATCAAATCCACAAATTTGTAAATTGGGGATAGAAATTTGTAGATTGTGTCGACTTTTGTTATTAGTTTCGTTGAACCCTTAAAACTAGGAGTGGGAATTTACGACACAACATGATAACACGACACGAAATTAACGGGTTAGTGTTGAGTATTTCTAACAAGAAACGCGTATATGACACGACCCAAGAATACGATTAGTAATTAGTTCGAGTTTGGGTTCAACCCGCATAACCCGAAAATGACACGAATTAACCTGTTAGTCTATTCGTGTCGACACGGTAACCTGAGAATGACACAAATTAACCCACATAACCCGATAATGACACGAACTAATTGTGTCAATTCATGTCGTGTTCAGGTCAAATTTGTCTAAATAGGTCGTTTACAAGTTAATCGTGTCAATTCGGGTCGTGTTCGGGTTGACACAATTATTAGCAGGTCGGGTTAGGGTTTAGCTTTTCAGCATGATTAGTAAATCAAGTCATTTCGACACGACACACAACACGACCCGATGCATACCCCTACTTAAAACATCATCACCTACAATCTCATGTTTTTTTTATTCTATTATGTTTGTTGGGAAAAAAAATATGGATGTCGGGCGGACACTGCGTGATCCGACAGTCCAAAAAACTTTTGTACAGTTCACATTTATTTCCTCTCTCTTCTTTCCCTCTCTTCAATTTCTCTCTTTTAAATCTAGATAGCTTAAAAGATGTTTTGGATGATCCAGATGAATACTCAAGAACGGCTATATAGTGCTCGCCCGGCACCCAAACATATTGCCCCTTTGCTGGAGATGCTCAAGGGTTTCTCTCTTTTAAATCTTCGCCTATGTACAATTTCTTCTCAGCATACGTGATCAGAAGTCAGAACCAGCCCAAAATCTAGCAGGTACCGCTCTCTCCCTCTCGTCTATATCTCTGTTTGCTGTTTTTTTAGGCTTAGGTCTAGTTTGGCCTTAAAGTGAATTATAGTTTTTTGGTTTTTTTGTTTTTGTCTTTATTTAATTTAATTTTTTTGCATTTATTAGTTTTGCGTTAAGATTTTATAATTTTTAGATTCCTCTCGACGAGACGAATATAAAAAGTATAAAATTATGGTCAAACCAAATATTTTTTTAAAAATACGTGGATTATTTGCCAATAATCCAACTATTTCGGCTTTATTAAGAAAATTGAGTTTTGACCATAATTTTATACTTGTTAGATTCGTCTCATCAAGAAGAATCCAAAACCACAAAATCTTGACGCGAAACTAACAAATACAAAAAAAAAAATTAAATAAAAATAAAACAAAAAAATCAAAAAATCATAATCCACTTCTCGGCCAAACCACCCCTTAATTTTGATGCATTTAGCACCACATTCTTTGATGGGGACCTTCTGTAAGCCTCATTTTTTCCTTCCTTAAAACTTTTTTGGGGGTGTGGCTGAAGCAGTTGCTATCTAGGATTCTACAGTGGCGGCCCTGAGAAAAAGGTCGAAGAAGGTGAGGAAGAAGCTAAATTTCTTCTTTTGTTTCTCTAGCATGTTCCTTTCTCCTTGGTAGATCTTTTCAATTGTATGATCAAAATGCAGATTCTTAAGCGTATTGGGTCGGATGTGGAGGTTTATTAAAGGACCCAAAGAAGGAAATAATGCATGCTTAGGTTTTGCGAGCATATTCATTTGATTTGGCTATTAATTTTGTTTTTGTTTCTGTTTTTTCTTTCTTTTTTTTTTTTTGGGTCATGCAACTGCTTCTAAACGCAGGAGGTATTTCTTTATCTCATTCGGGTTTTGAAGAATCTGAACATTTTACCTTTTTTACTTTAAGAGCGGGGAAAAAGGCAAGGGAAACACTTTAAAGTCTGTGAATAAACTTGATTTCATCAATGATAAAGTAGCTAGAGAAAAGCTTTACTACATAAATACTTCTTTTTAGAAGAAAAAACAACCACAGCCTCCTTCTAAAATAATGGTTTATCTTGGTTGGCTGCTACAGACTTGGCAATATCAAATTTTGTTTCTGAATATTTAGGATTTGTATATGTTGTACAAGGGATTGAGTTAACGTTTCATACAGAAGTTACCCTAGTTTTTCTTGGAAACGGGGGTGTTGCAGGGTGGCTTGTAGTGTGGCATGTGGACCGTTGGATGTGTTTTCAACGGTCCTGATTTCATCTCTTCACCCTGCATATCCAAGCCGTCCAATGCCAAGATGAAATCAGAGCTATTGATTGCTGAGATCAACGGCTTGGATGCCGCACTACAGGGCCACCCTACAACACCCCTAGATCCGTTTTTCTTACATTGCTTTTGTTTGATTCAAACTTACATATGTTCTTCGTAATGACATGCAATGATATGTCATTTTTGTTTCTTCTCTCTCGATTTTCTTAAATATGGTTGGCTAACTACAGTATGCTATTCTAGCCTGAAGTCTTCAATTCTTCCGTGGAGATGGTTACCCCACGGTCTAAAATGCAGAAATCAACTCAATTACCCTCCAAGAAAAAAGTCTGTGCCATCGTCAGGCGATCTGACCGCCTCCGCAATGTAACCCCACCTGCTCAAAAGCAAGAAATAGAGCCCGTAGTCGAGGAGATAAATCTGTGCGAAAGTGAGAAAGAAGACGAGCCACATGTTGAGGAAACCCCCCCAGAATCAATGTCACCTGAACAGAGCTTGGAAGAGGAAGGGGATTACTCCAAGGCATATAATTTATTAGCACTCAGATGATTTTTTTCCTCTTATTGTTCTTTAGTTCTGATTCAAACTCTTTTATTTCTTTGCTGTTTTCTCGGTGCCGTGCATAAACAGGCCGCCAAGAGACACCTCCAAAATGACAGACCCAAAGCCAATCTTAAATACAAAAGACTGTATTTTGATTCACAGAAGAAGGTTAAGTTTCTTTATAGCGTTGCCTTCTCCTCTTCTTGTCCATCACTATTACCTTATTTCCTTCGTCTCCGAGCTATTACAGATTGAAGCCTTAACAAAGGAAAACTATGAGCTTTCTAAGAACTTGGCGGTTGCTCTGGGGAAATTGGAAGCGGTAATGTTTCCTATGTTTTTGGTGAATCTTCTCTTTTGCTGGTTTTCGTACTCAGCTTGAACTGCTCTTTTATGAATTCCCTTTTTTGCTTTCCTTCCCGTTGGAAATCTTATTTGAGATGGTATTGGTCCTATCCTGAGTGATTGGGTGGGTCAGGAACATTGCACATATATCAGATGAATCCCAACCTAGAAGCATGACTAGTTGGACATCCCTTGGAAAATTGTTTTCCTTTCTTCAAGTCAGGTCAGGATAACTTGTTTTACTTAAGGAAATCGGGCGGGGCTTCTATTCTCTGATCTCATGTATTGAAAAGATACTATGTCTACTCTTCCTAAATGCTTTTGACTTTACATAATGCACCACTGAACCCTGCTTTGCTATGGACTTGGCCAATTATTCTTTCAAGTTTTGGCAAATAGCAGGGCTTGTCAAAGTACATGGTAGAAATATAGAACGAGTAAACTCATGAAATGCCTGAACGTGAGTTATGGCAATACTTTTTGATGATAACGAGGAAAGAGGATATCTAGAAAATTGTCGCGGGAGCAGAAAGTTGTAGTTTTTGACATCATGAATGTGTGTAGATATCATGACATTGGTGTAGAGCACAATAGAAGTGAAGAGCTCCCCTCCCTCTTTTGAAACTTTATTTGTAGTTTATTTGCCTCAAGCAAAAGGTTATGCATATTTTTAAATGCAAGCTTAGACATCAGGGCTTTTCTTCTTTCTGTTCATTTCAGTGGAGCTGTGTTATGATTTCTATGATCCTGAACAATGAGAGCTAATATGAGTTCAAGTCACCTGCGCTGTAGTGCCTTATACCAAAAGCTGCATGAAAAATTAACATTTGGGTGGGCAATATTAGTAAACATGAACCTACAGAAGTTCAAGTAGTATCCCTAATTTTGAATTGTGCGTGTATGAACTCATATGCCAAGAGTAATACCTGTTTCTGAGAACATTTCTAAATTTGAAAATGCATATGCCTAGTATGAGGTGTCCTTCCTTTTACTTGTTGCAGAAGGAGGAAGCCGTTCGTATTTTCAAGGATTTGCTCTTGATCTCAAATGTGGGAAAAGCTAATGAAACTGCAAGGAATCTATCATCTCAAGCTGAACGTTGCCGGTGCTCTTCTCCGAGTGATATTGGTGACCCCAAAGCTGTCGTGAAGAGAAAGAAAATTGATAGGTAGTGGAAACCAAATTAGTTTACTTCCCTGTATGGTATCGCAGCAACTTGTTTAAAGGTGGTCCATTGTTGCCCTGTTGGTATTTTGGATGGAGTTGCACCTTCTTCTTCTTTTTTTTTTTTGTGGAAGTCTAATTCTTCCTTGATCAATAACTTTTCAATGATCTAGACTTTGAGTAGGAGGTCATTTCCGAAGTTCAACCATCTAGTGCGATGCTCTGCTGCCTATGAAATTTACATTTCGGTTAAATTGCTTGAGCATTTTTAGAGCAATTTGCGCACAGTGCACTTGACTTTCACGAAATTGAACTCTGAAATCTACATCCCTTAACATCTATTGTCAAACATACATTAAGGTACAAATTAAAAATGACTGACAAAATAGAGAAGAAGATGGATAATTATGATTCCTTTTGCGTTGTTGTGATAGGTAATTCTCTTTTCAACACAGAAATCCAATGTGACAGGTAATTGACATCAAAAAATTTCCACCTGAAACTCTTAACACAACCCAGCTCAAAACTGCACTTTCAGCAATCTTCTTCATTTTGCTGTTCTTGGTCATAGGATTCATCAAGAGAAGTGCACAGCCCAAAATGATTTATTCTTGGTGTACTCATAGCTTCATTACCATCTTCGTACCCATTTCCATCTCTATCTTGCTCTTCTGGTATCGGTGGGGGCGGGGAAGAAAAGTCCAAACACAATCCCTTTATAACATGCTCATAGGATTCTGATAAATCCTGCTGTGAAGTGAGTTGGTGGTATTCCACTAGCTGATGAAGGCACTGGTTCTCCCTAGTTAGATTTGCATTCTCATTTGCTAATCTGGATTTCTCAGCTAGCAGTGCTTCCAATTGAAGTCTCACCTGCCAAAAATCGAATACCACAAGCTTCAGAATCAGAAGTGTCAAATATGTATTAGGGCAAAACAACAATCATTGGCTAAGACTGCTAATGATTTACGTGGTTCGGCCTGAATCACATAGGGCAAAACATACCTAATGAATCTGGTAATAAAAAATAAATACGGAGTAATTAAGAACGATTGGCCCTGTCGGTTCCGTATCATTTTTTCATTTGTTTGGATAGTTCCCCATCAATCCCATGATCCAAACTCTGCCGAAAGAGTTTATTTCGGAATCTTTCCCCATGGGGGGTATGTTACTCGCGCCTAAGCTGATGTTTGGAATGGATGTAGTGGGAAAGACTCTTTATATAACATGATTCCGACATCGAATGATTCCCCACAAGGTGCCTGAAACTCTCATTTTTAACGGCGGAAGTACAACCAGATTGTCAAAGTTTCATTCTCTGGTGCCCAATTCGCTTGGTGATTTGACTTTAGGTTGAGGAACGGGGCCTGTCCTAGTATTCTAGTTCTTAATGATACGTAGTCAAGATAGTCAAAAGAATCAGTTTTTTCTTTCTTATCATCAAAGTACATCTACTACATATTTGAATGGTTGATTTGTAGATCTAAAACCTAGACTAGAATAGAGTTAGGTAATTACCAGATCATCTTCCTCAGGTCTAACCCCTTTGGAAAATCCATCGCGAAGTCTCATATTCTCCTCCTCGAGAAGAGCACATCTTTCTTGCATAAAACACAACTCCGATTTGATTGCTTTCAGTTCTTTTGCAAGTGAAGTTGCTTTTGTTGCCATGGAAATTGCAAGCTGCAAAAGTGATGAACAAAACATGCAAACCCATTAACAAAAAACCAACAATTTAGCTCCACTTCTTATCAACCATGAGTTAAAAAGGAGAGAAGCCAAACATTTTTAGCCTTCTTCAGCTTCCCCTCTTCTTTTGGACTTCTCTCATTCTCTTTCTGTGAATCATCTCCTTCCTCTGAACATGTTTGAGTTTCTAACTTCCTCTTCAATCCTCTCTTTGCTTCATCATTCTCTTCTTCTTTTTCTTTGCTTTTGGCATTCTCCACTGCACTCTGATAAATTTCAGTCATTGTGGGTGGTCTGGCCAGATCTCTTGCTCCCTGCACAAGACCGAGTTGTTAAAAATAACATGTCTTGTTCGGCTTATTGAAAGCTCATTCGTGATCAACTGATTCAGTAAGCATATCTAATCAAATCCTAAAACACGTCAATTTTGTTCAGCTCGGTTGATATAGACTAAGTTACTTGAACTCGGCCTAATTAATACTCTGTTGAGATTGGCTCTAATGATATACTTATAGACTAAGCTACTCAAACTCGGCTTGATTAAAACTCTTTCAAGATTGGCTTGAACGATAAACAAGTCAAGCTTGAGCTTAAACACGTTTGAAACTCGTTTAAGTTTTCAAGCTAAACTAAAACAACCCCTCAGCTCAACTTGTTTGCAGCCTAACTGATTTCAATATTTAGATCGAAAGTTCTGAGAATTCAACCTTCAATTTCAAACCAATCAGCAACCAGAAAAACTATCTTCTAGAGAGAGAGAGAGATTACCTGAAGAGCATTGTCCAGGTTATGAGAAAGCTGAGCTAAAGAATAGCCAACAGAGTCAAACCCTCTAAGCAAAAGCAAGGAGTCCTCCCTCATGCTCTTTGCCCCATCAATTTCTTCAGAACTCTACCCAAAAAAAAGAAGAAGAGAGAAACCAATCGAACCCATTTAGTAAATTCACAAAAGAGAAAAATCTGAATACTAAAGAAAGATATAGAGGGGTAGAGAGAGAATTATACCGCTTGGGTTGGGATGGGCTTGCGATTCTCGAGAAGAGAGTCCATCCGGCTACGGAGAGCGCTCCAGAAGCGCTTATCTGAAGAAGGGCTGAAGCTGGGAGATGATGAACTAATGCAGCTCATTGATTCCTGAGCTTAAAACTTGAAGCGACTCAAATAATGAAGATGAGGAACGGCTTTAATTGAGCTTTGTTGGGGTTTTGTAACCAAAAAGATAACTAAGTCCTCGAACGAACCTTGTTCCGGAGCAGCAGATGATTCGCTGAAACTAACACAGGAGAGAGAGAGAGAGAGAGAGAGAGAGAGAGAGAGAGAGAGAGAGAGAGAGAGAGAGAGAGAGAGAGAGTAACGGCTAGTTTTGGGGGACTTCGGTGAAGAAGGGAGGGTTTTAAATAGACGCGGCCAACGTTCCAATTCCGGAGTCTTTACCCTATTTGATAGAGATTTCCCCTGGAGGTCCAACCTGATAGAGATTTCCCCTGGATGGATCTATTTACCCTATTTGACTGAATTTTCTTTTTCATTTTAAAAAGATACATTCATCCGTCTCAAAATGGACATTGAAAATTACTATTTAAACATTTCAAGAAATTATCTACAATTTTTTTTTTGAACCGTAAACATATTCATATATTAATGAGCAATAAATAGTAATCTACAATTTGAAATGGAGAGATACTCTAATTTTTATGATTCTAAAATTTTTAATTAAAAATGCTAAGTTAGACTTATCAAACAAGGGGGGAAATTTTAAATTAATCAGCCAGTATTATTATGGACCCACGTAATTTCAATAATGGAAAGATAAGTGGTCTAATGTACTGTAGACAATTACCAACTTTAATGCTTATGGTTGTCATTGATTTCCTGTCGAACCCTGGATAATTGCTGAACTCCATATTGACATCCATTCAAAGCTCTCATTCAGAATCGCACATTATTCATTCGGAGGGTAGAATTTCCAAGTTCACAAAAATTCAGACTGCTACAAGCTAGTAGTATTTTACCAACAAACATCCAAACCCAGATCTTCAGCCATAACTGAAATGAAGGGTTCGGATCACTCGTGTGGGATTCAAAAGTGAGCCCCTGAGAGGGCTGGGTACATTTTCTGTGGAAAAAGCTCTGTACCTGTAGCAAAGTCCTAACTGAAAATCAATTCTGCATTGCTAACAGTGATTGTAAGTCACCCAATTCGCAAGGCAGATTCGCCATTATTGGCTCCGTTGGCAGCACCAGCACCACGCTTTGTAGGTGACATACGAAGAGAATTATCACAGCCAACGGAAGAGGGAAAATAAGAAAGAAATTACACCAGCCAAAAATACAAGAAGTCTGAGCAAATATCCGAAAATTCTCGACCAGAATCAAGATTCTCCGAGAACAGTAGAACATAAAACTAGCAAACTACTCTCAAAGTTTCAAGAAGCAAAAACAATTCCTGAGAGAGGAACTATGGAAAGATGAATCGGCAATAACATCTGTATACCAGCTCACACATGATTCCAGCCTTCCCGACTGTAACAGTAACAACATGCCAAGACTTGAAATGACTTCCATACAAGCAACGTGACTCGTTCTCGAATCCTACTCCTCTTGCTTAATTTTCAGTTCCTTAAGCTTGGACTCCAATTCATCCTCATGATCAGCATCCCCCTCCTCTTCACCCTCCTCATCAAGGTCTTCACCTTCAGGATCATTCTCATCCAAAGGCCCAAGCATATCGGGAACACGCTTAAATATCTCCTTCAGCTCATCAACCCCTTCATCAGATATGAAATTACTGTTGAGGTTCAGCAACGTAAACCCAGGTTTCTGCACAACAACTTGAGCCAAAACCCTAGCTCCAGCCCTTCGTATTCCATTAGCACTCAGATCAACTTCACTTAATTGCCCGTGACCTTCTTCCAATGCCTTTGCAATCAAAATAGTACCGTCATCCTTGAGTTCATTTTCAGCCAAATTTAACTTAGTGAGAAATTGTTTTGCAGCAATGCAGGCTGCCAAATCAGGAACTGCTTTGACAGTGATGTCATTTCCAGCCATATCCAACACCTCAAGCGAAGGAGCAGATTCCATCAGGGCATTAGCAAGAGTTTTGGATCCCTCATCCTCAAGATTCAAATAACTGAGATAAATTTCAGTGAGATCAGAAAATCCCAACAAAGCCTTACTCAAAGCAACACCAGCTTCCACCCCAAACATATTGTCGCGTAAATCCAGTTTCTTTAAATGGGTACATTTTCCAAGAGCATTAGCCAATGCAACCCCACCCTCAGAGTCTACCCTAGTAGAAGAACACCGGAAATCCTCCAACATAGGAGATTGTTCCACGAGTTTGGAAATAGCAAATGCCCCTTCATCTCCTGTCATGTTATTATGAAACTGGAGGATTTTAAGTTTCTTAGTGGAAGGAATCAGCTCGCAAACTGCTCGTGCGGCTTCCTCTGAGATTCCGTCATTCATCAAGTACAGCTCCTCCAAATTATTTTGTGACCTTAGGAGCGCTTCAAATGCCCTTATACCCTTTTCACCTAAGGCATTATTTGAGAGATTCAAATACCTCAGTTCACAGCCTTCCAGTGCTGATGAAAATATATTCATCACTTCAAGAGCCTCATCCTCTGGCCTTCCAGCAATGAAATCTGATAGGTCAACTTCTGCTAGTTGGTTCCTGAGCGATGACAAGATTGGCTCAACAACATGGGCTGCATCCAGGCCAAAACTTCTATTACTGAAACATATCTTACTATACTTATTTCCTGGTTGCCTCAGCGGCTTTAGCAACTCTTCAGCTTCCTCTGCATCGATAAAAGCCCGGCGACCTCCAGATATATCAAAAACAGTTTCACCAGATGCTTCAACTTTCTCCGATATTATCACTTCCTCAGCTTCCTTTGTTCTGGGGCCTCTTTTGAGAACTTCAAGCATAAGCTTACTGGATTCTTTAGCATAAAGTTGTACTGCTGAACTTCCATCACCATCTGGCTCCTTCTCGTGATGCTGGTTTGCAGAAACAAATGCCTGGCTTTCGATTTGTGTGGCATCCTCCTCAGCTTCTTTTTTACTCAAAAGACCATATTTTCTGGAAAATATGGACGGAGTGGTAAGATTCTTGGTCATTCGCTCCACAAGCAGCAGCCTTGTACTATGACTAGGGGGCCATAGTTTAATTGAAAATGATCGATACTGATTTGTGGAATCCATGTGCAAGTACCTGAAACCATAAATTGCAACTGAGCCATAAGCTTATAACGGATCAAATAATACTTAAACACAAATGAAACCAGCAATCAAGGAAAATCAATAATTGGATGAATATTTTTGCTTAAAATCTATCACACAACTTCGACCGATGCTCTAGAAAATTCCATTTTTTTGAGGAATCCATAGAAACGTTTATAAAAAAATCTCAAGACAACCAAATTCTAAATCTGAAGACAGCATTTCATGCAACTAGTGTGCATAAGCAACAGCCATCTGGTGGTCGAAGGAAAATAAGTAAGGTTAATTAACAGTCGCATTAAACTTTGAAAAAATTACAAAAATGGGATAATGTTGGTCAAAAAGTGGACAAGAGCAAATATCTGGAGTGCGAAAGTACTATGCCATGTTTCTCATACATAGGGGCATCGAACTCCACAGAAAATAAATGGCAGAGCCACTGAACCTAGATCACCACCGTCTCACTTCAAAAAGATCAATTTCCAATCAGAGAGAAAAAAAAAACACAAAGGAGAACACTAGCGGTGGCAGCAAAAAATCACAAATCAGACATACTTACTTTGTTAAACACAGTTTTCTAAAAGTCTCTAGTCGCTAGTCAGCCGGCAGGGCACCTTCGAGCGCCCAAGCCTAGTAATCGGGGAGACAGGGATTATTCTGCGTCTAGCAATTAGTCATTTTTTGTTTTTTTTATAAATATTTTCCACCCCTCCTCAAATGACATCCATTATGAATACATTAAACATTCATCAATCTGTCCATCCATCAAATTCAAACTTTTTGATACATAGAGACATGGGAACAAGTAGCATCAAATAACAGTGGTACTACTGTATATAAATGCTAAATGACACATGTACTGCTAATGACAACAAACTCCACCACATTTTCCAATTTTACTTGCGGTGAAAAAAATAGGATAAATATCTTAGAGATAATGCACAAAATGCTGCCGAAAGCCGTAAGAAATTCAGTCATCACAAACATTAACTTGGAAATTATGAACACTACAAAAATCTACTGAAGGTGGAAATGAACAGTACACTACTAATATAAAGTAATGTAAACTACAGTATCAAAAACATACCACTCAGAGAGAGAGAGAGAGAGAGAGAGAGAGAGAGACGAGCACAGAGGCTACCCACTGTCGAGTGTCGATTGAGAGAGAGAAAGATGATTGACTGTGAAGACTGAAGATGACGATCGAAGGCCGCAGTCGAATGGGGAAAATGAGTGAAGAGGGATTTAGGTTTAATTTGGTAAATATTACAGTATGATTTACAACTATAGTAGTGTATAAGTACTAGTAAAATTAAACTAAAGCCCCTCAATTTTCTGAAAAATCAAGAATAACTCCGCCTAGATCCAACTATCTCTCGGCTAATCCCAACTTTTACGACTAGTGCCGACTTTCACATTAATCCCGACCTGCTGACTAGTCTGACTTGCTGAGTAGTCGCTGACCAATTTCCGATTACTTGGCTGGCCGACTATTTAAACGCCTAACCCTCTAATCGAGTCAGGGAGTCTGAGACTAGAGTTTTAGAACACCGATCATTCAAAGATAAGCTGAACATTCGTTCAGAGATATTCCGTTAATAAGCTCAAAAACCAAAAAAAAGAAACAAAAAAAAATAGCAAGATCAAGTAAGAACATCAACTTTACAGGTGGTACACTCATTCTCAGTAGGGGTTTATTTCTTTCAAATCAGGACACACAGGTGTTCTTCCTTGCAGTGAATAAGAACCTTTGGCTTATTTTGCGTATTTCATAGGTCCATGCACAATGAGCATTGTACTTGCTGCTCATCGGTGATTCTGTCAAAATATTGTCAAGTAGGAATAAAAGCAACCATTGCAAGAAATCATGCAAATGGCTGAGAAATTAGCATATCAACCTTAGTTCTCACCAAATTTAAGTCAAGTCGAAGCATACACAACCAAAGCCTCTAGCCTTTACCTACCTCGTGAACAAAACCGAAACCTTGCTTAACAAAACCATTAACATCACCCTATTAGGCTATTGAACCAACCTTAGCCACCAATGGAACCAGCATAAAGGTTACCCTTGCTTCACAATCGTCCACCACACATAATTTTCGGTAAAACCTACAAAGATATTCCCAGTCATACAAATCTAATTCAAACAACAAAGATCAGTCACCAAACACAATTTCGCCAATTCCACGTACTCTAAGAAGGCACAGTCACTTCATGTAACAAAAAAAAAAGAAACTAATTCAAATAACAATAAGCTATCCGCGGATTCCTTCAACGAGGAAGTGATAATCAACAAAAGAACTAATCAAATTAACTAGTTAACGAGAACCGCACGGTGAGACGGAACCCTGCAAACTTGTCGACCAAAAATTGGGATCTGTAAACCCTAAAACGAATCGAGTGAAAGTAAGACTTACCTAGAATCGGCTTTCTTCGAATCTTTTCTGCGAGAGCACTTAGATTGTTATCTTCAAACGCCGACCATCAGAGAAAACCGAGCCGTAATTTGAGAGAGAACAATAAAGAAATGGAGGGAAATGAAGAACTCCAACTTCAAAATCTGCGACTGTCTTCCGCTTCACGACGGAGCAACCAATTTAATGCAGTTCACACCACCCAGTCCCTTTCAAGTCTTTCTTCTCGAAAGTTGAGCCCAGCCCAAAGGTCCGTTTGAATACGGGCCAAGGTGTGGATTTGGATTCGGATTTCATCATTTTGTTCACGGCCAAGGCTCCAAGCCCATTGTCAGACTACATGCCATGTAGCCCAAATGTCAGAAGCTTTTCCTTCCTTTTCTATTTGTTCTCCGGTGGGCGGTGGTGGCATTGGATTGGACACATACTTGCATACACACTCACACATTTTTTCATTTCGAGACTCAAACACATCACACGTTGGAAATATTTATAATTATTATAAAAGCGGGTTGGCGATTTTTCATCGCCGCTTGCACTTTGTGAAACCTAAATCGATATCTTAGTTAAGTCCTTTCCTGGGAGACTCAACCAATTTATAAATCAAAATTAATAATGAAGATATCACTTAAGATTATAGAAGTATTTGGACATCTTCCCTAAGCAACTTGCGATATTTTTTGGGATATAGAATTTGTCGTGAATGTTACATACATTTTTAATTCGAAAGTTAAACATGACATGACATGTGATACGGGTTCAGTAGGCATGTGGATATCGAAGTAGCACGTGACATGATTTATTTAGTATATGAAATGACATTGCCGTATCTCCAATATATACTGTAAAACGTACTAAATAGCATTGGAGCAGCTAAATACCAAATTTGCATGCTTATTATTCATTTAATGTGTCAAAAGAACATAAAAAAAATTAAAAAATACTGCTAGTATGTTAATTAAGTGGTTGACTTGACTATGTGCCAGTTATACTTCAATTATGTACTCCTTTCTTAATTGCTAGTGGTTAAGAAGAGTCTTTATATAAATCAACAGTATTCAGGCTAGTGTACGTATATCTGAATTAATTCTTATACAAATTGATTCCAAAAAATCGATAGCACTCGGGAGATTTCGATCATGTATTTTAGGGTCAGATTTAGGAGATGTCGGTGGATTTCAGGGGCATGCCCAGCCAGATCAATTGCCTTTTGTAGGTCCACCTTGTTTTTGGCCTTAATGAAACATAAATGTATATGGACAGCTGAGCTACTACTGTTGTTGGTACTTCACATCTTTCATTTGCTCTGTCTTTTTTAAAAATGCCTTTTCACCTGCCATCTATGATTGCATGCTAGTTGACACCAGATTGGTTTATCAATATAGCATATAATTATATATTGAAGTATGCACAATAACATGAGAAAATTAATACTCAGGGCCTGTAACAAGCAAGTTTACTACACCTTTGTAGTGAGCAATTCAAGGTTGTCAATTTGGCAATCAACGATCCGGATGATATCTTACACAAAAAATAAGTGTGTTACATGTAATGTAATTTTATTTAATCTAGACCGTTGATTGCCGAATGAACGGTCGTGAATACTCACTACAGGAATATAACAAACTTGCTCACTAGAGGCTCCCGAACCTACAACAACATGAAGGAAATTAGTAGATACCAAGGCCACTTCAGCTAATCCCGAAAATGGATGAAATCATTTTTAATCAACCAAACAGCAAAAATCCATCTGTTGAGTTGGTGCCACGATTATTTTGCAGCCATTGACTCAATTGAAGAAATCGGATCATTATATATATTGATCAACAGGTTAAGGAAGTTATGATATACTGTGATGGTCTAATGAGGTTTTTATTTTTTTGGTAAATGGTCTAATGAGGTTATTTTTATTTTGAAATTTTCAAGACTGCTCTCATCCGCATTATAGGTTGCAATGTTCCCGTTAATTGTTTTTTTCCAGATGTAGATACACAAAAATTACCAGACTGGTGATGCTTGAATGTAGCATTAAGGAGAGTGAGGAATGTAATGTGTGGTGGGCTCGTCCGTGAAGCCTGAGGGGGTGTTTCACTAACTTAATTTTTTCAAAAAACTAGTTTTTCCCCAAAACTGAGATAAGTCATCATCTCACAATACAGCACATAGACACAAAAACCAAGACAGTTTTAAAACAAAACAAGTTAGTGGAACACCCCTGATTCAATTTGGGTCGCGCTTCTCCCCAAAAAATAAACATAAGTATTGGTGATGTAACCATGTATCATAAATGCTTGTTATACCCAACAACCAATGTAAAATTAATTTGTAATTTTTTTTTTCATTAGATACATAATGAAAAATGGTGTGAGTCTTGAATGAACCAACATTATGTTAGAGAACCCATGTAAAATCTTTGTATCTTGCATTCTTATTTTTATGTTTTTCATTACTCTTTGGGCATTGTGAGTGAAACACTCCTTGATTTTTTACCCATGAACATGAAATGTATAGCTATTCTGTATTTAGTTTACGTAACCTCAAATGTACAAAATGACGAATAATATATTATGAGTAGTTAATTAAAGACAAAATACTCCCTCCGTTCCTTTTTATTTGTCCTCTATGAAAAGTTGTGCCACTTTTCAAATGAAAAAATAAAGCGTTTTTGTGTATCATTTTTGAAAAATTTTTACACCAAATTAAAGTACTCATCGTGTACTTTAATTCGGTGCCAAAAAATTTGAAAAATGATACATGGAAGTACTTAATTTTTTGTTTTGAAAAAAGGTAAAAGAGAGAGTGTGAGACAAATAAAAAGGAACGGAGGGAGTATAGAAATTCTGCGGCTGCTGTGTGCTCCATAGTCGTTGTTGACAAGTGACGCGCTAACGGTGGCTTACATTTCGCCGTGAATTTTGGTAGTCTATAGTACTCCAGCTTATGCAGCGTGCACGGGGTGTGTGCATTGGCAATGGAACTGTAGTTCTTAATGCTATTCTCCACTTCTACGGTGAAAAATAATGCGTAAAATGTCTATTTAATATCCAAACTTGTATAATAAGGCGGAGGTTAACGAGACCCATTTACAATAATTAGATTACCACGTCAGAAAATGAGTTAAACTCTTGACATCATTTCTCCAAACACTTGTAACTTTCACGTAATTCCTCCTTTTTGTATTGGATCTCTGTTTGGTCTTTTTCCAACAGAAAATGTTTGTGTGCGAGCGTACCAGAGGAAGTCTTTAAGTCTTCTCTCTCAGATTAGCTTTGGAAAACCAAATCTAATCAGACGACTGTGCTTGAATGGTTTAGTTACCTCAACTAAGAAAATTTTTCTTTCAAAGTGAAGAAATACAAATCAGTTTACTTAGGAAATTAAAGAACAAAAAAGAAACAAGGTACTTTGATTAATAAATTAGGCAAATGCTTTTGAGTCGGGATAATATTAGACGAATGCTTTCGGGCTGCTCAAAAAATCCGATAACCCTTGTAACCGGACCTGTCCAGACTAAATAGATCTGTACGTTTTGGATTTGAACCGTGGATTCGTGTTCTGGATACGGATTTGAAAACCAAAAAAACATGACTCAACACAGATTTTCATTTTGAAACCGTGAATTAATCGAACCTGACCATTAAATATTTATTATACAAAAATACACACACACATACATACATACATATATAAAGAATTTGATCACTATTTGAAATATTTTGAACTATTTTAGTATTTTACCTTAACTGGTTACTGCACTATTATTATTAGAGATTTTTGATGTAATGCTTTATGCGATGGATTGAAACCTTTGCTCAATTGGAAATTGGTTGCCGGATTGCTAATTGGTTCCTGGTTCTTATTTGTTTGCATTTAAAAAGCAATGCACTTGAAAGTAGAAACGGATTCTTTTCTCTCTTTTTTCTTGCTGGATTGCACATTTGTTTGGAACCTTGTACCACTATGGTTTAATGTCATGCTTAATCCAATCCAAAAGTATTACATTACGTTAATGCTTTATACTATATATAATGTTATATATAGTCGATCGACGATTGCTCTCGTATTATTATTATTATTTTGCTTGCTAGTTGGTATTTTCGTTATGGAATATAATCTAAATCGAAACCGATTCGGGACTCACGGATTAATTGAAACCAGATGATATAACTTTTGTCCGGAATCTTGACTCATAAATTAAAATTAAATTTAGAGGAATCCGATTCGATTCGGATTTTAGCAACCCTACATTTGACGCAAATGTTCGAAATTTTGTAAACACCTTGTACTGGGAGCAAGGATTATGTTGTATACTGGATGCACAGCACGCATGCTGCGTGGTTGGTATGGGGTCCACCCTGGGCCTCGTGGTTTGATTTGAATCGTTCATTCTTTTCGTCTCATCGAGCATGTCGGTCATGCCATAATTTAGATTGAACGGACATCGGTAACTACTTGATCGGTGACCAGTTAGCTTTTAGTTTTGTAGGAAAAAAATCACCTACCCAAGTTACTTTAGTTTTTCGTTTTCAATAAAAATGATCACCGATCAAGTAGTTATCAATGTCCGATCACCCTGAATTTTTGCATGGACGATATACTTGATGAGACGTACAAAATCAACGATTCGGATCAAACAAAGAGATTGGAGATGGGCCCCAAACCTGCCGCGCAGTATGCGTGTTGTGCACTCGTGGTTGCATATGGTTTGGGTAAATCGAAAAAAACTAGTTTTTTGGTTTTTTTAGTTTTGTTCTTATTCAATTTTTTTTTTTTTGTATTCGTTAGTTTTCGGTCGATTTTTTTGTGATTTCTTGGCTTGTCTCGATAAGAGGAATCTTAAAAGTATAAAATTATTAGTCAAACTTAAAGTTTTATGAATAAAGACGAAAGTAACATCCAAAAAACCGATTTTTTGGATTATTTTTTGTTTTTATTTATAAAACTTTAAGTTTGGCTAATAATTTTATACTTTTTAGATTCCTCTCGTCGAGACAAGCTAAGAAACCACAAAAAATCGACAAAAAACCAACAAATACAAAAAAAATTGAATAAGAACAAAATTAAAAAAATAAAATAAAAAACTAATTTTTTCAATTTACTCAAACCAAGAGATAGTCCTGCTCCCCCTGGTACTACTTTGACTTTCACGAAGGTTCGAAATCCGATGTGCACTACAGTCTACATGGGACTCTCCACTCACAAGCATAAAAAAACCAGTACCACGATTGAATCAGTATCTTTTATTTTTCTCCAAAATGACAAAAAATCATGAGATAATTACTTACAAATAGCAACCGTCCTTAATCGAAGGAATAGAAAACCACAAAAGAGAGTGAACGTCTTAAGTATCGATGCCTAGATTATTACTATCGTCGTACACACACAAAAAAAAAATCACACTAATCAAATACAAAATACCTTAATAATCACGTTCACACACTGATAATAAGCTAGTCCAATTAATCTGATTCGCCGTCGGACCACTATCGTCTTATTTTGCTATGTTTTGTCCTGAATTTTTTTTTTTTTTTAAACGTAGTTGTGTACCTTAGACCTTTTGATTGTTTTTATCAACATAGCATATGAAATACATACACCACTGGATAGGGCTAACAAGACAAAAAAAATCGATTGAGCAGAGTGAATCCGGGCCCTGGCCAGAACCGTCCGTCGTTTTGGATTTTAACCGTGGATTAATGGTCTGGACACGGATTGAAAAAATAGTAAACCGTGACTCGCGGTCCGGACATGGATTTTGATTTCGAAACCGTGGATTAATCGATCTGGACCGTGAGATTTTTATTATATATAATTTTTTTAAATATATATATATCTATATACACACACTAATTTTACACAAACTTCTACTACACAGACTAGGGGTAAACTGTGATCTCTTTCAAAACTTAGATGTGTATTTTTATTGATGACCCATTAGTGTGAGATTCCAACGAAGACATCTTCTCTAATTAGCTACGAGAGCTCTTTACTTTGATTTCTTATTGTTTTAAGTTGATGTGTTAGTTTCAAAATAAGAATTAGTTGTAACGAACTACTGTGTTTGTAAACTTGTGGTGTCCTTAGTATTTTATAGAATTTGAATAATGTACTTTGGGATGCTTCTTGATTTATTTTTATGCCAAATTACGACTACTGTAAATAATAATGTCTTACGTAACATGTAATCCGTGGATAAAATCGGAACCAATCCGTGACTTCATGGATCGGATTGGAGGCAACCGTAGTAAGAAGACTTTAGTGCAGGCGGATTGTATTTTCTAAAACCGTGACTTCATGGATTAGGATTGGATTAAATGCTTGTCGATCCGTCCGGGCCGTGTCTGTACTACCAATTTGGATATGGAATACTCATCACATTTTGGGATACTCCCTCCGTCCCAATTTCTGGGTCCTTCTTTTTATTTTGGGATATCTCAAAATATTTGTCTCACTTCTAAAAACATCCATCAAAACTAGGTCACTTTCAAATTTTACCCTTAAAAAGTACTTTTTCCATCTTAATTGACAAGTCTATTATCTTTTATTTTGTAACGATTTTTATGATTTTGAAAATTTTGTATAATAAAACTAATTAATATCTATCAAACAAGATCCATATTGAATATGTTTTGACTTTCATATAATAAATTAGTCTCACAAATTTGGTCATAGTAATATTGACTGAATTTAGAGAAAAAATAGAAAAATTAATACAAAATTTTCACACTCATTAAAAATTCACTTTCCCAAAACGGGTAAACAAATTGGGACGAAGAGATTACTATGCATACGCCTACCATATATATATATATATATATAGAGAGAGAGAGAGAGAGAGAGATTGAGATTGAGATTGACAGAAAAGAGAATTTCCATGTGAAGTGACCTAAAAGGCAACCAAGTTCGAGCCAAAAAGTGGTTAGTTTTAGCTATGGCCATGAGAGAGAAGATGGAGAATACAACTTAGCTTACCGATATCATCGCGTAGAATACGACATAGAAGCAAGAATCTCGGCATTCCCATTATCCAGAAAGTAGATCTCTTCCCACGGAAAACTCTGTGAGCCATTTCTCATTCTCTCTGGTTTTCTTCAATTGCTTCTTCTAACTTCCTTGATTTGGGTTTGGGTCTTTTTAGTTAGTGAGTTGAGATCTACTCGATTTGAGGCTTTTCTTGTTCGGTTGTAGTTCGCTATAATTTGATATTGTGGTTATCCGAGCTGTTTTCTACTACCAATTTTAACTGGACCGATTGAACTCTTATGCATTTCTTTTATTGATCTCAGTACTTCAAATCAAGCTTGTCTAGTCTATGTGAACTTTGAGATTCCACTGTATGGCATTGTTAATTGGATTGTGACCAGTCTTTTTGCCCTCTTTGGCAGATTTTCACGGGTTTAGGGTTTTATCTTTTCCTTTAAACGAATTGGGCAGTTTGATGTGGAATTATGTACAGTACCTTGACTGAATTCGGAATAAAATGCATTTATCACGCATGATTTTAGGGAAATATTCCATTTTTGTTACTTATTAAAAAGGAACTAGGCGTATTCTGAATCATGCATCATAATTCTATATAGTATATATCAAGATACATGAAAAAGACTCGAGTCTCGATTGTTTTCCAAGCAACTAGTCGTTATTTTCTGGATTGTTATCCATGTATCATTGCTTGATGAAATAAAAGCTTAGCTAAGGGTTTTGTATCTTTTTATTCTATTCTGTATGCTTCTCTTTATTCACAAGTTACCAAACCAAGCCTTATGTCCCAATCAATTGTCTTTATTCACAAGTTATGTGGGGATAATTAAATTGTGTTTATATGCCATTTTAAATGGAGATTAGAAGAATTTGGTGCAAAAATAAAAAATAAAAAATAAAGAACTCAAACAAGATTTTGCCACTTCAAGGTGTTATGATTCATACATGCACTTGTTTTACCTTTGATTTAATTGGAATAACAGCGAATGAAATTGTTCTAAGTAGTTGTATAAAAAAAATGCTTTTTTGAAATACCGCATGAAAATTAATGTCAATTCTTGGTGCTTGGATGAGGTTTGGTCTGCCTCTTGTTGGATTGAACCCTTTGTGTGCGTGTGTGGGAATGAGTTACAGACATAATACTTGGTGACAATATAAATTTTTTGTCGAGCTTTACATGTTTCCTTCTCATTTCCCCTGCAAGAAAGATGTCTATTCTTCTATCTTAAATGGCTTATTTATGTTACTCTGTTGCACTACAGCTTCGATATGGGAACTTTGGTGCTTGAAACTAAGACCTTGACCTCTGACATTTACCTATCTTTGGGGCTTAAAGAATCAGACAAGGAAAATCCAGAAATCCCACGAGTTCTTTGGCTTCTTTCTTCACTGCTAGAGAGATCTGTTCAAAAGAATGACGTTTTACTTAAGAATTCACAAATTAAAGATGTCCTTACAATATTTCATGGCTCAAGAGCACCTTCTCTTGGCATTCAGCAATATCTTGAAAGAATCTTCAAGTACTCATGCTGCAGCCCTTCGTGCTTTGTTTTGGCCCACATTTATTTGGAGAGATTTATTCAACGGAAGAAAGTTCATCTAACCTCTCTCAATGTTCACCGGCTTGTAATCACAAGTGTGATGGTTGCAGCAAAATTTATTGATGACTCGTGAGTATTAGTTTCCTCTTTATACTTTGCTCTGAATGTTTGAAACCTAGATGGTTTATGTATTGGTTTCTGGATTGTTTTCCGTTTGTTGCATCCCTTCTCTAACCTTTTCACCTGTGAAAATACGAATATAATCCCTATGGTTTTTCAGATTCTTCAATAACACTTACTACGCAAGAGTGGGAGGAGTAAGCACAAGTGAGTTGAATAGATTGGAGATGAAATTCTTGTTTGGTCTGGATTTCAGACTCTACGTAAGCGTTCAAGCATTTGGTAAGTGCTGTTCGCAATTGGAAAAGGAAGCAGCTCTTGGAATTCCAATTGAACGACCTATCCTAGCTTGCGGGATCAAGGAGAGCTGGTCCAACACGGATGATTCCTCCCGCGCGTCCACGACTGTTTGATGAAGAATTCGAAGGAGTTTTATGTATCATTTCAAGTTCTCATTTGGAGCATATTCAAAAGTTGGCAAATGATCATTAGAGAAACCAGAATGCTTTCGAAGGAGTTTTATGTATCATTTCAAATTCTCATTTGGAGCATATTCAAAAGTTGGCAAATGATCATTAGAGAAACCAGAATGCTTGCTTTCGAAGTCGGTAGTGCCGTAGTGTGTAGTTTTGTTTTTTTGTTGTATCTGTATGATTGTTTCAGGTTCCCATTTTTTTGCCTCCAAAACTTCCCAATTTCTGTTTGTTTTGCTGGTATGATTTGGGTCAGAAGCTCATGTATATTAAGCATGACATTCTGGTTTCATTCATGCTTGTTCTGAAAGGTTCTCAAATTCAACTGGTTGATTTTTTAGGATTTTACCCAGAAATGTGTTACCAGACAATTTGAAGAAATAACATTGTTTCTATTAATATCACAATGTACAATATGAACTCGAAACGTTACAACATTTCTCTGAAATGTGTGACCCCGAAAAACGTTATAACATGACCTCTACAAATTATTGAGAACTCAACGAGGATCTTAGTCTTGCTCTGAGTACCAGATCTTTCAGCAGGTTTAATGGTACAGTGTGTTCCAAATCTGCAATCACAGAACACATCGACCTCGCTTCAAAGCTGACAATGAATACAGCCACCAGATGTTCTGGTCATCGGGGAGGCCTCTCTAAGGCAACCCAACCAAACTTCCCTTTCCGGAAGTCAGCCAAGACACGAAATGCAGCTTGATGTGTGTCTCCACTGAACAACTGAAGTGCAAGCTTCTGAACAAATCTGCAATCCAGGATGTAATAGATCTTAAGTTAGTGATATTGGTGGAATGAAAATGTGAGGGTGCTTTAAAAAAAAAGAAGCAAATAAGTTCCAGAAGCCAAACTCCATTACTTAATACAATGGAATGTAACATATCTTTATCTACTGATAACCAGGCTTTCATTCTTGCATAGAATCTTTTTCCAACTGTTCTGTTTCTGTCAAGTAGGACGTTTATCAATGCAAAAAGAACAAGTGCACCAACGAGGAAACACAACTTACGTTTTACCACATTGACAATCTGTCTCAATCTTGTAACGGTTGTAAATAGCTTTTGTACCTGCAATGAACGAATAACATTTCTCAGCATTGAAGAAAGGAAAATATGGAGTTCTAACAAAGAACGAAGAAAGCAATTGGGAAAAATAGAAGAAGAAAACGGACCAACTCTTGGAAGCTTTGAAAGTATCTGAACGAGAACCGCTGCAACATCAGTGACGTCATAGGATCTCTCTCCAATATCATCACATATGGCAAGCTTTATTGCAGCTGACTGGTCACTTATCCGCATTGGGATTATACCAGGGGAATCCAGCAACTCCAGATCTTTCCCAAATCGAACCCACCTTTGTCAAGAACAAGAGAGATTAAATGTAGAAGAACATATTGAGAACTTCAACAGTCCTACTTAATAAGCAGATGTAACCTACAGTGCGATAGCCCTTAGGTGAGAAAACTCTCCCACAATCAATAAATTTCCAAAAATTCTGTTTTAGCATTGGCTACACTTCTAACTCTTCAGATTCTGGAACTTACAGTTTTTTTCAATTTTCACAAAATAAAAGAATTCCAGTTTCAGGTACTTTTGTGAAACCTTTGGTTTCTTTGACCAGAAATGACGTCAGATTGGACTTTAAAGTTTAACCAAAGTGTCAATAATAGTTGTCACTCTGCCTTGACTTAAGATATCAAGTGACCAAAACCAAAAGGCATACTTTAATTCTCTTGTAACACCTGGACGTGGAGCAGCTGGACACATCCGGCGCTTCAGCAAACGGTTTATCAAAGATGATTTGCCAACATTTGGATAACCGACTATTCCAGCTCGAACCTGCCAAAGATAGATGGCAAAATCTTCATAGGGAAAAAAAAAATGTTGTCAAGGTACAACTTCAGGCCAGAAATGCGACCCATATCACTCATTCTTGATTTTTTCTGCAGATTCAGCCTAGAATTTATAGTAAAACAAACCAAAAAGGAAGGGAAATGCATGAAAGCAAATAAAATGGACACATTTCCCACTGTTTACTTGAACAATAATTGAGGGAATGAGCACAAATGCATAAAGGCCTTGGATGATAAGACTATCCGAAGATAATCTTATAACTAGCACATATTAAGTAGCACGAACAGAAAGGGGTAATAGATTTCAATCTTCAACAAAAAGCAATCCACCTGCCAGAGCTGTACACATGAAAAGCCATGGAACAATCTGCAATGGAATAACTCTGGCAACAATTATGCCCTAACGGAAGCTGCATGATAATACGTAGATTTGAAAAACTCACTGGACGCGGGAGTAATCCTTTTGCTCCCCGTTTCAAATTCACACCAGTTGCTAATGACTTGGCTAACCTACCCAACTTCATTGTTCCCTGCACCCGGTACAAAAAAATAAGAAATGTTCCTTATGCTCCTCTGTCAACAGGTTAATTGAAGCACCAAAACGAAAGGTACTAAGTACCATGCCAAGCTGCCCATTGGAAAAGACAACCTTCACCCCTTGCCTTGCGAAATAATTTGCCCAAGCATTCCGGTCTTTAGTGGATATCATATCTTCTCTATTCAAAACTAAAATTCGTTTTTTGTTTCCAAGCCATGCATCCATCTGCTTGGATTAGTACAAAATACGTAAGAATATGAACGCTATAGTCAGTATAAAAAGTTACCAAGGACTGAGCAACTCTGATGAAAAGTCAGAATTTGGATAAACTTATGGATAAATTGTAAAGAAATACACAATTCACCTGTGGATGTCCTGTGGCCATAGGAATCCTTGCATCTCGCACCTCTATCACGACGTCCATCAATTTGAGTTGTTCTTTAAGTTCCTTCTCCGTCTTTGCAATATGACCAGGATACCACTGTTGCATTGCCAATCCCAATAGGTGTACACGTGTAAAATTACATTGCCAAAGTACCAAATACAATCTCGAGATCAATTATCCAAGTTTATCAGCAATTTCCTACCTGAACAGGCCGCAATGCCTTTGTCCAGTGATAAAGGTCAGTATCAAGATCGGGCCAATAATTTTCTCCTCCATAGGCATCCAACAACTCATTGGAAGTGGAATTCCTCCCATACCATCCTGGTGTTTTGCCACCAACAATCTGAAAGTGTTGGCATCAAAACCAAGTTCTTCATTTGGATAAGAGGACAGGAAGAGAGTTCCATAAGCACACCAATCAATAGGTATTCTTAACCTCAATCAGAAAAAGAAAAATATATACATAACTGTGCATTGTCAAATTTAGTTCTTTCTAAATTTGGCACAAGGTTTACCACTAGCTTAACTTAACAAGCCTTTTATCCAACTCTTGGAGTGCTGATTTTTTAGTTTCATGCCATATTTTAGTAACGGTGTGCATTTTAGCTGGGCATTGGAGAAGCTCCTTACAGCAGTGAACCCTTTAAGCCTACTGAGGCTTGGCAAGCTCAAATTTCCATAACTCTTGAATACCAGAAACAGTACAAAATCTTTCGGAAAGGAATACGTTTCAATATGGGCATCAGATTAGGGTTCAGAAACCAGAGGCTCCACTCATCTGAGCCTTGTGCCTCTAAAAGAGGGCTTAGTCATTTTTATTTATTTTTTGATCAGTGGCTTAGTCATTTCATTCTTCAGAAATCAGAACTATAGACATAACAATAGTTCATTTCCATTTCAATTTCCACGTCCTTAGTTATCTGACCTCGGCAATCAAACGGGAAGTAAACCTGAATGCTAAGAATACATACTACTAACAATCTGAATTCTGAGCAAGTAGTAGTACTTTTTTATGTACGAACTCTTGACCTAATGGATGAAAACAACAATTCAACTATCGAAGTTCAAACTTCAAACAGAGCGTAACCTAAAAGACTTGGGAGTTGGATGAAGCTAAGTATGCTTTCGCAATTGAAGCCTTGCCTGAATAGTGGGCGGAGGAGATGAAAGGGAAGATGAAGCTGCGACAGCCGGCGGCGGCGGCGGGGTCCGGCCATGATGGAAATTCGTAGATATGGCAGGGTTGGGAAGCCATAGCCCGTTGAGGTGAACCGCCATTTCTGTTGAGTAGCAGGATTGGGATACGGTCATATAATCGATAAACGCATGGGTACCGAAGGTACATATTGTACTTCCTCTGTCTCGTAAAGATTCATCTCGTAAAGATTCATCGCTATGTAATTATGTGTAATTTTTAAACTAAAACATAATGTATTTATTAAAATAATTTTTGAATTCTTTTGCATCGTATAAAAGTTATTGATGAGATCTATCAAATAAGATTCATATTGATTAAAAATTATTTTCATAAGCACATTATTTTTTAGTTTAAAAATTACACATAGTTTTCGTAGTGATAAAATTTTATGAGACGGAAGGAGTACTAATTGGCTTGTGGGATTCACTTTTGGATTTTAAAAAAATGATCCAAAACATTCAATAATTTTAAAATAAATTTTCGAGTGTCCTTGAAAAAAATAGCTCAACTGGATATGCACAAGTGTTTGAAGAATTGAAGTTCGGATGAAACACTTACGCATATCCAATTGAAGTTTGCAGGGTCACTCGAAAAATTATTTTAAAATTATTGAAAAGTTTGGATCATTTTTGTGAAACCGAAAGTGGACCTCGCAAGCCGATTAGTACAATTTTTGTACATTGCCCTTCGGTACTCGTAGCATCGTCCATCGTATAATGTTAAGATTTGCTACAGTTACCAATCAAAATGCACGATGGTGCACACATTGCCGCACGGTGCCATTTTTTGGTTCGCAAAAATTATCTCAATCATTCATTAATTTTAAAATATTTTTTTAGGCATCTTAACGAAAAATCAGCTTGATTGAATAACTTTAATTATTTGATCCAAGCAACCATTTTTTCATGCATAATTGTCTAAGATCCTATATTCTAAAATGAAAATTTGATAGATTAGATCAAGAACTTACACGTATCAAATTGAGCTGATTCTGGCAAAGACCCTCCAAATTTTTTTTAAATTAATGAACGGCTTGGATCATTTGATCAGTAGCTGTAGAATGAAATGTCTGGAAGCTCGGGGAGTGGGAGAAAATAAAGGAAAAGAAAACGGGTGGAAAATAGAAGGAAAATTATATTGTACTCAAAACTCAAAATTATTATTTTCTCTCATCTTTATCTCCAAGGCAAACAATAAAAATGAAAAATCTATTAATCTTCCTTCTTCTTTTTTTCTCTTTTCCACAAGTTCCAAACAAACTCGAGCTCATATTGTTATTCTTTTTCTCCTCTCTCCCTCTAAACCATACAATGAAAGGGAAAATTTATTATTTTTCCTTTCTTTTTTTTTTTTTTCTATTTTCCACAGTTCCAAACAAACACTAATGGATGATAAATAGAAAGTGATACGCTTTTTGAACGAACGGAGGAAGTGATGTGCTTAATACGAGAAATTAATTGCTTGAATAGCCCAACCAAGCAAAAAGACCTATCTGGTCCTACATGGCTGAAATTGTTGAAGCTTTCAAATCTATTTCCATTGTTGGCCCTTTCATGAATCGTCTGATGTTATGGTCTCTACCCATGACAGGTAATTTGAAACTTAACATTGATGGGAGCTGGTATGAAAGCACTAGGAAAGCGGGTTTTGGAGGTCTCTTCAGGAACGAACAAGGTGAATGGAAGATTGGGTACTATGGGAAGATGGTGGTGAGTTCAAGTTTAGAGACAGAAATATGGAGCATTTACAGGGGGGTTACCATTATCATGGAGGAAGGATTTTCAAATGTCCAGATTGAATCCGATTCACAAATTGCAGTTCTTCTTTTTAATGAGGGAGCTCCAACAAACCACCCTCAAAGTAATTTGCTAAATGACGGGAAATATCTCCTAAGCCGTACGAGTAGCTCTCTTAACCATGTATACCGGAATGCAAACCAATGTGCTGATTTTCTTGCTAGAATGGAAGTTGAACAAGATGAATCCTTGGTGGTCTCAGCTAGTCCTCCTGTGGACATAAGGGAGTTTTTTTTTTTTTTTTTTTATCAAAGATTCCTTGAATCTCCATCAAGTGTTGGATTAGTTTTTCCCTATGCTTTGTGTTTGTTTTCTTTTGCAGACCTGTAGTAAGTGTAACCGCCCTGCACATCTGATGCAGATCAACTCTCTTGCTTAGTTTCTATTTTATTTCTGTAGCACCCAAAAAAAAAAAAAAAGACGTCGGAGTGTTAATGCAACAACAGAGAATGACTTTCTTCGGTCGAGACTAAAGTAAAAAGTGTTAACCGTGAGGATAGCTAGGGCTCTGAACTCAAAGTGAAGTCTTGTGAAAAAAACAAAGATAGATAAATCTTATTTGATGTCACATAATTTGAGTCTTTATAACTATTTGATGGGGTTAAATTTACTATATGGTATTATTAATGTATGGTTAGATGCACTTTTTCATTTGATATAGGTTTGTTTTTGTAAATATTTGATGGTGCTAAATTTACTATTCTGTATTATTAACACACGATTAGACTTCTGTATACAGGTGTAATGTTTTGTTAAGGAGTGACACATTCCCAACAAACGTATCATCCATTCTATAGATTAAAAAAGGTAAACTTATAAAATAAGATTATTGAGAATATCGTTGTATAACTTGATGTTTCAATCACTTATCGTGCAATTCAAGTACTATTCTTAGGCTTTTACAACCGAACATCAATAACTTCATAAATTATTTAGTACCTGTGAGATTCAAAGTCCACGAACTTGACGTCATGCCATCACTCAATGAATCATTGGAAGTATCAAGTATTGTACAACCTCTGCGAGTGGTTACAATAGTACTAGGAAAAACCTACCGGCACAGGAGAAATGTCCAGAAAACGTACAGAGCTCTCTCGGAGACCTATTTTTAGATCTCATACACGTAATCCAAACTGTTCAATATTCTCAAAACATTTTTCCGATGTTTTTGCTTGAAACAATTGGACTTTAATTCAAACATTTCTAACTGTCCGATTGAGCTGAAATTTTGAGAGACCCCTCAAAAAAATGTTCTAAGAATAATAAACAGTTCATATCACTCATGTAGAACCCAAAAGTGGGTCCCCAGAAGCGCTCTGTATGTTTTTTATGCATCTTCCTATGTGCACGTAGCAAGGTCCGTACTATAAACCCGCAAAGGTGAGTCCAGGCGAAATATGAAAGTGATCACCATACAAAGTCATTACGCTTTTTTATGGAGTTCCTATTTTAATGTTTCTCTTTTTCTTTCAGATCCTACTAAGTTATCACTCCAAGTTTTTTGACCCCTTGTCTTTTTGATAAGCACGAATTTCATTTGATGGACAATGAAGTTAGTACAAACTTTAGAGTCAATAGCCACACGAGTCCCACATGGCACAAGCGCAGTAGTGGATACACCACTTAAAAGAACAAAGAATAAAGGGGAGTAAACAAGAAGTTTTCAAGGCCAAACCATGGATAACTTGTTTTTTTCTCCCTTTCGGTGCTTCGGGAGTTCATAATTTTCCAAGGCTAGGCTTTCTCCTCTTCCCCCCAACACTTTTGTTAGCACTTTTGGCAGAGATTTGCAGGCTTACTAATTAGAAACACCTGTGAGTTACTTGAGAAGAATAACTGCCGCCAAAGTCTGAAACTCGCATTAGCTGCAGAATTAGCAAAACGTCTCTGGATCAAGATTGATCACTTGCTCGTCCACAGTAAAACCAACAGCCATCTGTACATTTTGTGTTTTGAGTCGAAAACCACAACATAGACAACCCATCTACTGCAGCAAGTCAGTTTGGGTACGCCTAGAAAGTGCTCTTGCAAAGTAATTGCGCATCTCTGGTAAAACACGTTGAATAAGATGAGAGAACCTGCATATCATGCTTCATTGTTAAGTAGAGAGGAGAATTGAAAATTTGCACCAAATAACGAATAGAGGAAGTATTCACACTATAATGGGAAGGAGGAGACAAGGTAGCTTGGAATACCCTATGCTTTAACACTTGCTACCAAAAAAAAAGAGAGAGAGACTAACAAAAGTCCCAAAATTGGACAGACCTTTTTTCATCAAATAGAAAGTCTATAGTTGAGTAGCCCTTAAATACAAGTGTTGATAGTGGAGACGATAATTGTGTTCATAATCCTGGTCAAACTTCTTTGAGTAATGAGTGAAATTTCGGCCAAAACCTCAAATCAGGCTAGCCAAATGAGTTCTGGTTCTTTAAAAAAAAAGGCGGCAAATTTAAAGCAGAAACTCAACAGATGAACAGATGAAATTACAACTTTTAGTGTTAATTTTAACTATGTTCATCCTTGAGAGTTCTTTATTATTTTGCGTACTATCATGCGCATGTGTGTGTGTGTGTGTGAGAGAGAGAGAGAGAGAGAGCACATACCATGGCATAGAACTTAGCTTGTCGAACTTCTCTAAAATAAACAAAATGCATGCATGCTTCAAGGACAAAGCATTGAAGGACTCTGACAACTCATACATGATTGACACATTCTCAGCTGATATGTCCTTGAGAAAGATAACGAGAACCAATTAGTTCAACTTATGACCCTCCTGATAAAGAAAGCACTTAACAGCTAATCTTTTTCTTAACTCACCTGCGCAATGGCATACTCACAAAGACGCTTGAGCCCCTCCAAAAGATATTGATCAGCTGCTCTAAGAAGCTCCTGTGCAATATTCAAATTGACATCTACTGATCCAGTATATATGTATCTGCAAGCAAAAACATGGTACGGCATCTTATTCACTTCCACCAAACATTTTCTCTCTTGTCTCCCCGCAAACAAGAGAATACAAAACTTCTCACCTCATCATCAATTCAAAGACATCCCATCTAATATTTGGAATCTCCACGTCTTTGGCATCCTTTTCCTGCAAAGCATTTTTGTAGAATTTAAACAAATTGACTAATCCAGTAATAATTTTATAGCAAATTTGTGTGTTTGAAGGGATGGACAATCGATAATGTGCAAGGCAACTTAGGTAAATATATTTTCATAAGAGCAATATGAGTAGCTAACAGAGCCATCTGACATAAGAAATGAGCATTAGCACTTAAACAACATAATTCTTCTCACCCGGTAACCACCATCAAACATTGCACGGAATGCATCAGAAGAAGCAAGTAGACAAATCCTGTGAGCGTAGAAACGCTTGCCTGATCAAAAGAGTTTCATAAGCAACAGAAGATAAATTAACTAAACATAAATGAAAAGTAGTAGATATGAAAATGGCAGGGAACAATTGTCTACCTTCAACTAGAAATGTAACATCAGAAAGTGTGGGATTGTTTACATACTGTTCACCCAAATAGACCTGCAGCAGAAAACAGCGAACAATTATGCACCCCAACTCAACAAGAAAACGGTTTCACATCAACATTTCCATGCATGATTGAAAGACAAAATTAATAGCACAAACGCATACAAGAAAATCACTTGCACAGTTGCAGAAGCAAAGAGGCAATGATTGTGCAACTTTGGCTAGGGCTGCTAGACATCCACATGTATGCATGTTTAGTGATGTTTGTACAACAGTTAAAAATGCCTTCTCTTTACCCTCTTAATTACATAGCTTCTCATTCCACCTCTATTAAGGTATTACAGTATGTTTTTGTGTTGGGTGCGGAAGTGCTAGCCAACACTCTAAATATAGTTTGTAGCGTGATTGCAGAATTGGTCTCACCAACAAGGATTCACCAATAATCAAGCATTAACCAATACAACATGTGATAAACCTATTAGTAAACAAGACCTACCTGTGGGGTTGGTGATGGGGGAGCTGCATCCATAGGACTGAGTGAACTAGCTTTGGTAGCCAATTTGTATAAAGCCACTGAAACATCTTGTTGTTGCTTCATGTTTGTTGATTCAAGAAGCTCTAAAAGCAACTCAACTCCTGTGAGACAAAGTCCTCAGAATGCCATAGAGTTGGTTAATAAAGCAAATATTTAGAGAAAAGAAAGAACAGCAAAGGGATTTTTACCATTGTTATCGATAAAAATAGCCTTCCGATCATCAGGCAAACAAAGATGAGCTAGAGCCATAGCAACTCTTCTTTGGATAAACTTTTCTGAAATCCGCATCAAGTACAACAGATGGCTCAATACCTGTCAAGAGGAAGCAATGATGTAAATAAAAAGCAGTGTTCTAAAAGAAGGTCTGGAAGGCCGAGTACTCGCCATCTAGGCGCTAGAAGGCCCCTCACCGACTAGACCAACTATCCCAACTAATTACCCGACTAGTCGCCGAGTACTCGATCCTGGAAGCTAGAAGGTGCCCGGCCACCCTGGGAGCGCCTAGCGAATTTAGAACCTTGATAAAAAGTGTGCTTTGCCAATAGCTACTACAATGAATTGGTTACCAGGTTCTTCCAGGCATCTAACTTAATAATTAGAGCACCTGCTAAACAAAGTCTTTCACTGATTGCATCCCATACTAGTGATATAATGTTTGCCAAAAACACATAATTACAGACAACATTTGCTCCCTCTACATTGTTTATCATATGCTTTCTTCTTTTTCCTTAAACCTGATAAGATAACTAGAGACTCATTTGAGTTCTAAACAGTTGAAAACGTCTTACAAGCCAAAGAGAACATAACAATAAGAACAAAACTCACTCGTCCATGTATCTTCTCCTCTAATCTTTTCAGAGTCTTCGCCACACAATCCCTAGTTGGCTGCAAGTAAAAAAAATAAAATAAATTATGTTCCATCCTTAGGAATTGACCATCAAATATATACATATATTTCAATAGCCATTGAAGGCGTAGTAAACAAGAAGTGCAGACTTACTTGGACAATGAATTCTCCTTCCTGAAGCTTCTGAATGCCCCCAAACCTAACAAAATCTACAACATTATCCTACAAAAGATACCGACACAGGTGAATAAAAGTTCAGTCATCTATAACTACAACAAAAACGAAACCAGAATGCTACTAAAAGGGCATTTTGAATTTCACTACTACTCAGTAAAACTCTACCTCATTATCTGCAAGGCCATAAAGAGCAAATGCAGCATTATGTTGCAAAGAGCCATTTTTTGAATCAAGAAGTTTCAGTAATGGCACTATACCACCACTGTGGCCAATCCCAGCTTGGTTGTGAGTGTCCTAAAAAAGAATATCTTAGCAAACCAGGGAAACATATTATCAAAACAATTAGGGAGTATGGAAGTAATAACATTTCTCAAGGAACAACACTAAACCAATCAGTAACTTCTATTCAGAAGAAATAAGAAGCTGTATTCCTACTGGAAGATTGAACAAGGAAAAATGGTAATAAGCCATTGCACTCGAATGACTCCAATGGTGGACACAAAAGCAACAAAATTTACAACATAAGAAAATGAGATAATAACCTCAAATGGAATATGCAGACTGAGAGATAGAAACTCAAATGTTTCTGAAACATCGAGGACAGTGGAATAAAGACTCAAGGTTACCATTGCACCTCCAATTACTTCTGAATAAACACCAGAATTAAGATGCCGAAAGAAGCTAGGAAAAATCTTGGTAAAATGATGAAGGTAACTTTCTGTCTCTTTTAGCTTTGATAGATGCCAAATCATTCCAGGTTCCCTCCCTTTTTCCCTTACTAAAAAGGGAACTACTTATCTTGAAAGGAGAAAGACTAAAAACAATGGACAATATGAAATATCTCTATTGGCACAATGAGATGTACGTGTCTTGTGTGTCCAATCTGTATGTAAGTTGCGCAGTGTGCATCACGGTCCCTTGTCTATAAATAATTGTTTAGTGTACTTCATAGTAACTAGTTTTGGATATTGATGTCTTGTAATGGAGGGCTTTAACCAGATTTCTTTCTCTAAAACCTACTCGCTTTTGGAATTGGGACTTTTCTCTCTTTGGATAAATTGCATCACTTATTCAGTGAAATTCACACTGAAAACTTTTGCTGGAAACTGGGAGGATTTACAGCTACACATTCCTCGAACATCATATATCTGTACTCCACAAATCATGGGACAATTGAACATCAAATATATCTGTGCTCCACAAATCATGGGACAATTGAGGATTTACGAACTACGCATTCCTCGAACATAATATCTGTATTCCACAAATCATGGGACAATTGAAGATAAAAACCTGCGCCAACCTCCCCAATGCAAAAGCTGACATTTCTTTCAATTGTGTGTCTGGAGATTGAAGCATCTCAATTAATGGTTGGACAGCACCTCTCTGAACAATGTGCACCTACACAATAATGTATTAAACAGAATTTGAGGAATGCATTGCAAAGGAATCGGATGGAAAACAAAATTGATGATTCCAATAACAAATTCAGAAACACTATCTCATTCTACCTTGCAGTCTGAATCATTAGCAGCAAATTGCCCAAGTAGCAAAGCTGCTTCCCTTTGGCTCTCTGAACAGCAGGAACTGTAATTGGAATAGTATCAACAACAATTTCATAAGATAAAAAACAGAGAGAGGGAGTGGTAGGAAAGGACATGCAAGCTAACTGAAACTCAAATTTTTCCAAGAGAGTTCAAGGGCACATTGGACACGAAGCAAATATCTACACTCTGTGAAACACAAGTGATTAATAAGTGAGTCAATGCTGTTAGATTGAGTGCAAGATTTGTACCTCAGTAATCCAATAACAGGCTGCAAAGCTCCAGCTAGCAGAACTACTTTCTTAATATTTGGAGACGAGTGCACCAGATTCCCAATCACACCAACCTGACAGATACATTCCAAGGTCTGTCAGTGATTTTGACAATAGAAGTGTTAATAGTTCCCAAATGAGTGTGAAGCACGTGATCTAAAAATGATTAACATCAGAGCCAACCGCTTCATAATGTATAGCAGCATCCTCAGACCGAAGCATTAGAATAAGAGTAGGTAGAGCATTGCATTCCACAATCTGCGAGTTTAGTAATTCAGGACACAAAATGCGTCAATGATTAAGGTTGTATGGTATTTAAATCCATTTATGCATTCTGTGAAGCAAAGTGAATCCATCAACCTGATTTTTGTTCTCGTCATTTTTAAAGGCAAGGGTTCGCAGAGCCCCCGCTGCTGCTCTCTGCACCTTTAAGTCGCTAAAATCAAGCAATTCAACAAGGAGTGGAATTCCACCCTCAAGCCTGGATATATGACCAAAATGTTCACGGTGATGGTACAACACTGGATATTGGATTTGAAATCATGCCAAAAAACAAACCAACCTAACACGAGTTTTGATGCTGCTATTTTCATGAGCAAGGTTGGTGATTGCATCGGCTGCTCGCCTAATAACACCAAATACTGCTCTAGAGTTTTGACCATCCCTATGTCTCTTCAACAGATCCACAAGATGGGGCAGAGCTCCAGCATGGACAATAATTTGTTGATGCTCTGGCTGTACAAACAAACAAAAGATAGAACAAACAACATGAGAGACGCAGAGCATGGTGATGACAGTATGAAAATAAATCAAGCACTGATGAAGGGAAACATATCATGCGATGGAAGGAAGAAATAGCATCCTTGAAATGCACATCTCAGATTGGAGTGGTGATCTACACCACCATGTACTTTTCCTACTTAAACAAGGATTGACTCCACTTTAGAATGAGAAAGAAGAAAGAACAATCAATTGCAAGTATTAGCATAAGCACAATATCATATAACATTGGAGACCATTATTCAACACCTTTTATACCCACGCTATATAACGGTCTCCACAATTGACAATATGTCATCAGAGTCAAGAACTACGTACTTCCTTGGATGGAAGTGGAGCAACAAAGCATTACACTATAGTCAGGAGTCCACTGCACAACCTGCAGTTCAATAATTGCAACATAGAGAAGCACAACGTATTATATCCTCTCCATCTTACCACGAACAGAACTGCCCGAAAGCAGCCCAGCCACCTCTAATGAGATAACCCCACAACAAACACCCATAAAATCCTCGAACACCCAAAGCAATGGAGCTATTTTTTCTTCCAAATTCGGATTTCCCCATTCTTTTATGGTCCAAAGCCACAATGGACTGTTTAAGAAGGCATTACCCTCTCTCAGGGCATGATCCATCCCTAACCAAGGCAGGATTCAGCCCTGAAGCTCCGATGCGACCATCAATAGTATATAATATTAGCAACAATGCTAGAGACCACACCTGACAGCCATTGCCTAGGACATGGCTAAACAAGGGACAAAATATAACACAAAATCACAATCAACTAGAACCTATATGAAGAGATTAAAACACAATTACAAATGACGTAGTTAATATTGCCATGTTTACATAAATAGTAACTCTTTTAAGGTAACTAAAACATCTAACACTTATCAACCCCAAAATTGCAAATGATTATCAAATATCAACATAATATGACAACACCTAACTGGTGAATACATAAAAGCAAAGATATATGGCAGTTAATCCTATCCTAAAGGTTAATAAGCTTCCAATATATATGGCAGTTAATTGTCCTTCAAAAGTTAATAAGCTTCCAAAATAGCTGTGTTAATCAGGTGGACAAAATCTTACAAGCATAGTAGTAAAACAGTTCAAGCCTCCAACTTATAAAAAGGAGGAGTGGATGGTCAAAAAGGTACAACTTGTGTACTGTTGTACATGTGGAATGGGACATTAGAATTTTGGATTATGCTTGCCACTCAAAAGATTTGTTTGGAAAAGAAAATTACATCATTCTAGTCACACTTGTTACTTTATTATGAGAGTTTAGACTTGTTAGGACTCTATTTCTTATACTAAGTTTGTGTTATGAGTGTAGATCAAGGATTCCACTTCGGCTGTGTAATTCCATGTAACAGACACCTAACCAATGATTGTGCACCTAAGACAGTAGTAGATTACCAAGACAATTATAGATTACCAAATTGATCAATTTCACCAAAGGCACGAGGTAGAAGTACTAATTAGTAGTAATTACCAAATTGCTCAATTACTAATTACCAAAGATCGTTCACCAAAGGCACAAGGTAACAGTAGTACTAAGTTTTACAAAAAAAAAAAAAAGCATGCGTAGTTACTTTCACATCGAGAAGACCAAGCATCAAAGTGCATGGTTTTTCAACTTCGTGATCAATTTCACCAGGCACAAGGTAGCAGTACTATATATCAAATTGATCAATTACGAATTACCAAAAATCGTCCACTAAATGTACGAAAAGGCAGCAGTAGTAGCAAGTTTTAAAAAATCATCATTTACTTTCACAGCAAGAAGACCAAGCGTGAAAGCGCTTCCTTTCTCGACTTCGTGTTCATAGGGCTTTGAACCAGTGCACGGTGGCGGCGCTTGCAGATGCCTCACCAGCGGTCGGACCGCTCCGCAATCCACAATTAAATTCACAATTTCCTCTGCAAACACACAAATCATAAAAAAAAAAAAAAACAAAAGCCCCAATTAACCAAACAATTGAAGGCAAAGAAAATTCGACTCCGTACAGAAGACAAAAATTCAAAAAATCGAAAGGATATAGTATTTTGAGGTACCGTTCTTGGCGAGTTCGCATAGAACGTGAATAGCGGTTTTGGCAGCGAGTCGATCCGCCTCGATCGAGGAGAAAGTGGAGTCGAGGATGTCGACCTGCGTGCGAATATTACGGACGAGATCTTCGTGATTGTCGTGAGGAGAGAGAGTAACGACCTTGCGATCCTCTTCGTAATCTTCCTCCAGCTTTCGCTTCAAGTTTTTCCTCGCCGATCTCGTCGGAAGTTCATGGCGATTCGGGTTCTCCATCACCGGAGATGATGAGAGAGAAGCGAAGGAGGGAGAGAGAGAGAGAGAGAGAGAGAGCGGGGGGTAATTTGGGAAAGGGATGTGATGTGAGCTCGCGTATTTTCAGTCCTCTTTTTTCTTTTTCTTTTTTCTTCCTTTCCCTTTGAAATGAAATGTATGGGCTTGCGTGGGTTTTTATATAGTATATCGGGCGGGCTATTACTACAACGCAGCTGAAATTGTGAAGCCCGCCTGTATCTGAAATTTTCGTGAACGTTTGCTAATTTGCGCTCCCGCCTTTTAATTTTTACGAAACGCATGCTACCTTGCGCTTAAACCCGACTCATCAGTGGCATGTCGGACATTACACGCGGGAAATTATCTCGTAAAACAATACTTTCAATAGACATTACACACATTTTAAAGGTTTTTTTTTTTCTTGTGTGTCTAATGAGCGCTCACAACATAAGAATATCATATAATTAATCATTACACTCGCTCCTTTTTTACACTTATTCATTAATACGGTTGTAAAAAAAAAAGAAGAGATTTTCAACTAGAAAAGTTGTTGATAAACAGAGACCTGTTCTCCTCAATGATTTGGAAAGACTTGAACTAGGAAAATATGTCTTCGTCTCCGATGGACTCTGAGGTGCCAAGTGGTATTCATAATTTTATTTATTTATTTTGATCGGGAGTGTTATTCATAATTTGTTATGTATCTAATATTTGTCCAAAAAAAATAATATGGTATTCATAATTCTCACCATTTTCCAACAAATATAACAACAATTTCCACAACATAAAACAAAGCTAATTGTAAAAACAAAAATGTTAGATACACAACAAAAATAGACAATAAGGTGGACAATACACTCATATAGTGTGTGGGTTCTACACACAGTTGAGTGTGTAGTGTGTATGTAGCCCACACACTATATGAGTGTGCTGTCTACTTTATTGTCCATTGCTCTGGTAAGAACTGTGAAGTGTATTTCTTTAGGTAAAACACTTCTAAATGTCTTGTCTTGGGGCTTACCCATTGTTATTGGGCCACAACAGGTCCTCTAAAGCGTTTGTGATCCCCAAAAAAATTCCCTCTATTCGTCTTATATAGTGGGTTGCATTTGTAAGGCTAAAAAACAAATAGTTAATCAAGGACCGCATAAGTTGGCCTAAGCATCCAGTTGTTAAAAAAAATCAAGTTGTTTGAACATTAATAGATAAACACAAGCCGAACAAATCAAATGGGTCGGATGAATTTTTAGAAGATAGGTCTTTCTATCCGAGACACCGGGCTCTTGTGCTTGAGTTGGAGTGAGTTTTCAACTACGAAACATTGCAGGCGATGTGAGGTTTTTCGGCTCTTTTCCAGTGGGCCTGGTCTTGCTCCGTCGGTGTATATGGTCATTATTGGACTAAAGACCAGTCCTTGATGTTTTACGTTTACGGCTGACAACTCGAGAAGCCCATTCAGTTCCACAAGGCCCATTTCCCAACATTACTTCTGGACTTTGGGCGTACAATTTATTCCAGAAGCAATGGAGCAACTACTCAGCAAGTAGACTAGGGTTTCTATCTCAGTTAGTCGTGTATTAGTACTTATTACAATTGGATCGATTCTCTTGTTAGCAAATTCTTAGAGTCACTGGAAGTTATGCCTGGTCGCTATCTGTACGGTCCATAAATTAGTTGAGGTGCGCGCAAATTGACCAAGATATCTAATTATTAAAAAAAAACTTGTTTTCAAATGCATACATCACAATTTTTTTTCTTTCGAAAGTTGATAGTGTTACCAATAAGGCGGTGATGCATTTTTTTTTCAAAATAATAAGCCGTTGGGAATAATTTTAAAGAATAATTGAATTATTAGTGTACTCTTACCTCACAATCAATATCTTACATACTAATTAATTTCTAGATAGGAAAATATCTTACATAGGCATATAATTTTTTACTCCACAATCCAAAATACCTGGCACCGACATAAAGAAGTAAGAAACAGTAAATTATTTAGGCAATTTAGGCTCCATTCTTACGTTTTTTTGTTTGTTTTTTTTTATGAATTTTGTTAGATTTGCGTCATATTTCTTGGGTTAATCATTTGCCTTAACGAGAGGTGTCTAAAAGTATAAAATTTTAACCCCAAAGAAAAGTTCATTAAAGACGAAAAAGTACCAAACAACTTTTATTTTTACTTTCTAAAGTGTCATCTTATGTGAACTTTTTTTTCAATTCCAACCAACATTTTTATACGTTTTTGATTCATCCGACCAATGCCAATGATTAATTTCAAAAGTTACAATGAAAAACTAAAAAAAAAAAAAACGAAATCCAAATAAAATTATTTAAACAAAAAGTCAGGAGGAGGATGGAGCCTTTGTCACACCCCAACAGGATGGATGGTGGTAAAACTGTAATAACCCAGTAAATGTCGGTGTCGGCGATCCCCAAAAGACATCAGTAAATGAAGAAGCTTCGCGTGGGCCGTGCACGTCCTCATAAATTCTCCCCTGCATTTGCATCCATTTTTTTTCTACTAATTCTTTTTCTTTTTTACTAGTAATGTTTTTGTTAAACAATAGGAGTACTAGGATTTTAGAAGCCCTGGTCTGCCATTTTTATTTGTTCAAGAGGTCAATTATGAGAGATTATTTGGTACGCCTCAAGCAGTGCTCCGAGAGTCTCCCGCACCACACACTTGTGTGAAATCCACACAATTTAAAATAATGTTTCGGTATCAACAAATAATATCTCGTAAATTACTAGTACTACTGTTGATAAACAATAATCCGGTCCCTCTCCTAACTCGAGGAGTTATTTTATGACCACCCTGAGACAAATGTTGAACACAAATTTGGACTACACAAATGGGTGAGATCCATGGATCCGGAAATCTTGCAGTGTACATAGTCTGTTATCTCGTGCCTCACACATTGCAAATATTCATCATGAAAATCAATAGTCTGTATTCGTTAAAGCTTTTTTACCGATTGAAAAGAACTTTGACAAATAAAAAATGCTTACAAATCTGAACTATTAAAAATACTTTTAAACGGTTGAGATTAGTGCAACGTATATTTACACACCTAAATAATTTCTCTTCCTATCTCTCTCTTTTTGACATTGACTGTAGATTCTATTTCTCTCTCATCGCTCTCCCACCACAAGAAATGCCAAATTCAAGAAGTCAAATCGCATCCACCATCCCCAGGCCAGGAGTTTTTGTCTTCTTGTACGTACAACAGAAATACAGTATTAGATGCACGCACCACACCCATAAAACTACACTTCCCCAGCTCTACTGATTAATCAAACAATAAAATTCAAGCAATTACGAATAAATAACGCCGAGTGTTTCGCCGCGCTTTCTTTCAGATAAGATTCTACAGGCAGCTTGCTGCTGATCAACACGTACGTTAGGGGTTAGATTATTCAGTTAATATTGAGTCAAATACTATCTTACACTTGGCTAAATATTTAATTACATGTAAATTAAGATCGATAATTCTTTCTGCACAGATGAGGGACGGCCGACCATGTACCGACGGCGTTGGATACGCCGATGTGGGTCCCAAACGATCGATCCGAGCCGTTCATCATTCTCAAAATCAAATTACGAATGGGTTCACTCAGGAATCGAGACAATCGGATGGCGATATGAGCTCGATCTAAATTCACCCCATTTTATTCAAAGTTTGGGACCCACAACAGCGTTTTCGATGCTGTCGGTACATGATCGGTCCTCCCTTATCTGTGCAGGTAGAAGGGTTCAATTAAGATTTCCATGCATGCATCTAAGTAGTACCTAGTGCCAGTCTGCCAGCTGCATGTGGGTAACGTACGCTTCCAAACTAGTAGTACTATAAACCAAAACAAAACAGTTCACAGCCAACTAGTATTGGAGAGTATCCTATGAACATAAAATAGTACTTTATATTTTTTAAAAAAAATTACCAAAATACTTGATGAGACTTCCCTTCCCTAGTAAAAAAAACTTTACCATTCCTTCGGCCGGGCTGTCCGATTATCCAAAAAAATTCTGCTCCACTTTTTTTTTTGGATTATCACAATTTCAGAGTTTGTGCTTTCTACATTACTTTAGTCAATGACTCAAAATGGATGATCATGAAAATTTAACAAAAAAAAATTCCAATAAAAGGACACTTCAAAAAATTTCAGCCAAATGCACTAAGATGGCACAACTCTTTCACCGCATTTTTATTTATTTCCTCGCCGTAACAAACAACGTGACACAAAATTAGTCACCTAATCACAACTAAAAAGACCATACCAAAAGCTCTTGAAAAGTTCGTCCAAACAAAGTACTATAAGCATTATATTGAAAAAGCCAATACATCACATTCCACTAATTCAAAGAGTAAAAAAGTCAGCCTATCACTGTTTTTGAAATAGATAATTCTTTTACAATATATCACATAAAAAATCGTAAAAAGTTGAAAAATATCCTTAGTGGAACACTGCCGATCATTGTGAGAGAGATAGAGGGAGAGGGAGAATGAATGAAGTACAATTATGGAGGGAGTGGGGAAGAAGGGTTGGTCGTTATTGTGATAGGGAAAGAAGACAAGATAGATTGAAATGAAATATGTACTGTATTAATAATAATAATAATAATAATAATAAAAAGAAGCAATTTATAGACAGTACAAATCAAAGGGGCGGGACAAGATCTTATCATCGATACAAGAGGAACAGGAGAGAGTGAGAGAGTCACACGTGTGCGTGATCTAGCTATAGAGTATAGACATTTCGGATTCGGAATGGGGTTCTTTATGGAGTCTGTGCATTTGGGCTTCTTTGCTGTCGGGTCAACTCCAAGGCTCACTGTTTTGGAACTTTAAGTGGTGAAAAAAGAACAAAAGAAATTGAAAATAATTCAGGAGGAAATATTTGAAGCGAATGTAGTAGAATGTTGTGGGAAATTGAATTAGAAATTAAAATATTCCTTTTTTTTCTTCTTAAGAACTACTGTAAATAAGAGAGAGAAAAACTTAAAAATTTTCTCTTCTTTATTACACTTCCTTCCACAAGTTTCTCCCCATTCCGCTAAGGGGCTCATTTTTTTGATTTATTGTGCTTTTCGAGACAGATTATTCTCTCATAACTTACAATATATCAACTATTTTTTGATTTATTGGCTAAATTGAAAAAAACTATTTTTTGGTTTTTTTTCGTTTTGTCCTTATTCAAAAAAATTTGCATTTGTTAGTTTTGTGTTAAGATTTTGTAGCTTCTAGATTTATCTTGTTAAGACAAATCTAAAGAGTATAAAATTATGACCAAAAGTAAAAGTTTTTTTAATAAAGCCGAAAATAAACCAGTTTTTTGGATTATTTTTTCGTCTTTATTCTTAAAACTTTAAGTTTCGCTAACAATTTTGTATCTTTTAGATTCCTCTCGTCGAGATAAGTAAAGAAATCACAAAAAATCTACCGAAAACTAACAAATGAAACAAATTTTGAATAAGGACAAAACAAAAAAACCAAAAAACCAAAATTTTCAAATTAGCCAAATCAAGAAAAATTTCAAAAAGCCAAAAAACTCCTTAGGGGAACGGGAAACGAGCCAGTCATTTCTACATGACAACCCTCTTTTCTTTTTCTCCGTATTTTCGCTGGTCTTTCTAAAACAAAGTTTTTCCAACGCTCATAACTAATTAATTAATTTTGAAAATAATGTAAAAAGGGTAATAATTGCACCCAATAGTTCAGACTACTTCTTCAAAGTTATTTTCACAAGGATAAAGGTAAAACCTCAATATTATATATTCGGTAAACGGATTTTCGGACTACTTCACACACATCTATACAAAGTAATTACTATCTACTACTTAATAAAGCTTCTGACACGCTTTTTAATTTGCTCCCATTGGTTATAAATTTTACTGAATTTTTTTTTATCAAATTTAAATTCTTCCCTAGTTGGTCATAGAATTTAAACTAATACTACTAAGCAAATAAATTCACATTCCAACAGGGATATTATGCGCATTTATGGACCAACTTTTTCCCCGTGATGGTAAATTGGTAATCCATCAACTCAATACAAAGAAATGCTCCTATCTAACTGATCCGATTTTTAAAGCCGGAAGATATATAATTTAATGCATGGCAGCATTTATGTGTACAGTACCACTTGAAATTAACAGCAGTAGTACTTGTAGCTTTTATTGATAGCTTCCCTGCCCCCTTTTCTGAAAAAAGGTATTTTTTTATTTATTTTTTCCCCACAAAGGGTTACGGCCTCTTAATACTCTTCACCAACTGAATTCTAGAGAGTAAGATTCATTGTGGATTTATCCTCTTGCCTCACCTTAAATGCGATGGATAAATGGGACATGCTGTAAAAAGGATGTGTTTGAGATGCTCATTTTCAATACTCATTTAATTTTCATTTTATTGGCTTTTTAGCTTTTTAGATTATATATAGTCATAAGGTATTTTAAAGTTGGCAGAGTGTTTGAGAGAAATGTGTATGAATGCATTTGCAATATGATTAGTATTTGAGAGATATGTACAGAATACATTTTGTAGGTTTTTTTGTTAATTCAAAATGGAAAAATAAAAAATGGGATGTCAAAAAACTCCTCTCAGTCTACTTTGGCTTCTCCTCTCTAATGTCAAAAAGTAAAAACATATTATCACATAATAAATGCATTTCTCATTTTTCCAGCCAAACAATCAGAAGTCAATAATGCAAAAATGAAAAGTAAAAAAGAATCATCCAAACAGGCCCGAAATAGCTAAGGCATCATTTTAATCAATGTGAGGTTCCAAAATATTTCTTTATAACAGGGCTTCTAGAATTTGTGTAACTAATCCCGACGATCAATCACTGTCCAATAATGATCAAGGACCCATTTGAAGGCGTAGCAAATCTTCAAACCTGAATAAATGAAGGCCGGTCCCGTTGGGATCTCTCTTTCTCAAATTGGAATGAAGTAGCAATGGTCATTTCGTCCGACCCGTCCATATGCAATCCAATCCTCGACCATAATTGATCGACGATTTAGATATCTGTTTGGGGATTGAATAGGATATATAGATTTTTTTTTTGAAAATTTTCCAAAGATCGAGTAGGAGGTAGGGACAGGCATATCTCTACCCGGAATCTATTTCCTGATCCATCCTTGCCCCGCCCTGTCCTTGAATTGCTGATACTTAGGGGGTCTATTCATGAAATTCTCTTCAAACATCTAGGGGTCTCACTGTAATTGTATTAGAGTTATATCAATTACTTAGTACCATTTGATTCATTTTTCATTTCTCATTGCCACAATGAGAATCTCAGCGCCGCACATAGCTGAGTAATATCAAACCCTCTCCTCTCCGGCTCTCATATTCTCTCTCTCAATCTCTTTCCCCTTCTCTCCTTTCGAGCTCTCCTTTTCTCTCTCTCTCTAGCTCTCATGCGCTGCACGCTATCTTTCTATTAATTGGAATTACCGAACTATGAAATTATCTTTTTAACTTTTGTTTTCGCTTTGGAACTATGGAATTATGTTTTGAACTATGTAACTAGGTGAAGAGTTGCATAGCTTATCTTGAAATTTGTTGTTGTTGAAAAATGGTGTGGCCTTCTAGTATGAAAGATTCTCATATTTTGAAATTATGCTAGTGTTTTCATTATTATATGCCTGGTGTAAGTGTTACTTCGTGCTTAACATTGGTACTTTGACTTTTCAACTGCACTGCTTTCAAATATTTGTGATTACTATAACAAGTTGTTTTTTTTATTTGGATCTTTGAAACCCCGTGGGAATCCCTATTCCCCAATTAGAGTGGGAATGGAAGTTGAAAACAAAGTCCCGTTGGAGATTGAGGCAGGGACGGTGATGGGGAAAGGGTTCGAGAATGGAGATAGTACTATCTGACCCGATCCGCCTCCATTCCCATCCCTAGAATCAAGAAGCTATTTGGACACAACTTTCATTACCGTTTCTAACGGCTGTTCCAAAATCCAATTGATATTGTCCAGTCAAAAATGATAGGTACACACTCTCTCAACCACTCCCTACCACATCCTCTCTCACATGTGTGGTGGGGCTCACCTGGTGGGTCCCAGTAGACCCCACTACACATGTGAAAGAGGGTGTAGTGGGGAGTGGTTGAGAGGGTGTGTACCTATCATTATTCTTATCCAATAGCATGTATAACCGAGTAACCAATAAAGGCAGCAATAACTTCCCCAATTTGTATTTGCCAAAAAAAAAAAAAACTTCCCCAATTTGTATTTGCCAAAAAAAAAAAAAACTTCCCCAATTTGCTTCAATATACCCCATCCAATTTACCATATAACAGTTTGTTGATTTATATAAGTTTTTTTAAAAAAATAAATTTAGATTATCCAATCTATTTCCAATTTTCCATAATGGAGAAAAACATATGCTGCCACCAGTGTCTATTATGAACTTATTATTTAATGGTGGAAGTATACGAACACACAAAGGAACAAAAATTTGTGCAAGCATTTCCAACGAATATTTATCTTTGAGGTTAAGCTAGCAAACTTTTTCAACATTCCTCTTAATTATAGTGTAATAGTTCCAAAAGCTGGTATAGTGGTATCTACATTCTAAATTATTAAGGGATACTGCGCATGCAGGCCCAGCCTTGTGGGCAGGCCCGGGCCTGGGGCCCCCCGATTTTTGGGACCCCGTCTCGTAGAAAAAAAATTATATATAAAAAAAAAATTATATATATATATATATGAAGGCGCCAAAATCGGTAATAGGCGCGGAAATACAAAAATACAAGTGGGCTTGTGCCTTTTTTTTTGTGTGCACCACGAAAAAAATTGTGCCTTTTTTCTTTCTAATTTATATGTCTGTCTCACAAAGCTAGGAGCACTCTTAGGCCATCATCAATAATGCTTGAGACACACCACTCAATCACGTCACCAGCGAACAAGCTTGCGTGACACTACATGATTGGTAATTGCAAAGTAGTTTTAAATTGTTTGTTCTCCCATAACCAATCTTACAGCGTNCTACACCGGACTAGTGTGGTTGGTGATGTGATTGAGTAGTACGTCCCTAGCATTATTCGGCGATCATTGTCCATGGGCTTCCAACGAGAATAGAAAGAAGGGTCCGTGTTAATTCTCTGGTTGCCCGGTATTTAATCTCACCGGAGATGAGTTGGCTTTATAATTTCTCACTATAGGGTTACTAAAAGATTAAGAAAGCATGATAGGTGAGGGAGACATCGCATACATATGGATCGTCAAACACTAAAAAGTGTCTTGACAATGTTGTCTAATTATTCAATGGTCTTTGAGCATAGTTACGTGGTGCTCTAAATCACTCTACCACGGTATATCTTTTTATGGGACTACAACTAAGTATGTGAATCACACAAAAATGTGTCGTTCTGGAGTGACATGGAATTCCAAATCACCACTTGGCTATATTCGTTCTCACTTGGCTATATTCGTTCTGGAGTGACCTGGAATTCCAAATCACCACTTGGCTATATTCGGGGTTACTGAGGTGTAATAATTACTCCTCGATGCTGAGTTTGGTCGGAATATAATTGGACCATTCTTAAGGGAATTACTTGGTTCCAAATGTACTACATGGGTTATTGACTACGCTACCTATCGACACTTCAAATTTACGCCTCCCTCCGTCTTTTTCTCGCATGAAGTTCAAATGAAGCCTTAGGTATTCTTTTTCTTTTTTTTACCAGCGAAGAGGAAAATTTTACAAAAGTCGATACTCGATAAATGTACATCGAGACTCATATGAAAACGATAGGCAAAAACAAAATAAAGCGTCCAACAAATCAAGTTAGATGGCCAGAAAAAGGAAAAGAAAACCATATCTACAATGACAAATGGAATAGTCCAAAACCCCTACATAGTGGCTGGGGTCATAGGGGTTCATGGACCTCGGCTGCACCCCCGAGGAGGTTAGGGGCCCAGGGGACTACCTCCATAACAACAGCCCAAGGAGACCAGACCCCTAGGCCTCGCTGTACAGTCTCTCAGGGGGTGGGGCATGTTTAACAAAGTAATAGGGCTCTGGTCGCTGAAGGTGTGGTCTTGACCTCAGATAGACTTTCTTCCCTTCAAGGGTCTATGCCCGAATAAAGGGATTTGTTTAGACCTCGGCAGATTGGAAGGTCCTACCTTTGAGCGCTATCCGAACCGAGTTGATTGACCTCGGGATCGGGAGGTCATGTTAGATGTTAGCGGCTCGATCGATGCGTGCCTAGCAGTCTGAGCGGCTCATTAATGAGCATTCAATCACCCCGCATGCAAGGCATTAATGGTGGCAGCCAACTACCCTGCATGCAATGCCTGCAGAACGGCGTGGTTGGCCAGGGGTATTCTTAAGCCAGTTGACTCCACAGGGAAGGCAGTGGCCGAAGCACTGCTTCGACGACATACATCCTGACCTCCCAAATGTAATCCTCGATACGGACGGCACGCGTGAGGTTCACGATGAGCATGATAGGCACACTCCTCCTCGCCTATAAATAAGGCCCTCACCTACCTCACTTGGGATCCCTATCTCTGTATTCAATACCCTTTTAACTCCACTTCTCTCTCTAAGTTCTCCACTATACTTCTCCTAAAGTTGCTGACTTTCACTACAAGAAAAATTGCTCTCCGCGACCAAAAAATTTGTTGTCATAGGGTTGTTTTTAGTCGCCGTAATAATTTGGCAACCAGTATTTTAGTCGACCAGTTGGTCGCTGACACCTCGTCTGGGAATGTATACGGCGACTAAAATCTGGTTGGTCGCCAAAGGCTAGCCATATGGCGACTAAAAACGTTTGTCGCCAAAAGGTGAGCCATACGGCGACCAAAACCGTTTGTCGCCAAAAGTACCACATCGGTGACCAATATTTTGTCGCCAAAAGTTCATACGAAAAAAAATAAATTAATGTGCTGCTCGAGAATTAATTAAACCTTGCTTGCACCTGCCAAGATTTGAACCCAAGACCTCCCACTTTTTAACCACTGGGCTACCCATGTATTTATGTTCCATTTGTCCGAAACTATTTATATGTATTATCTTTTCGTATATTCCTTTTTATATTAACAAATGTATAACATTATTTATCATAAATTATGTATTGCATTATATTTATTATTTTTTTGAAAAGTATTTTATTTTATTATATTATTTAATTTATCGAAATATACCATCAGCAACTAAAAATTTTAGTCGCCGTATGTCTTCCACAAGATTTACGTTTGACGCCAATAATTGGTATAATTTTTGGCACTAAACATTCCGCGACCAAAGCCGACGTTTGGTTGCCAAAGGCATTGCATACGGCGACCAAAATTTTTTTGGTTGCCAAATGTACTGCTTGTGGCAACAAAAAAATTTTAGTCGCTAAAGGGTCGACAATCAACGACAAAAGTCGAGTTGGTCGCCCAAAGTATGCATATGGCAACTAAAACGATTTTGTTGCCAAAAGTATTTATATATGGCGACAAACAAAATTTTGTCACTGAAGGTGCTACAATTGGTGACTAAAATTTATTTGGTTGCCAAATGTGTTTTTTCTTGTAGTGTTTATCATTGGATTGCCTTTCCAAACTACCATCGTTTGGACTTGGCACTAATGTGGTTGCTGCTCCCTTGTGCAGGTCGCCTTCTCAGGCATATCCCTAGTACCCCAGAGGAGTTCAGTAAGCTCTACCCTCTCTCCGTATCGAACCAAACAGCTAAAATAGGTCATTCAAGTGAAGCTCCTCCCACACCCTATTAGAAAAAGTTCCATGGCAGGGGCGGATCTATGTAGGGGCTAATTGAACTTTGGAGTATATTTTACATTTTTATTTGTTATTCTTAAAAAAATTATACAATTAAAAAAATAATTAAAGTAAGAGCAATTTCATTTTGAGAACACTTAATTATGGTGAATAATACCATGCGATACTGACACTGAGTTCGTCGAGTGATATGATAACAAAAATCTTCGAGATTAATTTTTTAATTTCTCAAAATCATCCCGTTAAAACTTTATTTAGTTTTTTAAAAATCATCATACGAAGATTTTTTTCATAAACCACCCCCCTCCGACTTCAATTTCTGGTTCCGCCATTGTTCCATGACACACATCAAATCTTAATCCTCAATATTCCGTTCCCCTAAAAATTTTGTTAACAATCGCCGCGATCTAGCTCCGCCCTTGGTTATCTAAGTGTTGGAGAATTTTGTGAATAAAACCGAGGCACTCGGAGGGTCTCCCGGGGCAACCGAGACCACCCCACGGATTCAACACGCTATGCAATAAACGCTGGGTAACTCCCTCATGATTACGGAGATAATGGAAGAATTGAATTTCAATTCAAATTCGGATTGATGGCTGCGGTTACAAGATCTGAAATTCATTGGCAGAAATTCATTTCGTTATTGAATGGGGAGGCTCCCCCATTAATCCCGAATTCATGTTTTCAGCTCCCTTTTTCAGCTATAAAAAGGGCAGCTCCGTATTGGTTTTGATCACCAGAAATTCGAGCAACACATTTCAGTATAGAAATCGTTTTTGTGAGAGAGAGGCAGACGAGAGTTATAGTTCGCCAAGGCTTCCAGCGGTGGTGTTCCGGTGGTTGTGGTTTAGCCGTTGTCTCCTGGGACGAAGACGCTGATTCAATCTACAACACTCACGGTAGGCGGTGAATCTTTGTTAAGGAGAGTGTGGTTACACACGACTCGGCATTCGATCGACTGTTTGTATCTCTGTTTTACCGTTTATGTATTTCCAGTTTCTGTAAATTTTGTTTTCATTTTATTGTAATTTGTTCATGTATATATATATGAGAAGTAATTGTTTTTCAGAATTACGATTGCCGCTGTAATTTTTCCAACACTAAGAGCAGGTCTTCACGAAGAGTTGCGCCCTGAAGCATTTTCACATTAACCTCTTTTTTGGTTTTTGGAGCCCAAGATCACTTACTTGTTTCACTCGTCACGCTGATGAATTCTACTTTGTATTATTTTGTTGTAACGAAACCAGACAGCTAGTGATTTGTCTAAAGAAAAAATACCCGTAAAATACAAGTTATCTGTATTAAAACTATGAACACCACCTTTCGCATTCTTTTAATTTTGAAGTAATAGTGAAACAATTGCAGTGATCTTAAACATCATTCTGAATACTATGTGAACAATGTAAATATGATTTCTTCTTTTGTTAATTTCTCTTTTGAGTTATTTATGTTGGACGAAATCTCAAAACTTTTCGCATGCCCGCCTTTAGCTTTTTCTCATGCCCGCATTGATGGTAACTTTAGTCGTCATAATCAAATGGGACTACTAGGAAAATTTATACAATGCCAAGAGGTACCGACACGTAGTGTCCAAGATCCTATTTTTTTCATCACATATTTGGTGTTGGACCCAAGACAAATGTGAAGGTCCTATCCAAATGTGTAGTGAAAAAGGTTTCCATTACTAGTCTAGGAGCCCAAAAGCTAGTACAGACACTTCTTTATCATAAAAAAAAGAAGAAAATAAGTGTTTGGCACCGGGAACACCCGCTCCAGTACTGGCTTATTGCGTTTACCATGAAATGTTATTCTTTCATAATACATCAAACTAATTTCACTCGATAAGTCAGTTTTACAAACTTAGACTTATTAATCATAGATCATGATATACTTGAATAAGATTGCGCACCAACTACTTAATCTCACACTTACTCCTCGCCTATCTTTTTGTTCCCTTTTCTGCAAATGTGGTTGCTAAGAAAATAATTAGCAAACCAACCACGGACTGTACACGTATAGAAAATGCACAGAGGTGTTTGGAGATGCATGAGTGGATCCCATACGGATGATGCGAACCGTTCACTCATCTTAGAATAATTTTTCGCAATTGATTTGAATGAAACAAGGAGATATTCGATTAACCACTTACAAACGTCAGATCGAGGTGATTTCTCGCGGAGCCTCTTGAAAAATTATTCTAAGATGAATGAATGGTTCGTATCATCCGTGTGTGACTCACTTGTAGATCCCCGAAACCTCTGTGCATTTTTTGTACATATAGGTCTGTACCCATAGGTTTTCTGAACCAACCACTCCCAAATTATTAATCTTAATAAGTACTTAGGTACATTCCCATCATCATGGGGAAGGGTTTCTTTAGTACTGCAAGCATCGTGAAATCATTTAATTGGGGTAAGGAATTTGAAATTTTAGTCGACTTTATTCAAAGTAGAATCAAGCACTTTCTGGCAAAAAAAATCAATGAGTAACAGAGAGCCTACTTAACAGAAAAGATATCCTACCCCTAACCTTTTGTCAAAACTCTATTAATCATCATTATTTCTTAATCCATAATGCTGCAGCAACCGGACAATTTACCCCGGTAATTTTTGTAACACTTTACAATTTACCTTTGGACGTTGCAATCGTTTGCGAGTTCCGAATTTTCCTCTTATCGATGATGACTGATGAGACAGAAGAAGTTGTGGCTCGTAATTTGGTCTCTTGCAAAGTCTGCAGTGAATCTAGAATTCTTATGATCACGCCCAAAAAGGACTGTTATGCCCCTTGTCCACATTTTTTTACTCGGAAAATATGAAGGGGATGATCTGTTTGCTGGCCACCACTAATTAATTTTGATGTCCCACGTTGTTGACGGTTAGAGGGACACATTTTTATCTTGCATCAACACCTAACACTAGTAGTCCATTTATGGAGCTACGGTTACTTCTGAGGGTGTTATTGTACCTCTAAGTCAAATGAAGTATAATCGCGGGTACTCCTTTTACTTAATGAGGTCTAGTTAGGGCCGCTTGACTTTTTTAACTCTTTGCTCAAAAAGTTCTATAAGTTTATCCTCACTGAAAAGTCACAAAAGCTCAAAAACACATAATAAGAAAAACAAAACATCTCTTTGTTCAAACTAAGAGAAACACACCCTCGGAATTCAAATACGTTCTATTGAAATAGAACCAAACGATTCCTATAAAGTAAGAAATCAATGAGTGAGGGTATTGTCGAGCTAGATAATTAATTAAACACACACACACACACACACACACAGAGCTCGTACGCTTTTAGTAATTTTCTTAATTAACTAGCTTTTATGCATACTACTATTACATTAGTAACTAATTAAATTTACGGGGCTTTGGAGTTTCTCTAGGTTAGAAACTAGCTTTTAGTATGTTTACGCGAGTTTTAAATATAATCAAAGAATGCTCTAACTTATGTGCAACTTGATTAATTTAATAGGGATCAATCTTAACGTCTACTACTAGATGACCTGATTAATTATGGGTTGAACTCCCGTACGATCTAACTACGTACAAATGAGTTGATAGCACATTGGGGTTTCGAACCTCAAATTAACTCAAGGAGTTAGAGTTATAGTGAGTTGTAAAAGCAATTACTTACAAAAAGCAATTTGGATATGGAAATTCATAATCTTAAACTGGGCATAGGATGAAATTCATAATTCATATCAAAATCCCCCACGGAGCATTAATACTTACTAACTTTATCTTTTGCTTCTTATTTTTTGTTAATTTTCTTTTTTCTCTTTTTTGGTTGGAAGTTGTGTGAGCAGTTCTACAGAATTTAAATGATCTACACTTGCTAAAAGCCATGAACGATTAATGGTGTTGCCGCCGTTGATTAATTCTGTGATGTACTCTTGTGGGGACATTTTACAACTTTATCAAGAATCAAATTAAACGAGAGTGGAATTATTATTGTACTCTTGGATATTATTGTACACCCAAATCAATGTTCAATATTGAACAACACAGGCATAATGATTGGTACGTACGTAGTCCTTTTAGAAATTAAGGTTTAGTTAGAGAGAAAAACTTGGGTACCACGTGACGGTATCAGTTGCGCATTTCGGCTGTCTAATAATGTTTTGAACGATCTCTCTCTCTCTCTCTCTCTCTCTCTCTCTCTCTCCCTCTCTTTAAAATCTCAACAGTCCAAAATTCTTTTGAACAACCGAGATTGGCGCTCGACAACCAGTGTGCCCCCACTCACTTGGCACCAATAATTTTCTCCTAGTTAGGAAGCATCTACTCTCTCTCTCTCTCTCTCTCTCTCTCTCTCTCGACAGTGTCCCAATAAAATAGAGTAATCTTCAGTCCTTCTCATAGCTATTTTCACTCGGTTGCATGAAACGAGGTGAGTGGACACCCCACGATGAAATAAATCGCATTTCGTAAGAAGTGCTTAACCACCCAAAGTGGATCAATTTAAGACAAATAAAGACGGCCCCAAAGCGTGGGACTCTCACCAGGTGAAGACAATAAATCCGGAGTACCGTAGTCAAACCACAACCATTTTACTTAAGTGCTTGACTCAAAAGTGTGGGAGTGCAGTTTTGACTGGCTCTTAGGTAGCCACCCTTTGATTTGATGAAATTTATTAACTAATTACTAGGCTAATTTGATTAAATGCAAATTAATAAAGAGAGCACAGCTGAGGGAACCCAGCGTCCGCGACTAGCCTAACCAATATTTACTCGGGCCACAATGACTCTTTTTGCTGATTTTAGAATACAAGAAAGGCTTCCTAACAAATGTGCACCACCTGTCACCAGATTCCGTGCGCACTTGAATTCCAGTAATGCTTGGGTTTGTTTGTCAGAAAAGTTTCCTTTTTCCCAAAATTGCTTGAAAATTGAGGTAATTCGGCCCTGAGGTGAAATATTGATTAGTTTAGACGTGCTGCACCTTCACCCCGCAGCCGCACTCGTAACGACTACTCACTCATGATTTTAATAACCGAATAAATCAAATTAAACCTAGATCTAGGCATGCTTGAAGAATAAAATATGAAGATAACAAACGATACCGTAGATTGCAATAAAGAACGAACTTGAATACCACTTGAAAATCACCAATCCAGTAACTGGAAATTCGACCAAATTAAAATTGAATGTAATTGCTGAATGTAGAGAAGCTCTCAAAATTGTAGCCGAAAACTTCAAAAAGTAAAAACCTAAGAAAAATTCGTGGAACCCTAATCTCCGTTAAAACAAAAGTATATTTTTTCTTAAAAATACGTAACCCTAAAGATAAACGATGGAAATCTGGAAATATTCCACGCGAAGGCAAAACGACAACGTTCAATGAGTCTGATAGCCTCTCAGTAGCGCTACCAAGCTTTAGGGGTAGCACTACCGCTTCAATATCCTCTGCGTTGACCGTTGCCCCTTCGGTTGACCTCGTTGACCATTGACCGTGTGGTAGCGCTACACCATTTTTGATGTAGCGTTCCTAATCTTTCTGTTCATTTTTGAGCTTTTTGTGCCAAACTTAAGCGCTCCAAATAATTGGGGTAGCGCTTCCGGCGGTTTACGAACACTTCTATGCATACTTCATTCCATTCCAACTTTTGATCTACGTGCATGTACTCCCAATGTCACGAAAATGCACCCACATCCCTGAATTGCCTGCAAAATACGCTCAATACCCAAAGACACCACGTGCACATATTAAATGGAAAACACAGCTGAAACGCACGTCTAACATGCTAAATCATCCTATTTCAGCGCTCAAAAGCAAGCTTCTCACGCTCCTATCAAGAAGGATCAACCATACGACCATGGAGTGATAAATCTCATAGAGACAAGTAAATTAACTACTGTGACAACCCAAGGCATTGTGTTATCTCTATTTTATGAAAGCAGATGCCACCAATATTTTTGTTAGGGTGAAAAATTGTTTATTAGGAGTAGTTTCCATCAAAATAATTAAAGTACGTAGTTTAATAACCACTAATTAATTAAGTGGCTATATCAATTTTGTTTTAAATTCTCGCACTCGTGTCTCATTAATATATTTCACCAATACATAGCTTTAAGGTGTACCAACTAGATTGGGTCCCAAATCCATCAATCCCCTTCTGATAATTTATCCATTAGAAAAAATACTACTAATAAGAGTGGGACCTATCTTGTATGACGAGTTAAGCTAAATGAATAATCTCAGTCATCGAAAAGAGATCGTACAAGTTTTTTCAGACCGGAATTAGAGAGGTCGTTCTCTTCAATCATTGGAGAATAGCTGGAATCACATTTTAGAACGTTTCACTGAGAAAATGAGTGCCCACCGCCTTTTTTTTTTCTTTCAATGTTCTGTACATTAGTTAACTTCTAATTTGGTAGAACAGCTCAAAATATTTGAATCAAAAGATAAAACACTTCAATTAACTAACAGTGAAAATAATTAACTGCAAAAAAAAGAAAGAAAAATAAGATAGTCGCTAGAGCACAAATTTTCAATGTTCTTACCACTGAGTACTTTTAACTGAATAATTCAACTTCAAGTAGACAAATGGAACATTGTCAGAATGAATTCAACTGCATATGTGGACCTATTTGTCCTTCTGAGTTTTAACCACTTGCACATGATCGATTGAGCTGATTTTTGCAAAGTCACTCAATAAACAATTTTAAAATTATTAAACGATTTATTTTATTTGTATGAGACCCAAAAGTGGGCCCCACAAACCGTTATACAATTTTGGTACCCTAAACCTCCGATACAGGGTCGGCTTGGAGTTTTATGAGTCTTAAAGCGAACTTTTTTTAAATGGGCCCTTTGTCTAATTTGCATGATTAAAAATACCTATAAAAAACGAATATTTATAGGAAAGTCATTACAATCAGTTAAGAGCATAAGTACCTATAATTGATTAAATTTGCATAATCAACTGTAGTTTTCTGATTCAACGAAGTATTGATTGGTGGACCATAACTGGGTCAAGAGAGTTATATGATTTTTTGAAAATAAAAAACAAAAGAGCACTGTAACAAGGATGAAAAACAAAAGTAGATGGGCAAGAAGGAAAGAAGTTAGTAGGCGATGATATTCTCGAAATTAAATCACTACTCACTACTCAGTAGCGATGATCTTTTAGCTTCTTTTTTTTATTAAAACTTACAATCCCTTTTAGCTTCTTATAATAACAAAATAGGTGCCAAATTATATCATGTTTGAGCCTTTTCACTTGGGCGTTATTTTAAATTGGGCTCTTAAAAGACAAATTAACTTTAATTTTTATGTATGCCTAACTAGGGGCCCTCAAAAGTAATCAACATTTGGGGGTTTAAAGCGGTGGCTTTACGAGCTTTAGCCCAAAGTCGGCTCTGCTCCGATACCCATAGTCGAGTCCCTACGTCCACATGCACCAACCTGCAGATTGGCTGTGCTAGGTGCCAAAACCCATTCAACAATAGAAAAATAACCTCTTGTTTGTTTAACCTACTAACATTTTCCTACTTACTGTCACTGATAACTCATAATCATTGTCCAATTAGGCTTCTTGCTCCAAGGGTTAGGCTGATTGGTGAGTTTTTTTCTATGATCCCCAAAAATTTGAACCATTTCTCAGTTTGAGGTGAATTTACTCCGCCACACAATCTTGAGGAGAATTTGCTTCCCACATAATTGATTATATAATAGTTCGATTCTTGGCCGAGCTGCAAGAAAATAATTTTTTGTGAATCCCTTAATTTTGTAGAGAACAGTCTGCCTTTTAACGGGCCAAAAAAAATAATTGTCAAGACCATTAAAATAAAGTCTAATTAGGACTATTTATTTGTATGCACATACTAAAGCTTGTTTTCTGGGGGACTGAGGGTAGTGTACTCTTACCTAACGAAGATAGAATCTGGAATTTGGTGAGTCACACTAGGGTACAAATTAGGGACCATTTAATAAGAAAATGAGAGGAACAGTGGCTCTGTCCAGCCCAATCCCTACAGCCCCCAATAAAAGTGAAGTGCCACACCAAACGTATCTACCAAAACAAGGTGAAATGGTGGGAGAAAATGCAACATTGGATCCCGTAGAGTCGCATTCAACAGTTAGATATGCTTATTTTTACCGATAAGAGTTCTTCTATGATACAGAATCGTCGATTGTAAAGATGAACGACTCGAATGAACTTTACAGGACCTCGGTTCCGTTTCATGTAGCCCCACCTCTGTAGTATTACTTATGAAGACAGAAATACAGAGCTCCCCAATTTCGTTTCCCACCAATTACAGAATTCATGGACAAATCTAAAGGAGATCTCAGGGACTTTGAGAGTAATTGGTAGTAGTTTTTTCATATTACTATTCACGAGTGCTTCATAGTGGTCGATCACGAATTTGGGAATCTAGTAGTGCAATTTCTCGTAGTGCATTCTGTTGTGCGCATCTTCACTGTGTAAAAGTGTTTTGGATGGTCCGAATTTTAAATAAAACTCTTCCGGGGAAAATGGTTCTTCGCCGGAAGAGTTTTATTTAAAATTCAGACCGTCGGTTAGGAGATCAACGGTTTAGATTTTATTGTACAACCTTGTAGTGCACTCCTGTACCATAGGAGCTCACAAAATGAACCATCGCAAAATTCATATTCGTGCCACAAAAATTTATAAGGGGTGTGCGGTATACCCCAATTGGGGATATATATTGAATCATTCTCTAAGTAATACTAATACGAAGTGGACTTACACACCAAATGTATTAAAGGAAAGAGAAATAGTAAAATGTGTTTAAAGTCATTCAATACCCGTAGTTTCATAGTATTAATAACAGTAAAATTGATTAATATCTTTGTCTCTAGAACTGCTCAAACCAATTTGAGAATGGAGTACTACCAAAGATAGTGCTGTGATTATTGTAAATTAAACGCCTGAGGTTTTTTATTTTTATTTTTTATTCACGTATTTTTAGTCAACATACAGGGCCCTTGCAAAAGAGAAAAATGAAAATACAGATCGAAATTCCAATCCACCCTGCTAAATTTTGAAATTTCCCAAAAAGAAAAAAAGTCCCAACAAATTGGGACGGATGGTGTATTATGTTCCACCACCACAATTAACTGCAATGGACTGATGGGCCCACTAATGCAGATCTAGGACTTTGTGGCGCCCGAAAGTGCTACAAAATTGTAGTCCCCAATTACAACTCTATAGCGCTTAGGGGTGTTGAAGGGCCCAGATTCCACTAATGCACCGTCAACGAGTATATTGAAAGGCCATATAAATTTAAAACACATACACGAGGTGTAGATTAAACTAATATTGATACTAGTTCTCACTACTAATAAATTAATCTTTGTTAAACCCGCGGGGTTTAGCCAATTGATTATAAGAAAGTAATAAGTACTCATTTATGAGTTGCATGTTCCACTTCCAAGGAAATAGTTCAAACTGTGGGCCAATTGGAGGTTTGTTTGGTCGTTATCTTTTGTGTTCCGAAATTAATTGAAATCCGCGTAAGTTAGCCTGGATATCAAACTAAAGAAAAAGAGTTAATCTTCTTTATACACCCGTGCATGTGAACAAATTTGTGAGTTTCAAGAAAGTGTAAGTTCTAAGAATTTCTAAAAAGTAAGTTCATCTGTTAGTAAGTTAATTTATGTTTTGTGAAATTGTTAAAAGGTTTAAAATATTGCTGGCTTCAATGCCTCGTGGTAAAAGATTCATGTGGCCGGTCACCGACACCGGGCTAGGCTTTTGCCAATTGAGATGTGTGGGCAAAGGATCGCATGAACTTGCTGCGTCTTGATTACTTGGGCTGCCTATGTAAGTACAAGTTTCTTTCACTTGGTCAATGCTAATGGTATCACTTTGCCACAAGATTGTGTTGTAGTTCTCCGATTTGGTGTTATTTTGATTTGATAGAATCTCAATTTTAAACATTTGGATTAATCATCTCATTTTTCAATATAGATCCAATTATGTGGTGTGACAAATTTGCCAAACCTAAATTGCTAACAATTTTTTCACAAAATGTAGTCATTGTTTGCCAACGGCAAATACGAACGACGGATTTTGATTTCATTCAAAATTAAAACTTATGATAGATATTTTTAAACTATAAGTTGTTAAATCATTTAATGTATGTGAGTATAATAACTTATAAAAACAGGTAATTGATATTCACACCTCTCAAATTGTTATTCATACTTCAGTTTTGTCTTTTAGTGAATTTTTACATATGAAAATTTATAAAAAAAAAAAAAAGAGAGGTGAAAATAACAATTTGGTGTGTGTAGAAATCACTACTCTAAAAATAAAATAAAAATACTGAAAATACCTTTAGCAAAAATTTAACCACAGTTCTGGGATGAAATGCTAAACAGGTCACTTCTGGGGTACTTTATTTTTCATAAACTAATTAATGGGGACTAGTGAAACAGATTTAAGTAACCGAGAAGAAATGTTTTTAAATTTGACAAAAGCAAGGATTAACTACAAAGGAAAGGAAAAGACAAAAATTAACGGCCGTTCGCAAGCGGACTAACGGCGGTCTCCTTGCACGGACTTGGCGGCACACTACTACTCCTTCCCGAGGCAACAAGTCGTTGCACGAAGTTCCCAATTCTCTCTCCGTTAGTCTCCGTCATCAACCGTTTCCCGCCAAACGGTAACGACTCCACGCCCCTCTCCGTCAACACCCCCTGCGTGCTCTGCTCCGCTTTCCACCCCGCGTAACCGTTAGCCTGCACATTTAAACGCCGTTAAGATAAGAGGTTCCGTTTGTCATTAATTAAAAGATTAAACAGTGAATTAATTGGAGTATTAGAAGAGATCTAATTACCTGAATTCTTACGTAGTCCGTATGATTCCAACAGAAGGCGTTTCCGAGCATTTGATCGACGGTTTCAGAAACGCCGTCAAGAACAATGTCCACAACTGAAGACGTCGAGCAAGAGCCGTTACGACGGACTTTAACGTTGGAAGGATTGCTCAACGGACCGTTACCTAAAGAGAGGACTAAGAGGTCTTCAACGCCGTTAACGGAGGGGAAATCACGTTTGTTGTGCAAAACGTGAGTGACGGCTGCGGCTGAGGGGTTGTTCATAACGAGGCCGCCGTCGATGGCCAAGCAAGAGGTTTTTCCGTCAACGGAAGTGAGTTCGAACGGCTTGAACATGGACGGAGTCGCTGACGTGGCACGGCAAACCTTCCAGAGCTCGAAGTCGAAACTCGGTGACTCGGACGCGTCGGCGCGGGAGAAAACGAACGGAGCTGAGCTGTTGAGATCGAAGCAAGGGACAAGGAGAGGCTTACACGTGTCTTTCAACGTCAGCGCCGTCCCGTCCTCTCTCCTAAACGCCTCCTTCAAAACTTTTTCCATGCTGTTATCAGAAAACCTCTTTTTCCGGCGGAAAACGCCGACGCTCTTTACCTTAAACAACTCCGGCTGGTTATCGATGAAGAAATTAAAGGCGTTTCGGGCCGTGTAGAGAGGACGGCCGTTTCCGTCGGCGGCCGTAAGCATTGCAGCGAAAAAGGCGCCGATTCCGGTGCCGGCGATGATATCGAAGAAATCTGCGATGGATGAGTGAGAATCGCCGGTTTTGGCTCGGATCTGATCCTCGAGGTGGATCAAGGCGACGCCGGCGACAATGCCGGTAGTTCCGCCGCCGTCGATGCTGAGAATTCGCGTCTTCTTGTTGTTGGCGTCGCAGTGGTAGAGCCACTTCTGCTCAAGCTTTGAGAAGATCTCAAGCGTGACTTGACTGAGTTCCATATGGCTTTCTGTACAGAGAGAATATCACCGTTTGTTGTTTTTGAATAGGTGGAATATTGGAAACCGAAATGAGCGTTGTTGCAGTTTTTGAGACGATGTCTGTGGAAGGAAACAGGCCACGCTTTCTTTCTGAGACGCAGTTATGAAGCAGTACCAATGCTCTCCTTCTCTGTTCTCTGCAATCTCCCTCTCTCTAAAACACAGTGACAGTTTGTGTGATTTTCTCTCTCTTGATTGCAGTCGGTGTTGGGGAGTTAAATACGAGAGAGAGAGAGAGAGAGAGAGAGAGAGAGAGAGCGAGAGGAGTGTGGAGTGTAAAGGAGGTTTCGGCGTAGTTACGCATATAGGAGCAGAATCTTTTGTTTATTTTTGCTCTATTTTAGGAAAAATATTTAAGTGTTAGTGGGTACCACGTGGCTGTGTCTGATAAGGGCGAAAGAAAAATCGAAAAATCGAAAAAATAGACCGATCAGTTCGGTTTTTGGTCGCGGGAAAGCGGTGTCGGTTGACTTCGGACCGAACCGAATCGAACCGAAAAATTATTGGTTCGGTCTTGGTTTCTTGGAAATTGGTTTGAACCGAACCAAACTGAAACCATGCCAATTTGGACCGAAATACCCCGAAATCACTCCTATTTGGACCGAAAACCGAAAAAAAACGATCTTAACCCCCCAAAATAACAAATACTAGCCGTCCATCTCAATTTTAATGCTGGATCGAAAAAACCGAAAAAAACCGAACCGATCGGTCCATTATTTTTTTCGGTTGGGATCAGTTCCTAGCCAAATCACCCTGAACCGATCGGTTCGGTCCGAAACACCCAAAAACCGAACCGACCGATTTTCACCCCTAGTGTCCGAGTACTCATTCCAACTGCTCAAAAGTATTGTAGACTGCTGAGATCTTGTTGGTTGTTCTGAGATACTAATAGTTTTGTATAGGGTCATGTAATTTTTCATCTTTAGTTAATTTTTGTAACAATTCAACATTATTATTTTTTTACTTTTTCAATAAAGCTACGTAATATACATCTAAAATATAAATAAACAACAGATTAGATAAAAAAATCATTACAAACAAAAAAATACGAATGACAAAAAAAGTAAAAAAATTTAGAGATAAATTTTCTTAAAGGAGAACCAAACAAGGTACCAAGCATTTACAGGACATGGAGAATTTGGCAGGGTATTAAACGTGGGCTGGATTTTAGGTCCGATTGGATGCAAGATGAGATTTGGGCAGATAGTGGGGGAGATAAGATAGTATGATATAGGGGTATTGCTCACGGACGATGGAACCACATTGATGACATTTATGAGGAATCTGGGAAAGTGTTGTGCAGCCCCTTGTCGTCGCCGCACTGGTATTTTTTATACGATCGGAGACGTTCACTGTATTGACTTCGTTGAATACTACAAGTGTGCCAGATAACATGAATACGCCGTTAGTGTCTAATTGGAACACAAATAACATGAAAAAATAGTTTTTATCCAACCCCCCCCCCTCCCCCCCCCCAATTTATGAATGATGGATAAATTAGTATTTGGTTTGAATGATTTTGTAAGAAGGGTTGTTAAGGTTGCGTAAATGGTGTAAAAAGCTAACAAATAACATATTTGCCATTGTTCATGGCTATTGTACATTATGAAATTTTTTCGAACTAATATTTTTTATCTTAGTCTCAAAAATATTTTCTTTAAAAAAAATTAATTATTTTTTTGTTGAAAACAGTTTAATTTGTGTGTGTGGGGGGTTTTTGAAAAATGATTTTTTTGCAAAAAGGAAATTTTGAAAATATTTTTTTTTTTTTTTTTATAAAAAATTTGGAGAACATTTTTTCGAAAACATTTTTGAAAATACTTTAAGGTCGGGTAGGGAGGGAGTGTAAAGAGGTAATTAGGGAGGGAGTAAGGGATATGGATAGAATCTAGGCAGTCCACAATTAATAGCCACATTAAATCTACCAGGCTATAAGCAATGCAATACCTCTATGCGAAGTTGTCCAAAATCATTAATTAAATGTGGACTCGAAATTACTCATTAGGACTCAAAACTTATACCAGTTCTAATATCCCATTCAAATGGACTCCCCAAGAGTGTTGCATATGCTCTCCTTATTCATGGTCTGATTTACAGAGCTTTGCTTCTATAAAAAAAAGGGTTTTATTGATTCACTGCAGGTTTCTGCTGAGAAAATTATCATGAAGCCTCTATCATGGCCCCCAGATTAAGGCTAAGTTTTTATGTATTATTCGTTCGTCTAGATAAAAAAAAATGGGAAAAAAAAAATCATGATCTGAACTCGCAATTTTTTTGACTTATTTTCTTTACTCAATTTTTTTTTAAAAAGTTTTGATAATAATACACAAAAAAATGATGAAAAACTAACAAATGCGAAAAAAAAACAAATGAAGAAGGACTGAAGGAGAAATAAGTTAGGTGACTTACAGGTATGGATTCCCATTTTTAGCCAAAATTGGCTAAAATGAAGCCAAATTTTTATAAAAAAAACAAACAAAAGTTGATGTGTGTCATTGTGAGGAGAGTGATGTATCTTGAAATCCATTTTTTTTTTTGGTTGACTTTGAACACTTTTTTTAAGCAAAATTGGAAACTCTCCCTCTTATTAGATAAAAGGACAAAACAATAATTGTACGTGAAAAGTGGGGCAATTTTTAATAACAATATGAAAGAAACCCTCCATCAGAAAGTACATAATGACTCTAATGACTCACCAAGATGAAATTTATTGATTGATACATCTATACGACTTCAGTATGTCTAAAACAAAAGCAAGCTTCTAATCCCAAGTAATGACTAGGGAACGGGGGGCTTATATCTTTTCTTTTGGTTCGAAAGTCAAGGATGTCGGGCTAATTTATGTGCACTTTGATTATTGCCTTCTCCAGTCCGGTCAAAAGCAAACAATTTTCACTGTGACCAGAGAATTCATTAGAAATTATTTTCTTGCGGCCTAATTACAAGAATCAAAACTTGGTCGTTTGTGTGAAGAGAAAATTCAACAACCGACCGGACTAACCATTAGGGTATGAAGTGGGTTATATTGAAGTAGAATAAGATTTTTTTTTTTTTAAGTAGCAGCTTAGGTTGCTTTCTCATGAGTAGCAGTCCATTCATTTTCAGTTTAGCAAGCTGTTAAGATGGTTTTTTTTTCCAGAAATAACAACGGGTCCTTTTCTCACAAAAACATCACATCTATGAGAATCACGTGGCAGAACTAGACTAGGCTTTAGAAAATTATTTGAATATGATTTTGCAAAAGAATGGGTACCCCAACATTACCACGATTGATTTGTTAACTGATAATAGGTACACATTTGTTTCTCTATTAATTTTGGGTCAAAGCAAACTTGAGAAAATTTGCAAGTTGAGTCGCTTTCTCACAATGCTTGAAGTAGTTATGGAGGTCTATTAGGACCCGGGGGCATTGTTGTCTGGGAGAGACAATAGACCCTATTAATCTTCAATCCGAGTCGCCATTTCTACAATCTCTACAATCGACGGTTCAGATTCACCAATAAACTCTTACTGACAAATTTGAATCATTAATTGTGAAAATGGACAGCTTAGATTTAAGGAGGTTGGCAGGGCGCTAGCCCTCTTACAGACAATTCATGGCTTTTTTTGCAGACCCAAGTTCAATGTAGGCAAATGATACCATTTGAATGATCAAATACAGAACTTGAACTTTCAATGAAGAAGACAAGTTAACAAACTAATCAAAACATCAAATCCAACTTTTAATTCCAAAAACAAAATCTAACTACAAAAATAAACACTACTCTATAACCTTTATCTAATATGCACCAACAACACAACAAAAACAAATAAGGCTTTTCTCTAATAGGTTAAGATCTGTTTTGATTTCTTAAGTTCCCATATTTTCTGGAAACCCCTGCATCAGATAGCGTATCCCACACCTGCATATAAGGAAGACAAAACCAACTATTCACTTCTGTTGCATGGAGAGAGAGAGAGAGAGAGAGAGAGAGAGAGAGAGAGAGAGAGAGAGAGAGAGAGAGAGAGAGAAGCACGATAGGTTAATTTCTACTTACTTCCAATCTACCCTTGGATCCTCCTATAGCCAGCAAAAAGGGGCTATCCTCTGAGAAGCAAATGGAAAACACAGCACCCTGATAACATTCAGAACAGAACAGAACAATCAGCCTTAGATTGGCACATAAATATGAATAATTTTTTGTGGAAGTTGCGGGGGGAGAAAAAACTACTTACAAGTTTTGGATTGTTAGATGCAACACATGACGGCTCGTTATTTGACAAATCCCAGAGTTTAACCTACATCAATAGATATTAGCCACTGAAGAAAGTACAAACTATACAAATTGTGGGTACATAGGTTACTGAAATAGAGATACGAACAATTAATAAGAATGAGGGCATTACCATTTTATCAGTGGATCCCGTTGCAAGAAGCTATGAAAATCAGGACGACAAAGAGTTACTACAGCAATACAAATAAGTCGAGCATTAAATACAAACGCATAGAGAGAGCAGAATATGTACATTTGGTGCCAAAGGATTATAGGAGATTGAGCAAACTGCTTTATCGTGTGCATGGAGAGTGAAAATTGGTTTTGAGTTGAAAGATTGATCAGACTTAGCAGCTCTGATATCGAAACCGCTAACCGTACCATTTTCAAGACTGACCTGAAAAACAGTTACAGGGTGATATTCCAGTTATAAGAGCTCGAAAGAAACCCCCCATAATATAGAAGCCTTCCATTCAAAGATGGAACTGCATATACGGATATGATGAGATGAGGTTGAACATAGCTCAAGGAAAAAAGAAGGTAAACACAGACCACAAATGAGTGCTCAGCGTGTGGATCCCAAGCCACGCTTTCAACGTCAGCTGAAAGTGACCACTTAAATCCCGTATGAGAAGGTATCCTTCCATCCTTCTGCAGCAATAAACACAAGAGTAATAAAAAAAGTGCAGAGGTGACATAGCAGCTGAACGCGAACTGCAAAAAAATCTAAAGATCCAGTAATTCAGCAATCATAATGATGAGGATACAATAAGCACCCTGAAAAACTATAAAAAGAAATTTTCTTAACGATGCTATTAAAATGTAATGATGAAAGAAAATTAATAATAACAATGTCAATTAAAATATTCTATTACCATGACCACCGTATGATCGAAAGATCCACTGAGTAAAACTTGTGGTGCATGATGATTCCACGCAACAGCTTGAACCTGAAACCCAACCAAACAAGGGGGATAGCAGTTTTATCTGTTTAGTTTATTTGATAAGCAACGTGATAAAAAAAAAGTAAAAAACTCATGTATAAAAAAGGAAGCTAAAACGGAAAAGAAAATTAACTTATGATTTACTGTACAAACACAAGTGTTGACTGAAGATGTGCCATAAATTTGTATATAGCAAGATAAAGTACAAGATGGGCAGTAAGAAGATTCGTTTTACATTTGTACATTGATCATTCAGTCTAATATATTTTCCAGGGAGACTAATACAGTAGGGAGATGCAGGTGCAACACCTTGTCCGTATGGTGCGCCATGGTAATATCACATTTTCCAGTAGCCACATCCCAAATCTTGACTAGTTTGTCTGCACTAGCACTGGCAAGTATATTCCTGTACATAGATTTGTAGTTCGTAACAGTATATATTGAAGTTGAGCACAAATATACTACTTGTATCAGTACAAACTAAACAAAAGAGAGGAAACTTCCTAAGACCTGTACTCCTTGTTCCAAGCAAGACCGAGCACTGAATCCGTGTGGCTGTCCTCCTTGTACTTGATTGATACCTGAAAAAAAAAGAGCAAGTACCCAGAATAAGTAGTAGCAGAAGAAAGTGGAATCAATGTGATGCAGATCATAAGAAGGTCAAGAAAGTAAAACAGAGGCAATCGGTTTGGAAATTGCTTGGTTTCAAGCAGAACCCACTTCTGCACCATTTAAGTTCAGGCAATCAACAACTTGCACTCACAAAAAGTTCTATTTACAGTCATTTAGGTTGGCTATTGATTTGCTTTGTTGTAAATTTTCTAGTGTTCACAGCGTTATGGCCTTATGGGTAATTTCCTAATTTCCAGAATTTCCAAATGCAGGTTGTAGGAGACACCTAGGAGTTCTCACGTGGGGCAATGTATGTATATTGTCAGTGTTACTTCTAAACAACATCCAGAAAAAGGGCATGAGCAAGACTAAAGAAGATCTTAAGTAAACTGAACTTAAAATGCCACAAACTGGGAATAAATTCACCACCTCACCTTCTTTCCTTTCTTCTTCTTCTTCTTCTCAATGACACCACCTAACACCACTGATGGTTGGACTTCATCTATCTGATAACAACAACAACAAAAACCGACTATTGCTAGTATACGCTAAAAGTTGGCACTATATTCTACTAAGATCAAGATCCATCATTCACTTACAATGTCCAGGTCCCATATTTCAATGGATGGATCCATTGAACCTACAGCTATGAAGTTGCCTGTCAAAAGGAAAAAAATATTTGTAGACTACATAGGGGAAAAACAAACAGAAAGATAAAGCAATGGCCCGTAAAGCTCCAGGAAAAAAAAAAGGGCGACCTGGGTGCCTGAGCCTCTGCTAGAGCAGGACTTGGGCAGGTCAAGATGTATGCATGCTTACCCATTTTCCCAAAAGTTTTGTTTCAGAGTGATGCACAATAAATTAGTTCTCACTATCATTGGAATTCAATTAAACTGTTCCAATTCTCTTTCACTCTCGGAGTACACACAAAGCCAAGTTGTTGCAATGGCAACATACAATGCTAGATCACTAGGGAAAGGAAACCGAACATGTCAAGTGGTGCACGTAAACGGACACGTTACCTTTTTCTCCACCTTTAATTGGGCAGTCAAGCCATGCTGTGCAGAGAGGAAAAGCTGGAATTATGATATCATGGTGAACGTACATGTTCGAATCACCATCAGCCGGGTCCTCATAGATCCAAACCTGTTTGTAACATTAAACTTACAGATCGACTAACAAGCTAAGATGAGAGAGAGAAGTGGGAGGAGTAGCCCATCATCAAATTAAAGTATTACATGCCTCTAGATGGCTGACATCATCCTCATTACGTGCACAAACTAACACAGCATCCTCAGCCTTTATGATCACGTCCTCAAGCTCTTCCGAGTCATAATCCTAACACCAACAAGACAATGACAAACCAGCTACAAAGTAAAACAAAATTACAGAAAAACAGAGCAAGAAACAAGAAAATGAATCCAATAATCGAACCCAAATGTGTCAAACTTACATCCTGATTGTTCAGATATGGGTCCATGTCATTACTAGCATAATAAGTTCCACCAAGCCCCACACCAAAAATCTCAATATCTGCAACAATCAGGAACACATGCTTGCAACATTAAAAATGCCCCAATTTTGACATTTTTTGAATGGAAAAAACAATTGCATTGTTTGAACAGTTTGGCTACAATTCACAGTTCAGAAAGTTATTCCTATTTCCTACACCTGACTACAGAATTACACATACTTAAAATGTTAATCCAGATGTACAGGAATTTAAATCAAAGCAAGTAGAATGCCCCAATTAAATTATCAAAGAAGGAAACAAGGGAGGGGGATACCGTCATCCTCTTTATCGTAATTATCCATGTTTAGCTCCTGTAAACCATCAGTTATGTCCTGGAAATTGGAATTTGAAGTGGTGCTCTTTGATGCTTTTCCAAGTGCATCTGCAGCAGCTAATGCTTGGGAAACTTCATCCCCACGTTTAGCAGCTTCGACATCCATATCTTCATCTTCCTCCTCATTTTCACTCTCCCCACTGCAAACCCCAAAACAATAAGAATTATTCCCAGGCATAAACTATACCAAATCTCAAGTTACCTAACATCCAATTCTCTTAGTTCAACGAATAGGCTTGACGTGTTTTTACAAGGAGCAGAACATTGAACTATGCATCGGAGAAAAATTGTTCCCAATAAATATTTCCTCCTAGGTTTGTGAAGCCTGATTTTCTTCAAAGTTGCGCCTTGCAGGCTAGACATGGGTATTGCGGTAATTGATGATATAAACCTAGTGATTCAGTGGACCTAGTATCCCTTCGCATGGAACTCTTTCAATTTGAGATTGAGATGAAGAGTAAAGCGCAAGGGCAGTTTACCTAGTTGAATTCATTGAATCAGCAGACCCTGTTGCTCGTAATCCCGTCTCATATTCTGTTGGAAAACCTATTGAAGCGTCTGTTGAATAACCAATGCTTCTGCAGGTGGTGCTTTTACTACTTAAATAGAGCGACTACAGGTTCAAGCTCTATAATGAATTAATAGCTTTTGTGCCTTAGGAACTTAAGGCATGAGATTCCATATTGCAGTCACTATACGGATATTTTTTCACTACCATCACCAACCATATAAAATGGATCCACGTTTAGCACTTGCAGTCCCTCAATTGGACAAGAATGAATAACATGATAGATTGTTCCGTATATGAATGCATATAAAGCTTCAGCTATCTTAAACTCTCTCTAAGAGCGGGTTTTGGGTGGGATAAAGAGACTGTATTTACTATTTTGGGGGGTATAACAACATTTCCTTAGTGCACTTCCAGGTAAGAAAGGGAAAGAGCTACGATAGCTACCAGAACTCAGAACTTCTCCTAACTCCGAAGGATGTGTTCCGTGTACCAACCCAAAGGTTCCTTGGGCTGTTTCCTTCGGTTCTTTCCAACTGTTCTTGCACGCTAGGGAAGGCATGAGCTCTCTACGCGTGTGTGCTCCCGCGTGTGGCTTGAGTTCGTTCACTTTGTTCACTCACTCCGGGCTATCACTCCTGACTCCACTACGTTACACGATAGCTAATAACTACCTTACTGGGGGGGTCTTTTAGCTACACTGGTTCACCAGTAGCCCAAAGGGCTGTTGGTGAACAGCTTCGAGTAGACACACCCGTGGTGGCTGAAGATCCACTCCTGCAGACCAACATGCAGAGGGCATTGCCAAACATGCCATCGCGAGCGGCTACTACTGGCCCCAAACGAAGCAACAGAAACTGGGGGCATAAGCTCAACCCTCCTCACAGCAATGAATCAGTTGGTCAATAAACAAGTAAAAGAGGCCAGGGAAAGCAGGAGGCTTGCTCTCGAATCCAACCTTTAGCTTTTTTCTGCGCATTCTTTCTTTAATTTTAGAGGAATTCCCTAGTTTCAATTCAGTGAATGCTTTCTCCTACCCCCTTTCTATGGATCTTGCTGCTTCCATTTCGCTCGCTCCTACGAATCGAAGATTTGAGTTCAGGAGTTGTTAGTGGCTTCATTGAGAAGTGCATGAGTGAAAACCAAGCAATATTTCATTTTCTTCTTCCTTTTATTTAGAGTTTCTGAATTCTTTATTCAATTACGAGGCAAAGGAAATGTTGTTATACCATACGAAGCCAATGTAAAATGTAATCCATTCTTCATTATATATAGTGAAAACTCGTGTGACAATGAATGTAATCAACTATATAATTTGGAACCACGTAAAATTCTTTGTCTTGCTTTCTTTGCTTCATTATTTATTTATTGTTATTCGCGCGCATTTTGTGTTTGTTGATTTGGCCGATTTCTAACCATTTCCCTCTCCTCCAGATATGATAAACAATCATTCAATTTCAATATCTTATCAGAAATTAACAAAAAATAAAATAAAAAAGGAAAACCAGCAGAAGAATATTCTGACACATTGAAAGCCACGTGAAAATTTTACCTTTTCTCTAAAGCTCCAACCAGAATCTCTTCAATCTCCTCTTTGGAAGGAGGATCAGCCACAGCTGGAACAGACTTTGAAATCCCTTTGGGGACCCAAGAAATAGCCGCTATCATTCTTCTGGAAGCAGTTCTACCGAAAAAGAATGGATTAAATACGAATAAAAACAAAGGGAGGGGTTTTGGTGATCTCTCTGATGGAAATATCTTTAACAGATTGCTTTGGAAAGTGGTTATGGCGACACTTGAGTAGCTTAAACCCTAGAGAGACGAGGACGAGGACGTCGGTTTTGGGCCGTGCGCTTATCTCTGGTCAAAGAGGGACGAAGTCTCTACCTTCGGGCCCAGACCAAATAAACCAAAACCCCTATAAGATATTCTGGGCCGACCCATCAATGTTGGTAGTCCGTTGGGCCCTTTGTAACAAAGAGAATAATATGAACTCAAATATTTTATATGACCAAAAAAAAAAAAAACTCAAAATTTTTATAGGAATTAGTATAAAATAATATATTCAACATATTACCGAAAATATCAAAAGAATAATGAGTTGTATGGAGTAGATCTAAAGTTGGTGTAATTTGGATTGTGGTCACACTCATAATGAATTTATGGGGAAATGATTTTCTTTTTGGTGCATAGGAAAGCAAAGCAAAACAAAAAGAAACTAATCCCTCTCAAAAGCTACACCCCTCATATCGGCTTTGAGGAGGGAAATGATATCTGCAGGCGGAGAGGTGTGCGAGGCCACTTCAAGCTCTTTGCTCAACTCCTATGTTGGCGAAGTTTGTTTTACCACTTTGTTGCCTCCTCCCCGTATATATATGCTTAAAGGAGCACCCCGTGCTAGCCATTAAAGCCTTGCATTCTTGAATCAAAACCAAGTAAGGTGAGTGCGCTGGGGCCTCCTCCATGATCAAAGCAATAGCCGCTGTCGAGTCTGAATCTATCTCAACCGCTTCCATTCCTTGGCTTTGCACAAGCTCCAATCCCCTAAAAATTCCCCAGAGCTCAGCCTCCAGACTGGTGCAATCGTCCAGCTTCCCATAAAACCCAAGCACCCAAAATCCTCTTTCTTCTCTGAAAACTCCACCATACCCAGCTGGACCCGGATTGCCACGACTGCTTCCATCCGTGTTCAACTTCAACTTGCCAGCACCTGGAAAATTCCATGAAATGAATTTCGTAGTTCTGGAAATTGGACCAAACTTGACAGTAGATAGCTCAATAATTTCAGAAGCAAATTGAAGGCATTTCGTGTATACAGTCACAGGATTAGGGTCTATGTTGTCAAACACTTTTTTATTTCTCATAATCCAGATATTCCAAAGCGTAACTAATGTTAGAACAGAAGAAGAAAAACTCCCTGAGTTTCCACGAGAATTTCTGGTATTTAGCTTTAGCCAATTCCTAACATACAGGTTCTAACCATGGGGAAATGATTTTCACATTCCTTTTATCACCAAACACTCCTATTTTTGTCTTTATTTACTTAAAAGTACCAAATTGTCCTTCATAAGAAAAAATGACTCATAAAGTAAGGGTAATTTGGTAATTTCAAGGTGAATAAAGACAAAAATGGAGTGTTTGGGGATAAAAGGGAGGTGCGAAAATCATTTCCATTTTGTATGGAACTTAGAGAAAGGAAAAGAAAAAAAATCCTCCGATATGATTGTAGACACTAAAATTTTGATGCGATTTAATCGCCGTCCAAATTAATTAAGACAAATAAAATTGTCTGAATTAATTAAAGTCAAAGCTGGTCAAAACCTTCAAATAAATTTGGACCCGCTAAAATAATGGGCTCAATCCATTTGAGATGCGGTAAAGACCAAAATAAGGTGGGCTAATTTATTTAGCCAAATGGGTTCACAAAAGTATGGGCTCAATTATGGGCAGAACCAAAAGAAAATGGCCCGACTTAGCCTACGAAATGGGTCATAGATTTGGGCTAACCCAAAGTTACGGGCCCAGTCCAATTTTTCTTGAGTCAAAAGAATAATTATAATATATGTTCATATATTATATTTATTTAATATTGACCTATGTTAGTTGGAAAGAAAATCAATCAAGAAAAAAAATCTTACCAAACTTGTCACCACTCTCCTTTGCCTATAAATAGAGGTTCATAGAAGGAGAAAAAGGACCTTTTTTGCTGGCATTCTACAAGAGCTCTCAAACACTCTCAAGAATCCAAGCAATTCACAAGTCATTCTCTCTCAAAGTTCTTCCCAAAAATCCCACATTCAACAACTTGCAAAGAATCATCAAGCACTCAAACAGCGTGCCGATTTCTTTGCAAGTTTTCACCTAAAATCATTCAACAAACCAAAACTCTTGAAGATTTTCAAAGATCAATCTCTTTTCGAAGGATTTCTTTGGAGTTCTTTCAAAGTTCAAACCACTGTTCAAACTTTGTTCTTCAGTTCATTCAACTCGAAGATTCAAAGAAAGTCACCGCTTGCGCGATTCAGCAACAAGCATTCAAGCCGTTGGAAAGCCATCAATTCCGGAGATCGAATCAGAGGATTTTGTTCTTTCGCTTTGTTGAAAGAACATTTATTAGAGAATTGTACTCACATTTAATTCAAAAAAAATCAATAAAATTGTATTTTGTGCATCTTTTTCTTGTTCTTTATTGCAGGACTCGAATTTGTGTGTTACAATGATTCTTTGTTTGAAGAGAGAGAGAGAGAAAGAGAGGGAAAAAAATTTAAAGAAATAGTATAAGTGACAAATTAATTTCCCTTTATCAATTTTATTTCCTTTTGTTCCTCTCAATTTACTCCAAATTTTCTTTTATTTTTTTAATAACATTATAACAAGAGAGGAAAACATTACAATTGTCCTGATAATTTTTCTCTCTCTCGTTCAATTCTCTTATTTTCTTTTCCTTCCATAACTTCCGAACACAACATGACTCCACAAATTTTCATTTGTCGAAACCCTTTTAGGCTATTTGTTTGAGTGTGTGACACTGTTTTAACTTGCGGGATTAGCAGCTGCCAACCTAAAAGATGAGACGTTATTTTAGACATGTCATAGAAGCTTGCATTTTATTTCCAATTTTATGTATTTACTAGTTACTACTTTTACTTATGGAACAAGAGAGAAAAAAGGAAAAAAAAAACATTTAGAATAAAGATCTTGACATCATGTTGAGTCGATCTGATCATATCATCAAATTTAGTGACTCATTTTGGATAAAATTCTTCTTTTGTTTTGTATCAATTTTATTTCTAGCATCCTTATCTCATATCCATTTGGAAGATAGTCCTTCTATTGGGCTGACAATAAAACAAGACTCTTGCGTGGAAGAGTTAACTCTTGCACGCAAGAGTTCTCACTTTTTGAAGACTCTAACACAAAAGAGTTAACTTGGCACGCAAAAATTTTTACTTTTCAAACCCTAACGATAGCCCAGTGGGCTGATCGTAGAGCTTTCCTTCCAAAGAACCAAGGGTCAAGAAAGTTGGCTGGGTGCAAGTTGATGGTCAATAATTGTGTTGTACGACTAATTTCCATGCATGTTGCAGATTTTCTCACAAAGCTTTTCTAATTGACATTCGTACCAGATCTGGTATTTTTTTGGGGGGGTAATTAGATCTGGTCTTTCCCAAAGGGAGAAAGAATATATTCTGAATACAAATTGTCACAGCGAGAAAATTTTGAATAATCCATTGCTCTATAAATAGACCATTGGAACCCCAATCAAATGTCATCTTCTCATTGGAGCATTCAGTGAAAAAACTTAACAAGGATGAGAGGTCTCACACGAAGACAAGAGTTTTGTTGAGTAGCCAAGGATGATTTGCCTGCTTGTCCTCCTTAGGGGATCTGGAAATAATCAAACAGATTAGGCATTGTTCAAAACCCTTGGTTTGATTTCAGGCAATCTCCCTGGCTATGTTGACAGTCTCTTCTCTTTCATGCCAGACCCTTCTCTTCTTTCATTGCCAATTTTTCGCGTTTTGTGACACTGAGGCAATAATCTTTGATAAATTTCCAGTAGAAGGTTGGTAAGGTAAGGTACATGCAAAAAAAATAAAAAATAAAAAATTGGGGATACTGTAGTATGACATCTGAGCTCGGATTTCATCTCGGCACTTGCACGATCTGAGCCGTTCATTGCCGAGATTAACACAGCTTGGGTGCCGCACTACAGGATTCCCATATCCCACACTGTTGAGACTTTTAACTGCATTTATAAAAGAATATGTGTGCTATTTCATTTACGGAGGAGCTATTTCTGGTTGCAGGAATCTACTACAATTTTTTTTTTTTTTTTTCCCGGTACTTCGGAAATTGCAGGAATCTATTGCTGCCATTAACAATAGCTACATAAAACTTCAATGTTCCTTCCCAACAAAAGCAAAGCTCCATAGATTGAATTTGACACACTTATAGCACAATGCCTAATAAACATAACCAGAGAAGGAAGAGGAGAATGGTAACAGCAACATAGACAACAGCTCATTGAAAAGAAGGGAGACGCGCAATGTTTCATTGAAAAAGCTTAAATACTGATACAAGAGAAATAGATGCTTGAATGAGAAGAAAACTATCACAGTAATGTGTAGAAAGAGTCACATAACACATTTTCCTTGACACAACCTCCAGAAGGATTCCCACCCCACGCATGGTTTAAAAATTACACAACACCATCTACTGGCTAGGTAAAATTCTTCAAAGAGGAGTGGAAGGGCATTTTCTCTTTGAACATTCTTATTCGACATTCTTCTGAAGGTTTCAAAAAATACCTACTTTTGAAATAGAGAAGCCAGGTTTTGCTCAATCTCTTCTTTAGCTTTTCGGTCAAATGGATCATCACCAATGTACAGATCTAAAATTGACCGACAGAGAAGTTTGCTCTGTATACTTCCCACCTCCTTTCCCTCAACTACAAAAAACCAAACAAAACCAAAATTAATATTGGGTACAAATATTGCTACTTAAATGATTTGTCATGGCTTTCCAGTAGCGAAATAATACCCCGCTTAGAGCTGAATCACCACAATGACCACAATTGGTACTAGTCCGACAAGAAGATTATAACATCACAGTGGTTCATGATCAAGTTCCCTTTAACAGATGTCTTTCAGAATTTTTATTTCCAGTTTGGTGTATTACAAATAGTTTCCCCTAATTAGTTTGGAGACTTGTCAATAGGGACACAGCCACAGTGATAATTGAGGAACAATAACGGCAGTAACTGAAAGGTTCAAAACGTTTTGCCCGATTGAATCAGTGGGTATACATCTTATATCTGTCATACACGAATTTGAAATCTATAAAGGCATTTTTAGAAATTCGAACTCTTACTTGTTGTGCGAACCACACTGCCCAGCTCCCTTGAAAGATCAATTATAGATCCCCGAGGAATCTTGTATTCATCTTTAAACAGCGATGTGAACCTGTTGAGCAGGATGTTAGGTCAACATCGACGACTAGCAAACCTTAAACAATCTACTTCACAATAACACATTCTCTATGATCTTTTCTTATTGTTTATCATTTACGTTTGAAGAAACATTACACAGATTCTATTACAAGATCTTCCAACAGAAGCATCAAAACTAGCAAGGGAAAGGGCAAAGGGAGTGTTAAAAGCCGAAAAAACGGCCATATATACAAAGAACAAGCTGGGAGAGTTACATCTTGTCTGCTATATAAACAAACATCAAAGCGATTAAGGCACCTAAAGGTCAACTCCCAAATTCCTAGATAATTATAGTCAGTTAAATGTATCCACTTGCTCCGAACACCAGTTGATTTTCACAGGTTACAACCACTTAAGGGTCCATTAAAACAGCCATCACGGCTATACAAGGAAAAAGTAAATCAATAAGTAAAACAAATTAAAGATACCAACACCAATCAAACATGAGAACTTTTCAAAACAAAAAATTCTCAAGACATTAGAATCCAATTATGAACTGATGATATATTTTCAAATGTAAATTGTCGATCCATAGCAACCAAGAGATGCTATTACCTTTGAAGTAATTCTTTGTTATCTGATGATTCTGACCCAGAAAATTTTTGCAGTCTGTTTCCAACAGATTCTTCAAAAGCACTACGCACAGAGCGAATGCTTAATTTTCCATAAACTATTTGAAGTCTAACAGTCATGCAAACATCACTATTCTTAAGATCATCAATCAACTCCTTCTTCTCCAGTTCAGAAGGAGATGCTTTTCCATATTTCTCACCAAGAACTTCCTTTATCTCACCACTATCAGCATAAACACCTGTACATTTACTTCAATTATCAAAGGAATCTCAAAGAGATGTCAAATGTACATTTAATCAAATACAAGCAACGGAGTAGGCTAGTAGCAGTGTAAAGGATATAAAATAATGCAGAATGATGATTAAGGGCAATTGAATTAACTTATGAGAATTAACGCCAAACAACGAGTGTACAACATAACAAGAGTGCCTTATTACAACTGGTAGTAACTAGTAAGGGTATAGAATAAGTTGCAGCTGGCACAAGTGAGACCTGAACTTGATATCACTCCGTCAAAGGGAGCGCCTCATCCACTCGGCAAACCCCATGGTCTCAACATGAATGTCTTATAATGGGCTTAAATTGTGTAGGATTAGTTTAAGGAATTGTTAAGCCTAAAAGTAGGAGTATTAAGAGAACCAGACGATTGAACCTACAAAATAAGGTTATCATACATTTCATCTAGGAAGCACGGGTAATGATATGGGATACAGGTACGGTGTGGGTACTGGTACGGGATACGACAATAACCCAAAAAAGTATGGTACGGGTACGGTGGGGGTACGGCGATTTTTTCATGTATATCTTTTGACAATTTTGGTATGATTCATTAGATATAATAAGTATAACGTATTTTATGGATAGAAGCAAGATAACAAAAACTAATAGCACTTGAATTTGAACCCATACCACTTGATGGACTCATCTTCCTATGAAATAAAGTGCAATAACCTAATTTTTGTGCTTGCAACTATCATCGGTTTCAAGATGGTAAGCAAAATCAAGCTCTAGATCTGAGTCGTGGTCTTGAGTTTATGACTTTATCGCATTGAGTTCTGGCATATTAAGCCTAGCAGTTTCTGTTGTCTTTTCATGCAAAATCCCTAGAGTTTTGAAAACTTTATGAAGAGGCCCAAAAGTATCCAAAAAAGTACCCAACGAAGTACCCACAAACTCAAAAGTACCTGGTACGTTTTTGGAGTACCCGGTATGTATTTTGAAGTACCCATGAAGTATCGGTACCCGGTACGGGTACTTTGGGGTTTTAGAAGTACCCCTGCTTCATAGCATTTCATCAATATAACTTATATAAAACCTTTCCTTTATTGTAATCTGAAAATTTCCAATTAAACAAAAGTTTTCTCGATGATTGTAAGAAATGATCACCAATACCAAGATGCCTGAGGGCTTCAGTGACTCATTATGATTTACGCCTCACAATAGGCATCAATCAACCATCAATCGGAATATCAATTCTCCCTTCATATCAATGCATAATCTTGGAAGACATCATTAAACACAAAATCAGCTGCCTAAGGAGGTGTTTGTTGCAGAGCCGCAACTTAATAACTTATAAGTTTCGTCTAGGAAGTGTGCCAAAATGTTCGCCATGATTTTATTTTTCTACTATGGGAAATTACTTCTAGAAAGTTGGTTTGGAGAAGTTCCATCGGTTCAGCTGTAACAAACGCCAAGCTGGGAACTACCACCTTGGAGTAATAGACATATGTTCACTTGGCTCGGTTATAGCCATTGATCATGGAATGGCTATCTCCATTTCATATATTGAATAGAGAGAATTTATTACAACAACATTTTAACTCTAAGTTCTTCTATACAAGAAATTCATGGAATTAGTAACTGCTTCTCCTAACTAAAATGGCTAGGAAATGCTCCAAATGGAAAGTAAAATGTTTGAAGAAAATTCAGGGATGAAGATGGAAAGAAATACATGGAAAATCATTCTCAAGTTGGTTGAGTGAGAATTGGAAATCAAGTGATTTGATAGAAGACTTGCAAAACTGATTGAGCCACCTCCATGAATATGGAGCCAGCTCAATTCCTGTAGACATACTTGTGATCAAGTTATGAATACCTTTTGTGGGCCACAAATTAAAAAAGTGAAATTCATTGGGAGAAGGAAAAGAAAGGCTATATTTTCAAGGTTACAAGGAGACAAGTGGCAGGACACTGGACATCCATCTCAAAGAAGAAAAGGGAATTAATTGAAATTTTTTGTTCTTTGTTGAAAAAACTGTGCTTCATCTTGCCTTTATTAAGACTTAGCGATGGTGTTATTTGCGCATTGATATTTCATTGTAAAAGGGATTTTCTTTCCTAAACTCTTTGTGAGTGGTTTAGGAGAGAATAACTTGGGTTTTTTTTTTTTTGAGGGGGGACGAAGGAATAGCCTCACAGCCAGGCTACTAATGGACCCAACTATGCAACCCAAACCTCTAGCAAGCTAGACTTTCATCGACTCAAAGATTGTAAAATCTGCACAAGTCTGACGGACAGGAATTAGCCAGGTATCTTCATGGGTTGAAGCAGTCAATACGGGTCAAAATTAATTCAGCTAGGTTTTACTAGCACCCGAGTCGAAACTAGTTGGTGTGATCTGGGATAGATTGCTCATTGTAAAGGTTTTCTAGCACCTGTGAAGCTATAAGGATTGTCATTGCTGGATACAATGCAGCGAATCCCGGGTAGGACACCTGGGAGTGCAGTAGGCCATGAAGTTGCGGGCAGAACCACGATATATCTTTTGTGTTTGATTTCTCATCCCTTCCCTTCGCTCTTTATTTTTTGACATTTACAGATGCATGTGTGCTTGAACTGACTTGGATTTATTCCTGCGTTTTCAATTGCAGTAACCTAGTTTTTGGTTTCTTTCTTGATCTGCATTGAGCCAGTTCCATCTGCTGCAGTATTTGAATAAATTCTAATCTTGCATTTAGTTTTAAAATTCCGCATTGCATTGTATTTGGGAAGACCAATTCACTTCCCTAGTGGGTTGCTATTTGGACCAACATACGTGACACCCAATTTCGTGTGCAATGTGCATTCCAGTACAATTACGGATCAAAATTCGAGATACTAATCGGACAATTTAAAGAAGCTGAACAAGGAAAATGGGTACCGAAAGCATAGACATCGACGTTTTTCAAGCCAAAAACGCTCTTTCTCCGCACTCCGACTCCGAGAAGTCGCCGAGAATCTCCCAAAACGGACGGAAACGAGACACCGGTCTTGGGCTCGTTTACCGAAGACGGATCCGCGGCTAGAGAAAGAGAACCCCAGAGCGGAGACGACCGATTGTTGTTTCCGTTGGGTGAGATATTGGAAAGCACGAAATTCAAGGCGTCTTGGAGAATTGGGGCGTTTGAGCTTTGGGATACGGCGGCGGCGGCGGCAGAGACGCCGGCGGCGGCAGAGAAGGCGATCGCTGAGGCGGAGAGAGAGCGGGAGGGTACATCGGGCCGGGCTTTGACGGGAGGCTTTGGGGGCTGATACTGAGGAAACCAGAAACGGAAACCCATAGCTGTTGGCGGAGTTTACACTGTGTTTGGAAGTTAAAAGGAAAATGGCGGAAAAAGAAAGAGAAAAGAAAATGAGAGAAAAATAGGACGGAAATGCTAATACAAAAATGATAGGTACACACATCCTCAACCACTCTCCGCCACACTCTCTCTCACATGTGTGGTGGGGCTCACTCGGTAGGTCCCAATAGATCTCAACACACATGTGAGAGAGAGTGTGTTCCTATCATTGTTCACGGTAATATACATAAAATTCAATTTTGTTATTTTCTCAGGATTTTTTTTAAAAATTTTCCTCATTTTATCTTCATTTCCACAGGAGTATTAACGGAGTAAAAAAGTAGTGGACTTGAGAGTAATATTAGCTTATTAGGCATTGGAGGCCTCCAGAGTGACTTGATGGTTTATTCTTAATGAAAAATTAAAAGATTGGATTGAATATCCACACTTATCCAATTGAGTTAATTTCTTACTCAAAAAATTATTTTAAAATTATTGAACAAATCAAATTATTTGCGTAAGACGCCAGGAAAGGCCTCACAGACTCATCTGTGCATTATTAGTGTTTCTCCATTAAGAGTTAGCACCTCTCTACTTGTACTGACCAAATAGAAGAACGGAGAATGGCTTGAATTATCTTGTGAGACCCCATAGTAGACCTCATATACTCATCCATGCACCATTGGTGCTTCTCCATCGGTACCTCTACGCGTACTGACCAAATAGAGCCATAGAGGGATGGAAAACCCAATGTTGTCTTAGAAAATTTTCCACAAGTTCAAGTAATTATTCAGTGGTTTGGAGTTTACATGAATTATCTTCTCAACATTCCCGACAAATTGAACAGTTATGATTCCAATTATAAATTATAAAGGGTCCACAATTGAGGTTATTATGGGAGTGTAGTGACTTGGGTCACCACGAGGAACCCAAATTCCAGAGTCAGGATTTTGATTTGAGGGGGGACCAGTCGTGGAGACAAAATTTCATTCACCTCTTTAAGATAATATAATGTTTTTTTCCCTAGTAGTAACTCATGCTATATCTTTAGATAATTTTTGCCCAATGTGCATAAACAAAAGTGAGTTCATTATACTTTTTCATTGGCCACTAAAACAACAAGCACGTACATATTTTTTGTCTATGAAATTAATTTGCAATTTTTCGTAAGGTGATGTGATATGGTTTCTATTTAACCTAGATTAAGCCATAGATTAAAAGATAGTACTAACTATAAATTTATATAAAAAAGTTTACACGTATAAGTAATGGTAGATTTTTAAGAAGTGGTGGGGATGACCGGATGGGGCCTCCTCCAACGTACCCCGCTATACCTCCGCTCCTGCCTCCAGTCACGTAGAATTGGTTACCTCTCTAGGCATGACTTACCATAAATTTTGTACTCCTAGAAAATTAGAGGCCAGCTCCACTCCGTACCTATCCCAACCCTGACAAATACTTTTGTATTAATTTCAATCCATTTTCATGCTTTTACTATTTTGCCTCTTGCTTGTTTACGTTATAAACTTTAAAATGTCATAACTTCTAGAGTATATGTCTGTTTTTAGTAAAATTGATATTTTTGGATTCTATTTCACAAGATTTATCAAATAAGATCTTTATTTATTATGAAATGTAAATTATATTTTTTAGTGTGAATACTATGTGAACTATGAGCTATGTGAATCATGGACAATGTGAACTAATGAGTTGTAAAAAACTATAAAAGTATATGCCCCTATTTTAAAATGGAATGTGACTTCAATGGAATAAGATGACTATTTGTGGGGGTTATGTTCTCTTTCTTATGATTTTTTTTTTTATCATAATTCAACTTAATAAGAAACTAGCATGTTATGAATTGTGTATCTTCAATTCGTCGAACAATATTTGTTTTCTTCTCATTTGAATTGGTCTTACAGCTACCAAAATGCAGAATTTGGTGGTGAATTCAAACTCCATTTTTGGGCTGATGGTTGAATGTATACGTAATGGAGAATGGTTATGTTACCACTCTGCAATGCGGGTTGGAGGTCGAAGTTTAATTAAGTTCCAAACACAAAAGTAGCCAAAAAAAAAAAAAAAAATCAATGCCGACAAGACTGAAGCAAGTATGTTACCTATTAACCTCTTCCCTAGCTATCGTTGGTTGTTGTTTTGTAAACCAAATAATTTCTGTTAATCATTTGGTTTTTGGTTGGACCAGATTGTGAACATGAGTTAAGCTTGACAAAAACTATGGAGGTACTAAAGTACGTTGCAATTGTTTGATAAAAGTGGCTCTAGATTTTAGTATTTGTTTTTGTTTCTTTGAAACTCAAGGGTTTCCTTCTTCCTCATGTTGCAGATGTTGTCTGAATTAAACTATGCGAAATTTGATAATCTCAAAAATAATAACCTACCGAAATTGCTTCATGATAATTTTTTCAAAACTTAGACATATTGAAAAAACTGTTTCATGAAAAACTAATTCCGATATTGGTTTTTCTTTTCTCAGATGTACCTGTTGAGAATTCATGAAGGCGGTTAGTCCGAGATCTCCCAGGGTATCGCATCTCTTTTTTTTGCGGACGACAGTGTTTTCTTTATGGAGTTTGAGGATTCTCATGTGATATTTTTTAAGTAGCTTTTGGAAGAGTATTGTCGTTTAGCTGGGCAAAGGGTTAATTTTGACAAATCGGAGGTTTTTGTTAGCCCTAATTTGAAGCAGGAGAAGAGAGACTTGTTGTTTGAGGTGTTAAGAGTTAAAGTTGTGGATAACCTGGGATTTATTTGGGTGCGGATCTTGATTTTACTAGGCGTAAGGGAGATCTGTTCCAAAGGGTCTTAAATCAAATTAATGGTCGTTTGGCAAATTGGAAGAGGAGTTATCTTGATTTTACAGGAAGGGTTACTCTAGTGAAACATACTCTTTCTACTATACCTATTTCGTACCCCAGGATATTTCAATTCTAAGGTGAGGAGTACTATCATTCATTTTTTATGGGGAAAGGGTGATGGGGCTGGAATTCCTTAGTTGAGGTGGGCTAGTTTGTGTAAATCATTGAGTCATGGAGGGTTGGGTGTTCGGGATCTGGGTTGTCTTAATCAAGCCTTGTTGGCGAAGGTTGCGTGGAGGTTGCATGAAAATGCGGATAGTTTTTTGGCAAAGGTGTTATTGGGTAAATATTGCAGTAAGGATGAGTTTCTTTTGGTTAAGGCTAGGTTCGGGTGTTCGTGGGGGGTGGCAGAGCATTCTTTGGGGAAGGGATTTGCTAGTTAGAGGTCTTAAATGGGAGGTGGGTAATGGTTAGGATATTTGTTGAAGATCATCACCACCTCTCTTGAGTTTTCCGGAATCTTCCAGACGTCGCCGGAAACTTCCGGATTATTTTGGAAATATCTAGACTTATCTAGAATGCTCCGGAATCGTCTAGAATATGCTAGAGTCTTCTGGACCTTTCCGGAATGTTGTGGAGTATACTAGACCATTCTAGGTTCTACTAGAATGTTCCGGACTATTATGGACCACACTAGAGCTTTCCGGATGTTACAAGAATATTCCGGAATATGATGGAAGCTTATGGGCTCCACTAGAAGCATCTAGAGGCATGGAGTGATGAGTGCTTCTAGAACTATCCCTTGGTGCCTATAAATAGGAATGAGGTCTTCATTTGATGCAATGCATGTGAATGCAAGTGAAGGCAACAAAGAGAGACTCCAAGCAAGTGGATGAGAGTCCAAGTGTGAGGTGTCCAAGTACTAAAAGAGTTTGTGTCCAAAGTTAAAGTGTCTTCCTAGATTGTGTGTGTACTACCTCTTGTGTGCAAGAGAATCTTTCACTGTGAGTGATAGTGTGTGTTGTTGTACACAACTTAAGTGTACAAGTTCTTGTAATCAATAAAATTGCCTTTGTTTGTTGTATTCAAACTCTACAA
>CM040178.1:38557715-38867715 GCA_022606695.1 Vaccinium macrocarpon | reverse complement strand
ATGTGGAGGTACACTATCACTTTGTGAGAGATAAGGTACTTCAAGGAGAGATAGAGATGAGCCACATTAAGACCGAGAACCAAGTTGCAGACATATTCACTAAAGGACTTAGCAAACCCAAGTTTAGCGAGTTCAGAAAGCAACTTGGCATGATGAGTAAGACAGAGATAAGAGAGTTGGTGCTGAGGGGGAGTGTTGAAGATCATCACCACCTCTCTTGAGTTTTCCGGAATCTTCCAGACGTCGCCGGAAACTTTCGGATTATTCCGGAAATATCTAGACTTATCTAGAATGCTCCGGAATCGTCTAGAATATGCTAGAGTCTTCTGGACCTTTCCGGAATGTTGTGGAGTATACTAGACCATTCTAGGTTCTACTAGAATGTTCCGGACTATCATGGACCACACTAGAGCTTTCCGGATGTTACAAGAATATTCCGGAATATGATGGAAGCTTATGGGCTCCACTAGAAGCATCTAGAGGCATGGAGTGATGAGTGCTTCTAGAACTATCCCTTGGTGCCTATAAATAGGAATGAGGTCTTCATTTGATGCAATGCATGTGAATGCAAGTGAAGGCAACAAAGAGAGACTCCAAGCAAGTGGGTGAGAGTCCAAGTGTGAGGTGTCCAAGTACTAAAAGAGTTTGTGTCCAAAGTTAAAGTGTCTTCCTAGATTGTGTGTGTACTACCTCTTGTGTGCAAGAGAATCTTCCACTGTGAGTGATAGTGTGTGTTGTTGTACACAACTTAAGTGTACAAGTTCTTGTAATCAATAAAATTACCTTTGTTTGTTGTATTCAAACTCTACAATTAAGGTTTTTAAGGATGAGTGGATTAATGGGGTGGGTAACCCGTTTATAGGACGAGAGGTTATGGGTTCGCTTTGTGATATGAAAGTGGGGTTTTTAATTGATTGGAGAACTCTTAAGTGGCATCTTCCGTTAATCGAGGTGTTTTTTCTGGAAGATGTTTTAAAAAGGATCTTAGCAACATATATTCCTGAAGGGTGTAGGGTGGATAGTAAGTATTGGACGAGTTTGAGGAGTGGATGTTTTTTGGTAAAGTTTGCATATTTTTTGGCAGCTAATAGTAAGTATCCAAGGGAGGTGGAGGCTACACCTTCGGTTCTTTGGAAGAAGCTTTGGGCGCTGCAATTATCGCCTTAGTATGGGATGTTTATTTTGAAAGTTCTCCATAAGATCGTAGCTGTGAAAGATGGGTTAAGGAGGAGAAGAATTATAGATGAAAGTTTGTGTGCGGTGTGTGGTTCTGCTGATGAGGCTGTTGATCATTTATTTTTGCAGTGTGTTTTTACAAAGAGACTCTGGGATGCTTTGAATATGGGGGCGCGGTTTTGGATGGGGATGGGGGATAGTTTTTCGGAATGGTTGTTGAAGTGTCTAAAGGATAAGGGGGATCATGTATGGGTGTGTAAAATTGTGTGTTGTATTTGAGAAATTTGGCGCTCTCGTAATCGGGCTATTTTTGAGTCTGCTATTCCTTTATTTGATTCATGTGTTGTTAATTTTAAGCTCAATCTTTCTATGTTATTGAAGGCTCGGAGTGCTGCGGGTAAAAGAGGTGTAGGTGGGAATGGTTGTATGGAGAGGGGCCACTCTTTTTGCTGGGCAGCCAGGAGGGGGGCAGAGGTGTGGAGGAAATGGTAGTTGGTGGTGCTTGGAAAAAAGAACTGTACAAAGGTATAGCTGCTTGGTGCTATGGGCAGTGTGCTCGGGGTTCTAGTATAGTTCATGCTTTCTCAGCTACAAGTGTGGAAGCTTTAGCGGTTTTGGATGCAGTTAAATTGGCAAAGTCAGCTAGTTTGTCATATTTGCGGATATTGATGGACAATATTGAAGTTGTAGTGGCGCTTTGGATGTGTCAAATGCTAATGTTTTAGTTAGAAATATTGTTTGCAATATTTTAGATGTTATTTCGTCATCATTTTGTTATGTAAACGTTGTTAAGGCCACCCGACAAGAGGTGAGAAATGCTCATAATCTTGCTCGAGTCGCCGAAGTTTTACCGATCTCGTTTCATAAATGAGACTAAAACTCGAACTCGAGCTTAGCTCAATTACTTAAAGAGCCGAGCCAAAAGCCGACGAGGATAACTCGGTTTGTTTACATCCCTAGTGCTATGTAGCACCATTTGAAAAAAAAATTCATGCACTATGATTGCTTGATCGTTCGTGTGATATTTTGAAATTAGACCTCCATTAATGTTTGTATTTCAGGACCAATTAAGAAGCCACAGAAGATAAGAAAAAGAAGTGTGGATAGTAGCCTTATAAAATGAACTGTTTGCAATCCTCTTTGCTAGGTACATGATGGGGATTAATTTTAACTTTCATACGTTCAACATCCTTTAGAGATTCGTGCATGATCAAGTTTATGTCAGATCATAAAAATAATATATGACACTTCGTTTGTTTCACCATAAATATTTTCTTGTAAAACATATTCCTATTTTCCCTTGTTTGGTTGCACAAATTAGAAGTAAAACATTTTTGCATGTAAAATCTTTTCCGTGAACGAATGTAAAATGACTTGCCATCAATTCTTTGATAAGTCAAAGCAGAAGAAAGGAGAAACTTATTTCAGAGTTCGGGATGAAAGTTTCCAAGCAGAAGAAATCAGATGAAGAGGTTTCTACTTCCTCTCTATCTTCTTTTGGCATTCGTAATAGGAACTTTTTATTGCTTAAGAATATGGGTGATGATAATATCGTGGATTTGGCGGGGGTTGGTTTAGAAGGGAACAGGAAATGGTGAACTTTGAGCTTCAATCCACAACAGAGGCTGGTAGAAGATTGAGTATAGATTTTGTGAAAAATGATGTGCACAATTTGAAAAAGATGATTGAATTGGAAGCAAAGGAATTTGCTAACTCGCAGAGGAACTCCTCTGCTTGTTAATTCTCTCTTCATTTTCGTAGGAGGTTGGTTTCTTGAGAATCTTTTTAGGGTGTTTATCTTGGAGCCTATTATTGGAGTTTGAGCTTGCTGAGGAGTGGTTGCCTGTTGGCTTAGATGTTATGTCTTTGTGGTTTGTTGTTGTTAGGTATTGCTTTTTGCTTGTGGGGTGTTTCTGTTTTTTGGGTGTCTGTTTGTTGGTTTTCTTTTCCGCTCCCCCCAACCCAACATTTCGTTGAATGGGGTCTCTTTGCCAATTCCTTGCTCTGTGCTTGGTTATGGCTTTTTATCTCGATGTACCCTTTGTCGAGTTTTAATGGCCTTGTTCGGTTGACAGCTTTGGCCTAATTTTGGGCCACTCTTGGTTTTGCTGACATCATCATTTTTCTCACTTTTCTCTCTATCTCTCTCTCCACTTATTACACCTGCTTACATCATCAAAACTTAACTAAACTCCCTCAAAACTATGAACCGAACACAACCAATAAAATCTTGTTGCCGATCAAAAAAAAAAAAAAAAAACTTTGATAAGTCCTTTTCCGTAAGTCACCTCACTTGGAGTGTCCTTCGAGTCTTCTCAGAATCCAATTCAAACCAAATTCCCCAATCTCTCGCGCCTCCTGTTGTTAGGATTTTCGCAAACCCACAACACCCCTACGGATCTTGAAAATAATGAATCACAGAACAGAAAAACAAGTAATTATGTGTAATGAAAAACGAAAAGAAAAACGAGACACAGATATACATGGAAAACCTCAATGCAAGGAAAAATCACGGGAGCCACACCAGTCCACTATGAAATCGAAATTAAGAGTACAAGTCTTCTCGCAATCTCTCTGAGATCTGCGTTTTCTCTCGCCTCTCTCACTGTTTTCTCTGAAAACGTATTAACCTAATTATTATTAACATATGAAATCGAAATCAAGAGTACAAGTCTTCTCGCAATCTCTTTGAGATCTGCGTTTTCTCTCGTCTCTCTCTCTCTCTCTCTATATATATATATATATATATATATATATATATGTATAATAAACACACAAGGAAAACCATACATGCATCCCATGCCATACAACTTCTATTGGGTGGTCAAATTTGATGAAAGAAAAAAATTAACAGAGTTATCTTGTACAAGTGAACATTGTACTATTTGTTTTGAAAAATTATCTTCAACCATCAACTAGACATAGAAAACTAAAACGTAAAACTTCATTTTTGTCAAGATCATTTTACAAGAAAAATATTTTACGTCGAAACAAACGAAGCCTTTAGAGTTTTGAAATTAATGGAAGTGAGATGAATGAGATTAAGGACTTGTTTTCCTATAGATTTTAGGTGCATTTTACGAAAATCTCATAAAATGAACATTTTATGGATGTGTGATAAAATGGAATTGTTTTCCCAAATGATAAAATGTAGTGGTTTTCCTATAGATTTTAGGAGGATTTTATGAAAATCTTATAAAATAATTTTTACATTTTATGTGTTGTGTAACGCCCCGATTTTCGGAAGCATTAATTAAGACAACTAATTAGGATTAATTTAATAAAAAGAGTCTACATCAGAGTATACGTTGGAAAATGTGAAGTGCAACCCATTACAAAATACTTAGTACGGTTTGAGAAATTAATATTACATATCCAACATTAAAAATAAAGGGCTGGTTTTACAGATTAAGGTTCAACTTTGGATTCCACGGCTCCTCCTGACCTTGGTCTACTGGAAAACCCTCGGTTCTGAAATAACCGTCTCCTTCGACACTAACATTACTTGCTTGATCACAGTCTGACATAATACGTCCGAGTCGCGAAGCAACATCAGAATATTATACTAGGGTCATGCGAAGTAACATGAGCGATAAATCACTCAATAGCTACTCTAACCCTCCCAACCCTTGCTAAACATACAAGTAAAACATATATGATTAAAAAGAAGTAATTAAAGGAATAAACAAGAAATAAATCGTAAAGTAGAAATTAAACACATAGCTGATTTCATTACTAGCCATTAACTTACATGTTCATCTAAGTTCTCAACCTAGAAAGCTTTCCTCCAGTTAACCAGTAAGGAATATGACCAAACTGTGATTTACTCCCCCCTTGCTTGCCCTTCACTTGGAGCCCCGACGAAAGGTATAAGTTATGTACTTAATCCAGCCGTCATCCGTCTTGCAAGGATGAATTTTCTAGGGATGAAACTGTACCACTGGGCTATGTATGACAACTGCCAGGTCCTATAGGTATATAGCCGAAACTGGTCTATAATACTTCCACCTTATAACGCCTCAGAATTCAAATGAAGCAAATCACAGAGTGTCATATCCTAGGGTTTCGAAATCATAGCAGACTGCCAAATAATCCTCCGAAACAATCACTTGGCGGAAACTGCCAAATAATCCTCCAAAACAATCACTTGGCGGAACTGCCATTCAACAACAATCTCGGGGGTGACTCCCCATCAATCAATTCCAATTCACTTTTCCATTTACCTCATCGTCTATGTGATATCCGCGTATGAACACCCAACCCGGGAACCTAGTTGTCCATTCTAACGTTCAATACGTTTATGGAAAGTGCACTTAACAGTAGAAACAAAGTGATAATGATATTCTAAGGGTAAAAAACAAATGTCTCGATTCATAAGTTCATGAAATTCAAGTAATCGAAAACTAGGGGTCTAAACGTAATAAATTCAAACTACATGGGCCAAAACATAATTTACTAAACTATTGGGATCAAAACATAATTTAAAGAAATTAAGGGTCGCCAACATAATTTTACAACTCTAAGGTTCTTAGTGTAATTTACAAACTCTAGGGTCCTTTTTGTAAATAAACATAATATAAGGGCAAAAAGATAATTTTGCCACCGACAAGGGTAAATACATAAAAATACTTTATTTTAGTTAATAAAATCCTAACTGATCACAAAACGCAATTCCTTGATTTTTTTATTAAGTACAAAATTACACATTATATAATTTACACACACAAGGGCAAAATGATCATTTTACACTCGAAGGGCATTCTGGTCATTTTGTTACACTCCTAAATTTCCAGCAGTGATACTTAGTTGATAAAAATAGGTTTCGTAAATAATACACAAGTACGAATGCTAACTTTCACAAAATTACACTTTAAACTCCTAATTTTAACACAACGATCAAGAACAAGGTTAAACACAATAAATTCATAGAGAAAGTCATATAAACAATTAGTAAAGTATTAAACATGCTTGGAATAGTTAAAAACATGAATCACAATGGCTGTGTTCGATTAATTGGTTTAGTTTTGTTTAATTTAGTTTTGATGATATGATGATGTAAGTAAAACCAAATAGTACCAAAACTGGCCCCAAAACTGTGTACCGAACACAACCAATGAATCTAAGGTTTACTAAGCACAAAAACACGGTTTGGGGTAAAAAGGGTCATATTGCGTTTTGGCTCGGATTTTGTGAAACCCTTGACTTGGGGCTTTAACTCATCAACTCTAAACTACTCCTAGACTATTCTAACTCATTCAAAAGCTTGGAATAGGTAGGGTACGAGTTTCTACTTTGTTTTGTGAAGATTTGGCAAAAAATAAGTTTTTGTGAAAAACTGGTGGAGGGAGCTCTTTGGCTGGCCTTGTGTGGATTTGATGGTGAAATGTGGGTACCTTGGAGTGTATTGGATGATCTTGAAGTGGAAGATGAGAGGTGGGAGTTTGTGGTTGATGTTTTGAATTGAAAATCTAATTTTTTTTTTGACTTTTCTCACTCTAGAACTTGAAGGATGTTAATGGGGCTTTGTGTTCTTGATTTGGGAGTTCTTGGGAGAGTTTGGAGGAGGAAGAGAGTGAATGAGAGGGGCATTAGCTATTCTAGATGAAATTTGGGGTTTGGGAAAGTATAAAATGAGTTTTAGGTGGAGTTGGAGTGTAAGATTGGTGAAAGAAGTACTATAATGGGTTTGGAAGTGATGGGGGAGGGTGGTGGAGTGTATGGTAGGCAAGGGGACTGATTTTGGCTGATGGAAGGAGGTAGAGTGTGGTATTAGTGATGGTTGGTGGTGGTTGGGTAGTGTAAGTGATGTATAAAGTATATGTATACATATATGTGTATATGGGTACTAGTATTGTTTGTGTATGTGTATAAAAGGGTATAATTATATATGAAATAAATTTACAAAAATGTAATGCTCGCGATTAAAATGTAAACATGCTTTAGGGTCGTATTTGTAACAATTTGTAAGTATTAGGGTATAAACAGTAGTAATTGCCAATTAAGGGTCCAAAGTGCAATTAAAAATTAAAAAACGAAATTAAAGTAATCAAAACGAAATTAAATAATCCTAAATTTTATAAAAAATTTCAGATTATTACATGTTGAGATTGAAATATGATAAAATCTGAAATTTAATTGAAAAAAATGTGTAAGAAAACAAGCCCAAACCGAGTGAGAGTGGAAGGGGCGGCCAAGGAACTATTGTCGTTGTTGGCGGCGAAAGAATTATAGACGGTAGTACTGCGACAGTTTTACCGTTTATTCTGACAATTGGTAATGATTAGTATTAATTTTGTGAGAAGAAACGTTATTTTCCACGAAACATACCCCATATTTTCTACTGCCAGACTTTCTTTCTCGCTTAGGAATTAAACTTGGTAAATGAAGCATGTGGATATTGAGCGCATTGACTATCTGAAGAATTAATTAATTAATGAATTGGGTCTTGTTAACGTGTGCTTAATAGATACACTTCAAGCACACAAATAAATAAAAATAACACATACTTCAATACATGTTTTTACACTTTTCAATATTTTTTCACATATTCTTAAACATATTTCACATATTTCAATACATTTTTTCAATAGGCACACGTTAGCATTTTCCATATTAAAATATGAGAAACTGTTCCTAACCCTTTATTCTCAAAATTGGTAGTCACCGTGGAAGAACAAACATAGATACAACCATACTTTTCCTCTCAAAATTTGTTTCTTAGTTACAGTAGTAGTACTGGAAAATAGCTAGTTCCACACATTGACTATCTTAATTCTTAAAGATGAATCACTTTCAGAGGCGGCTCCACCATTTGTGAAGATGAATAACTTTTCAGAGGCGGCTCCACCATTTGCGAAAGGTAGTCACTTGGAACACCTAAAACAAAATTTGTTGAATAAAATATGTAGTAATTTTAATTTAGCTTGTTTTGAAAACCTATTTTTCACACCTCGAACACCCGATGCAAAGGATGCGGTGTAGAGATAGTACGTCGTAAATACTTTGATCAAACACGTTTCTATGATTTTTTGGAGCCGCCACTAGTATGAATATCTGTTGAACATAAACAGTTTCCATTGAAAGTGTTTAACTTACCTTTTATATGCGGATTGTCTTTCATCTATTCTTTCATTTTTGTACATAACCGAGTATAATACCATATTAGATTGTTAACAACTAACTCATATAAAAATTTAAGCTATTAGAGAGAGACAACATTATTAGTATTTAGTTGGGTTGCTTGAACTCTTGATGTATTTGACTGGTTAATCTATGATATTTCTCTATCATTCTCAAAAACAATAAGCATTTCACCACAACCTTACCTAAAAAAAATTGGTCTGCACTGGCGGGTGACCAAGTTGGAAGATGATCTTGTGACTAGGCTGTTCCGCTAAGAGAGTTTTGTTTTAAAATTGCTTTGGTTTTTGTGTTCACATTTTTTATGTGATGTATTATAAGAGAATGACATGTCTTGATTTTTAAAAAAAACCTAACTTTTGGAAAAAAATTAGTTAGCGGAACACCAAGAATTGTCTTCATCGGCGGCAGAATCCACAATGATTGACTGTTTCCAGTTTTAGGCCTTAGCCGCCTTACGGTCAAATTCATTACTTCTCCAATCAAAAACTACTGTATTGTTTTTTAGGGCGAAATCCACAATGTTGTTTTTTTCTTCAAAGTTGCAGATAAAATGGGGGGGGGATTGGAATTAGGGAAAAATGGGACCCAAATGTTTTTCCTTTATTTGTTATATAAATACACAAAAAGAGATAAAATAAAAAATTGCTAGTAAATGAAAACTTAAACCACATTATTAATAATGGACTAATAAGAAAAAGAAAAAAAAAGCTAGGTATCCTGAAGGAATAATGGAAGTAAAAAATTATGTACAAAGTTTGAAACAAAATTGGTTGAAGACAAAAAATAGTAAAAATTATGGTTTTGTCTTTCCTACCGATTTTTATTTTTATTTTTATAGCTTTTGGTATAAAAAAAAGTTGTCGCTTTTTTTAGTTAGCTCGACAAGGGCAGCTGAAACAATAACATTTTGATAAGATTCTTTAAAAAAAAAAAATTCCTAAAAAGTACAATAATGAGAATTTTGAATTTTCTCATCTTGTAAATTTTTTTTAACAATTTGTTAAAATTTATATTTCTTTGATTAGTCCTGCAAGAAGTAATTAGAACAATAAAGTAACGATAAATCAAATTGAAAATGTACACTACGGATGAAGAAAAAAAATCATATACGAAAGCTACGATTTTTGTTCCTCATTGTTTGGGTACTCTTTTTAATTTTTGGACAAAATTTATAAAGTGTATTTTTCCATGTGAGAGAAGTTTAAAAAAATAAAAAAATAAGATGAAATTCACAAATATATTAAACATTAACAAAAAATTTAAAGTATTGACTTTTGCTATTAGTGAGTTAGTATGCTATTGAAAAAGTTAAGAAATAGGATTATTCAATTACTAGAAAACACATTATAGCATCAAGTGGTAATATTCAACGAGGTAAATGTCATTTAAATTATTTTTAGTGAGGGTATATATTTCAGTCGAGATAGCGATGTTAGGCAGGCTATATTTGACGGTGGAATTGAGTTTTTTATTATTATTTATAACTAGGTGTCCAGGCCAACTTTTGGGCACGTCTAGGAGATCAATTCTACCGTCCACTAACTAGCGGTAGCCCCAATTAAAGTCAGATGAAGGCTTTGTACGGATTGATTTCAAAGGAGTTAATAACACTTACAAGATTTCGAACCTGATATATATTTTTTGTCATTCGTTAATCTTAATCTACTCTATCTTTAGATGACTGGGGGAAGGAGATGGGTACTCATAGGAATTAAACCTTGCTCATGTGCATGAAAGTATAAGAGAGACACCAACTATACTCCTAAATTCCTAAAATTCCAATCCTTCACCACTTGGCCTTGGGTTTTTTCGGAATTGAGTTGCTTTATATCATGCGCGATTTTGCACCGGCTGACTTGTCAGCAAAGTGGCCAACAGTAGTAGTATTTTATTTTCTAAACGGGAATAATTTTGTTGACTCTTAAAAAAGGTAACTTGAGAATAAGTAACAAGCGAAAAAATACAGTCTAAAACTTTCATGTAAAACATTTTCTCGATCGTAAAATGTTTTATCTATTTTTCATTGTTTGATTGGATAGAAATGTGTACAATGTTCTCCAAAGTAAAATGTTTTTCATCATACGTAGGGCTGCAAATGAGCCAAGCAACCGAGTTCAAGCTCAATTTTTTTGCTTGTTTAGTAAATGAGTTGAGCTTGAGGTCAACAAAACTCAGTTCGACTTGGCTTGGATCGATTTGCTTGCACCCACGTGAAGAAAATCTTGATTTTATCTTTGCTAAAATCTTTTGAAAAACACAGCTTAAGAAATGTGGACAAAAAGAGAGAGAGAGTGATATAGATAGATGGGACACCTTGGAAGTCTGTAGCACCGTCGGTTTTGGAAGGACAATTTTGAAGCAAAACAACAATGTTATGAGTACACTTAACTTGCACCTCATATGTACACCAAGGTGATATGACAAACAAGGAGAAGCTCACCATTTTTGGATGCAAAATTCACTTTTCATGAGACTCTAAAAGGACTCATTTTAGAGTCTCATGCAAATGATCGAACCGTTCAATTTGTTTAAAATAAGTTTTTAAGAGTTTTCACTAAAAATCAACTAATTTGTATATTGGTAAGTGTTTGACCGATTCATTCAGTTTTTATCCTGTCAAATTTATGGACCAATATCGATCAAGCACTTATCGATACTCGAATGAATTGATTTTTTACAAAAATTCTTAAAATGTTTTAAACTAAGGCCTTGTTTGATTCGGGTATTAGGAGGGTGGGATTGGACTATTTTTGTCCAATCCCGCGTTATCCCTTGTTTGGTTCCGCAAAATCGGCATGGGATTAACAATCCCGGGACAAGTTTTATCCAATATGTATGGGATTACACAATACCTGGGGGGTGGTGGGATTGTTTAGTCCCGGATAAAATGAACGCGGAAGGGAAATCCACCAAATTGCAAAAATGCCACTTGTCTTCTTGAAATAATCCCGAAACGTAGTTTTAGGGAACCAAACATGGGATTGGCCAAAACATGAGATATCCCAATGTCAATCCTGCATGAATCAAACAGGGGATTGTGTGAGATTCAGTACGAAATTAGTCCCAAGATAAATAGTCCAGGACTATCAATCCCAAGACTACTAATCCCATTTTTTTTAGTCCGCGAATCAAACGAGGCCTAATTGAATAGTTCTGATTATTAGCATGGGGCTTTGATTAATTATATGTCAAAATTTGTGTCTCCAGAACTGGTCTCATATAAAAATATGCATCTATATGCACAGGTATATATTGATACTATGTATGCCATCTAATTACTGTATTCAAGCGGATGAATTTTGATAAAATTGTGAGGGTTCAACGTTGTTTGCTATTGATTTTTTTTTTCCAAAGGCCAACCAAATGATTTATTTTTGAGCAAAATTGTTCTACACGAAGATTGTTTTCCGGCGTTTAATGTTTTATGTTGAAACAAATAGGGCCTAAATTTTTTGTATTTGTATTTTGAACCTTTTTTTTTATTGAGGATTGTGATGTGTGTAATTTTAATAACTAAAAAATAATTTTTAGAGTGCAATTATAAAAATAAATGAAAAGAAAAAATCATGTACTTTAACCTCAAAAGCCTTTTTGTCTTAAAATTCTGGAATCAAAAGCCTTGAGCGGGCAATTTCTTTGAATTGACAAGCGTAGAATCAATCAATCGATCGATTGATATACTATAGCAATGTACTCCTAGTTAGTGCCCTCAAAAGCCTCCAATCCTAATTTCATAGATTTTTCATTTTTTAAAAATTTTCTAAGTACCAACATATTCACTGACACACTACCCATGTGTGATGTGTCTCAACAAAACTACCCACTACCAAAGTATAGCGGAGTTTTGGTTTGGGTTTTAAGACTGGCTTTCTCAATTATTTTTCAATCATTATTTTTATTTTAAAATATTATTCTCGTTCTTCTCTCTATCTCTCTTTAATCATTAACTTATATTTTTAATTATAATCCCTATTTCTCTCTTCAATCATTAGCAAAAATCAAAAGCCAAAATCCAAACCAATCACAACCGAATACACTCCACAAATTTGGGGCATGGTATTTAATCAGCAATGCACATGAATACACTCTCCAAATTTGGGGCATGGTGGGTAATCAGCAACCACCTTCTGTCATGTGGGTAGGTTTTACTGCCCATCACTTCTATATATAGGTGCAAACAAACAAGAAAGAAAGAGGAGAATTTTGGTGGAGGAAAGTTTCGTAGAGAAATAAAACTAATTTAAAAAAAAAAGGGTTTACGAGAGAGCAATATACAAGATTTTTAAGAAAAATGAGAGATTTTTGAGTAAATATCAATACCCATGAGGTTGAAGGTATAAATTCTTCTTTCTTCTCGGTCTCTCTCCTCCTCTTCTCTCTTTGTTTTTCAAATCTCTTTCCCCTTTTCTGAAAAATACAGTGGAAAAACATGAGGTTGGAAAAAACACAAATGTATCTCTTTATCAATAATATCTTTTTTTTATTTATCAAAAATAGAGTTGAGCCAAGTCGAAATATGGAGTCGAAAAAAATGCCAACGTGGGCATTTTTTTGTTGTTGCCCCGTGCATCAAACAGGTATAATGCTAGTAGAGGATTAATCAGTTTTTTTTTAATTGATGGTATTGTTTTCTTTTATTTTCTTTTTCTTTTTGAAGAGCAAAAAAGAATTTATTAATCTTTAAAAAAAAATTACAAAGATTAAAATGATTCAAAGCAGAAGGTAGAGCAAGAGCAGCTGCCACATTTGTTTGCGATGTAAGTCCACCAAGTAGCTGGTAAATTGAATTGGTAAACAAAGCCATGGTCTATACTCCCTCAGTCTCATATTTGTTGTCTACTTATACTATTAATAACACCTTAAAAAAATTGGTTATATTTTTTAGTATATAACGTTTTATATTCAATATAAATCTCATAATAGTTTTAGATGAGTACTATTAAACAAAATTTTCAAAATTGTAAAAAATATTATAAATTGAAAGATATAAACAATTGAAAAATGACACGTATACTCATAAATGGACAAAAATTTGGGACTGAGAGAGTAGTATTTATCCGTTTTCATGTTTGTATATACGTACAAGTTTGATCGATACCCATAATATTATGTATAAACAAAATGTGACATACATGGTCATGATCAGCACTTAGTAATCAGAATTTGAAAGTGGAAGCAGCCATCAAGGGTGGAAATCCTGTCCCTCTCTCCTTTCAATTAACATTCTCCCACACCTATAAATAGTTTCCCCTCTGGCTCTCTAAGTAAAGAGCACAAACATGTATTCTGCTTCTACTAAATCCTCCATTCCCATCCTCCAGCTCCGACCCTCACTTTCTTTGGCTAAACAACCCTTTAATACTACTTTGTTGGGTATGTCCTTTTCCTCTTCATTTTTTACTTTTCACTTCCAAAAGAAAATGTTCTCCGGCCATTTATTTTTGCTAAAAACTAACCAAAGAAAGAAGTATCTCACTATCTCCCATGGCATCAAGTGATTCAACATGCATTCTTTAAACATTATTGGAGAACGCTATAGTACACCCCTTTCATATGGGGCGTAAGTTATGTCCCATTAATTATTAAGTATTTTGGTATTTGTTACGGAGTATGATTTTAGTATTTGTTACGTATGATTTTGGTCAAGTTATGAACCATTTAAAAATAATTCACTATTCAAGTCCATATGGTAATTAATCTTGTTACGCATGGTTTTGGCACTTGTTACAGACTGTTATGAATTTTTTTTAAAATTTCTATTCACACAAATATTCACGGTGATCTACCAAAAACTATGTAAACAAGTATGTAAATCATACGGAACAAGTAGAAAAAACATACGTAAATTAGATAATCTCAAGACAATTTTTAATTAAGTTTTTCAAATCCCAAAAAGGAAAGGCGTAAAAAGTTGATTGAATATAAAAGTATCCATTTTCGTAAACATTTTTTTTGCTGTGTTCGGTTAATAGTTTTAGTTTAGTTTAGTTTTGATGATGTAGGCAGGTGTAATAAGTGGAGAGAAATAGAGAGAAAAGTGAGAAAAATAATGATGTCAGCAAAACAGAAATGCCCCAAAACTGGAGCAAAGCTATAAACCGAACATGCTCTTTATTAGCTTGTTAAAAGTGGCGGTTATTGAATGGCTAACATCAATCCCCCTCTCTCTCTCTCTTTGTGACAGGTGTTTGGTTCATTGGACATAAAGATGAACGGGCTAATAAAAATACTTCTCTCCAGTGCAAAGCTGTACTTAAACCTCAAACAGAAGGTAGGTGTTTTTTTTTTTTGAAATGTAAGTTTCAATTTTTTTATACCATAAATTCTTTATATATATGATCCATAATTTTTTTTATACGTTTGTAATACGATTGTTTGTGCAGCGTACAAATCTGTTATCCAAAATGACATAGAAGAAGAAGAAGAAGCTCTTGAGGTGGTTTGAACAATTAGATATCTTCTCCATAGATCTATGTCTCTCTTTCCTTTTTCCTCTTTAGTAGCACTGAATGCAATTTTCTGACGTAGTTATATTATTTAATCAAAGGTGACTGCAATAAACCAAATAAAGGAATATGTCGATTCCATACGATCAATGTTGGGGTCCATTAACGATGGAGATATGAGTTTATCGGCATATGACACTGCGTGGGTAGCTCTAATTGAAGATATCCATGGAAATGGTGGTCCTCAGTTTCCCACAAGTCTCCAATGGATTTCTAACAATCAGCTCCCGGATGGTTCATGGGGTGATAAGAAACTATTCGAAGCACACGATCGACTGATCAGTACTTTAGCTTGTGTAATTTCACTAAAATCATGGAACGTTCATCCGGACAAAATAAAAAAAGGTATTTCAATAATCAACCTACTTCTATCCTTTTAATTTTCATCTTTTCCATAAAATTCAACTATTTAAAGAGACGTAATGTTTGTTTTTCGAAGTTGTGAATTTCCAAGAATACCATTTAGTGACTTTCGGATTTGAATTGAAAATTTCAAAAAAGAATTGTAGTAGCAGGAATTGTGCATATGGATTCTACAAAGCGGAAATTATTACTCCTTCCGTCCCAATTTCTTGGCCCTTTTGGGGAAGCGAATTTTTAAAGGGTGTGAAAATTTTGTATTGATTTTTCTATTTTGCCTTTAAATCCAGTCAATATTATTGTGATCAAATTTGTGAGGCTAATTTATTATATAAAAGTCAAAATATATTCAATATGGATCTTGTTTGATAGATATCAATTAGTTTTATTATACAAAATTTTCAAAATCATAAAAACCGTTATAAAATAAAAGATAATAGGCTAACCAATTAAGATGAGAAAAGTACTTTTTAAGGGTAAAATTGGAAAGTGACCTAATTTTGATGGATATTTTTAGAAATGAGACAAATATTTTGAAACATCCAAAAATAAAAAAAATGACTAAGAAATTGAGACGGAGGGAATACTACCTAACATTTGAAAACGGAATACTTGACTAAAAGTCACTACATGAAATTTGGCATCTGGCAAGGAATTTTTTTAGTGTCGAAGCCTTTATGGCAAATTTAGAAACCACCCAGAGGGTTGTTTGTAGTGTATGTCACGCGCCATTGAGATTGTACGGTATCACTGATTTGCCGTGCCAAGGCGATAATTGATTTGAGTTGTGGCGTAGGTTACCCAAATTCACCTCCTCTGACTTTTAGCATCAGTTATAATTGACATTTTTTTTTCACATCCTCCAAAGAAAGAATAAAGGGAAACATTACGCTGTCTACATTTTTCCAAGTTTGTTGTGCGCATAGACAGTTGGGAATATGTTCTATTTTAAATATTCATTATATAAGACGTTAAATGTCAAACCCCTCAAAAAATATATTTTTTATACAATTTTTATTTTTTATACCAAATTAAAGTGGTCATTGAGTACTTTACGTTTGGTGCAAATAATAATAATAATAATATTATGCGAAAGTACATTTTTTAACATCCACGAGATGCACATTTTTCAAAGGAGATATTTAAAAATGGGATGGAGGAAGTAGCTTAGATGTCTTGGCCAACTCAGTCCTGCAAAGATTTTTCAAAACGTCTATTGTACTGTATGTTTTTTATAAACATTTTTTTTTTATGGTTTTCGTAAAAGATTAACTCAATCAAGTATCGACACCTGTTTTGCCCTAGAAATTTTGAAAAAAACTTTTACGGATATTCGATTAAGTTAATTTTTTTTTACCAAAAATACTAAAAAATTATTTCAAGAAAAATGAACGATTCAGATCAAATTATTTCAGGTAAAAAATGTATGTGCGTACATACTTTTTGAGAGTTTCCCTATTCCACTCTTTTACCTAACTATTTTTTCGAAAAATGCTAAAGTACCGAAACAATGGGGTACAGAAAATGTACACTGGCATGAGGAGGCCTTTTTTGGGTCCTGTAAAATTTTTCTGAATCGTTCAATAATTTTAATTTTTTAATGACCCCGTAAAAATTTAGCTCAAACGGACGGCAGGCGCACATATTTGGTATGTAGACTTGGCTTTGGGGAAGAAATGACGAATTACAAAGGCTGTGTTTGGTTAGATAGTTTAGTTTAGTTTTGATGATGTAAGCATGTGTAATGAGTGGAGAGAGATAGAGATATAAATGAGACAAATGATGATGTAATCAAAACTAGAACTAAACGAAAAAACGAACAAGGCCAAAAATTTTATACTATATCTTGCTTGCGTGGGACATTTTTATTGGATCCATTTAACTTTTTAACTTTATAATAATGCTATGGGTACACCACACTTGCACACCAACGTGATGTGATAGATTTACCAAAAAAAAAGTAATGTGATAGATGAGGAGAAATCTATCATTTCAAGTGGCCCACATATTGAGCTTTTCTTTATTTGCCACAACACTTTAGTGTGTATATGGTGTATCCATATCATTTTCCTTAACTTCAATTTGATGTCCTTTGCCGAATAATGTTATGAGTACATCACTTGTGCACCCTAAATACATACTACCATGATATGACAAATGAGGAGAAATATAATGTGAGGCTCACCTAAAAAATAGGCTCCTCCTCATTTGTCATATTAGGGTAGTATGCATTTAGGGTGCATAAATAATAATGTACCCATATCATTTTCTGTCTTTTGCTTGACTTTTCTTCCGTTTCATTGTTTTTTTTTTTGGGTCCAAATTCTTACGTTTCACATGAAATGCAAGTTGGAGGTTAATACTGTCATTCAAACAAAATAGAGGACACCAATCACATCACTCTGAACAATCTGTTTGCAGAGTTCTCTCACCTTTGACCGAGGAATCTCGTACAACCTATTGGGTGGTCACCAGCAGGACCCTTTTTTCCTGGCTGCTTATATTCAATTCGATTATTACTCCACTTTTCAACTCTGTTACTTTTGGTGACTTTTGTCGTAAAAGGAATGATATTCAATTCGATTATTACTTTTCAACTCTGTTAGTTTTGGTGACTTTTGTGGTAAAAGGAATGGAATTTATCAAAAACAACATACGGAAGCTTGAAGTTGCAACTGAGGAGCACATGCCAATTGGGTTTGAAGTAGCATTCCCGTCGCTTATAGAAATTGGTCGCAAGTTTGATATCCAAGTACTCCCACAAGATTCTCCAATCATGCAGGAGATCGATGCCAGGAGAAAACTAAAGCTTACCAGGTACGTAGGGCTCATCTCTAGTTCCCCTACAACAAAAACCTTAAAAGATGTAACTGATTTTAGTTGTTAATTTAATTACAATTTATAACCATGGTTGCTGAAAGGCGGGGCTCTGTTGTTCTCATGGGTCTGCAAACCCTGCCAACAAAAGCAGAGCCATAATATTAATCTACTCATAGGCTAAACAAAAAAGTTGTACACGCACACGCACACACACACATATATAAACCAAAAAGAGCTTTACAACTAGTGTCCAATAGACTTGTACATAAATACATAAATGTTCAAAATAAAAGTACGAAAAACGTACACTATTGAAGTTATACTTTACGATGTTTTATAGAGTAGAATTCTCATGCCTTTTTTTTTTTGTTCCATTATAATTTAACTCTTAAAGAATAAGAGTGTAAGAGCCAATATTATAAATAAATTTAATAAGCACACTCGTCGGTGCTCTACATTTAACATATAAAACTAAGCACATCAACCGGTGCTTTGCATTTAGCGTACAAAACTAAGCACACCCGCTAGTGCTCTGTATAATAAGGGAATACTTACAAATCTAAAGCCTCACAAATGAATGGTAGATATATATAGTCTAAGACTTCGTAGTGTGTTAACCGCAATCTACACAAACTTAAAACAAAAAAGGGAAAACAATCAGTCCATGAACATATAATTTCTAATGCACTGGCGTTCTGCAATTCAAAATTTAACCAACTAATTTAGTGGAGTAGTAGGTCCCAGTGAGATCAAAGACAGAGATTTAAAAATTAAGAAGGGTTGGTGGTGGTTGAAAAATAAAATACAGTGGACACCACCCACTCATCTTTGACCTCATTTAATAGTGTGTATATATATATATAAACACACTACACTACTAATGTACTGTATGCAATAGTTATATATTACAAAATATTCAATAGATCAGCGCCGTAGTAGTTTAAAAAATAGAGTATTAGTAGTTTTTGTCAAAACCAAGACCCAAACCAATTTCAGTCGCTGACGGCGACTATGTACAAGAAAATCAGAGGAGAAAAGAGCTTATGAGATGAGACAAGACCAGTTGGCTAAATTCCACTCACCAGAAATCCACTTCGTCATTGATTTCATCGGGAAAGGAGTGGATTTTGTTGCCAGAGAGAAGATCGACTGGGGTTTACGAGTCCCCAAAGGATTTCTCGGAAGGGCAATCATGTTAGGGTTTGTTTGAAACATGTGGAAGGGAAAGAAAAATAAGAGAAAATATTTAAGAGAGAAATTATAAAGAAAATAGTTTCTTTCTTTTGTTTGGTTGTAGAATGAAAATGAGAGGAAAATTGGGGAGAAAAACATTTTCTCTTGTTTGGATCCAAAAGGAAAATGGCAAAGGAAAAGTAACCAATTCTATTCTCTGGGCATCCCAATAGTCTCAGTAAATTTTAAGAAAAATATTGGTAAATAGTGCATTTTCACTTGAGAGAGACTACATGCACACCCATTCGGCCACATAACGACTGAGTGTCTACTTCGAGGTCTCACATGAATAATTGGAGCCGCTCAATTTGTTTATAATATTTTTTAAGGGTTCCTAATCCTGAAAAAAAAATCAGATATCCCGAAAGATTTGATAAATTTGTTAAAGTTTTGGTTTGTTCAATTTGTCTGATATACGCGAGCGCGTGTATATATAGTATTTATGTATGTATGTATGTAATAAATTGCTAGCCCAAAATTTTCTGAACAAACTTCTTTACAAATTTCGCAAATTAGAAACCCCCAATCGAACCTCATAACCCGAATCAAAACTAAGATTGCCGTTATCATAATTGCAACCAGAAACCCAAAACTTACCTAGTAAAAAATATATATATATATATATATATATATATATATATATATATAACAGAAACCCAAGACCTTTATTGATTGTTGCAACCTAGAAATCCAAGACCTTCGTCAAAGATGGTGATCATGAACAGTAGTTAGACCAGCCCATTGCAACGAGAGAATAGTGGAATAACAGCAGTAGTTGGCGCCTTTTCTCTTTTATTTTCTTCCCCTTTCTATTTTCTAGACTTTTCCCCTAAGTTTTCTTTTAATTTTGCCCCTTCTTTCCCAAAACTAGGAACCAAACACCCAAGAAAGAAAAATTCTCATTCCTTTCTTTTTCCCCATTTTCTTCAAGTTCCAAATAGGCCCTTAGGGTTCTAGATTAAAGTGAACACACAGTTCGTTTTTTTTTTTTTTGGTTTGATTTTTGATTAATTACAAATTGGACTTGGTTGCGGGTTCTTAGGTTGGGATGTTATTTTGGACCAATATTAGAATGGTTTGGGGTGAAAATTTGGGGGTGGGATAAAACTTTTTGGGTCTAAATATCACACACACACACACACACCCCTCCACCTTTGCCTGTCAACCCCAATCCACACTGTCCACAAGTGTTTTGTATGGAAGAGAAGAATTCTTTAACAAAAGAGTTTTATTTTAAATTCGGACTATTGAATGTCAAAACAGATGGTGCTAGATGAGGTTGGCAGACTTTGCCAACCCATGGAGACAACAGGGCCCACGGATTCGTGGTTGATTGGGCTATACGTCATAAAAAGTCACAGATTCAAGCACGGTTTTTTATTGAGAATAAAGGTATGTCCAAAATGATATAAAAAAATCATAAGGCGTGATGATAAAGAAAATAACACGAAGGTTTGGACCACAAACTGTGGTTAAAATATTATAAGTGAAGGCTTTTTAGTCATTTAATTTCATGGACCATGTCATGTGTTTGAGTTTAAAACATAGAGGGGGCAACTCGGAAATGAGTAATAGTTGAGGTGGGTTTACTGTAATTTTCCCCATATTTAACACGTACGTAATTATTGGTTTTGTCCAATGTATAGGATACCAAAAGAGGTAATGCACAGAGTGCCAACAACACTGCTCTTTAGCTTGGAAGGAATGCCAGACCTGGACTGGGAAAAGCTACTTAAGTTGCAGCTCTCAGATGGGTCTTTCCTCAACTCTCCATCTTCCACTGCTTTTGCACTAATGCAGACTAAAGATGAAAATTGCTTGAGATATCTAAGCAGAATTGTTGAAAAATTCAACGGTGGAGGTACAAGTGCTTACTATACTTACTAGTTTCAAAAGCAAAAGCCCAATTTCCTTTTTGGGTCTGCCAAGTAGAGATAATCTTCTTTTCGTCTTTTGTGGGTTCCACCGAGTTTAGATTATAATAATCTGAATCATTCATCTTATAGAGTCTGCAAAATAATATATATATACAAAAATTAGCTTGATTGGACATCAATAGATATGTCAAAAGTTGAATTTTTTGTGCGGATACATAATTTTGCAAGCCCTTCAAGATGAAATTACTACAAAAAAATTGATCTTTAGTGACAACAATTTTGTCACTAGATTATTACTAAAAGTGTGTTTCTAAAAGTATTCAGTAACAATTTTTTAGTGAGTTGTCACTAATTTACTACAAAAAAAATTTTGATCTTTAGAGACAATAATTTTCTCACTAGGTTATTACTAAAAGTGTGTTTCTTAAAGTATTTAGTGACAATTTTTTAGTGAGTTGTTACTAATCATGTAATTAGTGACAGCCTAGAGCTTAGGACAAAAAGTTATCAGTGAATACTTTTAGAAACACACTTTTAGTGACACGTTATTGTCACAATGTTGTTATTAAAACTACATTTTTTTTTGTAGAATATATGATTCAGATTATTACAATGATCACACGGTGAGACCCACAATGTGACTGTAAAGAAGTTTATCTCCTGCGTAGTAGAGCCATATTGTATTGTGATTCGAAGAATTTATTTGAGCAGCCTTCCAGGGGAAAAATTTAACTTGAATTAACATTGGTAACATGATCAAATCCTATAGGCCTTCAACAAAGAAAAAAACAAACAATGAATGGGTATTTATCAGCGTGTGGAAGATGATATTTGACGGGCTTTACAAAATAAATGATTCTAATTGCATTAGTGCGTTGTTTTTATTACGGTACAAGATTTTAATTACTTTTCTAACATCTAGCCTTTCTTTCTTACTATTCAGTTCCCAATGTTTACCCCGTGGATTTATTTGAGCGCATGTGGGCCGTTGATCGGCTCCAACGCCTTGGAATTTCTCGGTATTTCCAATCCGAGATCGATGAATATATGGATTACGTTTACAGGTACAATAGAACTTAATTTAAATAATTGAAACTATTTTTTTTTCCATGTGATTATAACTAAGTTAAAATGCAGACATTGGAGTGAAGAAGGAATTTGTCCGGTGAGAGATTCCTCTGTTCCTGACATAGATGACACAGCCATGGGTTTTAGGCTGTTACGGTTACAAGGCCACCACGTTTCTGCTGGTAATTTTAGGGCTAGCTTTGATTTCTCCAAAATGTAATCAATTTCGTTTTCTGTTTTGAAATTTTTTAGTTTTTTTTTCCAAACATTTTGCGGTTTAAATTTTGTAAATTAGATAAAAAGGACCATTTTTAAAATATTCACAAAAGTGGAAAAGAAATTCATTTTTAAATATTTTTTGTTTTTCCTTTTTGTTTTTTGGTTTTATCCTTTCGGGCTTTTTCCATTATGTTCTATTTTTGTGGTTCCTTTTTCCAAGAATGGTCTACTTTTACCCTTCCAAACTTTTATCATGTGATCCATTTTGAGCCAGCAACAATGATCAAAACTGTTCTTCACGTAAAATCTGTAAAAAGTTTGCAAAAAATAAGTTTTATTGGCTATCGTTACATGCGCGAACAGTTTACATTTCATTATGTAAAATGGACGGAAAAAGCATCTTTAACTTATATGGTCTATGTTAAAGAATGAAATGCAACTTATTCACATGCCTATAGATATTTGATTAAATCGATTTTTTGCTGACATCTTCTTTACCTATTCCATGAGTTGACAACTTGGACCGTGGATGTGGGTACACAAAATGAATGTTTGAATGGTACGGAGGAGCTAGGCATTGGATATGGAGATGAGCTGTACTGTTCAAAAAGATTTTGATCATAAATTCGAAAAGTTAACTAACTTTAAAGAAAATCCAATATCAAGGCTTTGAATAGACAACATATCTCAAACGATGTAAGTTTCGTATTTCTATTTTTTTTAATCAAATTTGGATCTAAGTTTTCCCCTTTTTTTTTTAAATTTTATCATTGACAGATGTGTTTCGAAATTTTGAGAAGGATGGGGAGTTCTTCTGTTATTCCGGGCAGTCAAATCAAGCAGTAACTGGAACTTATAACATGTACAGGGCTAGTCAAGTTCTATTTCCAGGAGAAAAAATTCTGGAGGATGCCAAAAATTTCTCATTAAAATTTTTGAGAGAGAAACAAGCCAGCAATAAGCTCTTAGATAAATGGATTATAACCAAGGACTTACCGGGTGAGGTATGAATGTTTCTTTTTATTTAAATGAGGTCTGAATATTATTATGCAATCATTTGTCCAATTCATTTGTTATATGAATTATTTGTTTCTGAATCTCGACTTTGGTTTGCTTTTCACGAATCTAAACGCTATTAATGGATAATAGGTGGGATATGCTCTTGATGTGCCATGGTATGCAAGCTTGCCTCGCTTGCAGACAAGGTTCTACTTGGAGCAATATGGTGGTGAAGATGATGTCTGGATTGGCAAGACATTGTACAGGTAATTTTTGTTGCTGTTACTTCAATTTCGTAACTACATAACATTCAGTTATGGCTGATGAAACACAAAATGGTTTGTTGAATGAGTAGATGTTTTGATTTTTCAACAGGATGCATACAGTTAACAACAACAAATTTTTGGAGCTTGCAAAATTGGACTATAAAAACTGCCAAGCATTGCATTTGCTGGAATGGGACACCATTCAAAAGTATGATATTCTCTGCAGTTTTGAGAATTTGGTTGCATATGTGGAACATCCCTGTGACTAAAGTTATACTGATATCATGTGCAGATGGTACACAGAATGTCATCTTGAAGAGTTTGGAACTTGCAAAAAGGACTTACTTTTTGCATATTATTTGGCCGCCGTGAGTACATTTGAACCAGAAAAGTCCAAAGAGCGGCTAGCATGGGCAAAAACAAAGATCTTAATGGAAACAATTGTATCTTATTTTGAAAATGAGGGCAACTCTAGTGAGAATAGGAGAGCATTTCTTCATGAATTCAGAAACATTAGAAGTACAGACAATGTGAATTTTTTTGGGTAAGTACAAAATCATTTGCATCGTTAAAACTTACTAGTCTATTCGCAATCGTTCGAATTTTTGGATACTATGTATGTAATTGGATTGAACACGCCAAATCATTCAAGAAAATGAAAAGTTAAAAACATAGGTTTGTTTTGTATTTTGCAGCAACAAGAAAATAATACCAGGACATGGACTTGTCCGGATACTGCTAAGAACCCTGAATCAACTCCTGTTGGAGACAAAATTGAACCACAGTGAAGACATTCACCGCAACTTGCATCAGGCTGTAAGTCATATAGTACTCCTAAACATGGAACCTTTATCCTATTTCAGTCTTACGATTTCCTCTTTTATTATAAGCATTTCACCAAAAAATGAAACAAGCAAAGCTCGAACCGTGAATAACATAGATGTTTTTCCTTTTGTTTTCTGTTGTTGGGTGAAGTGGGAGACATGGATAACGACATGGCAAGATGAAGGTGACATGCACAGAAGAGAAGCAGAACTCGTAGTGTGCACAATAAATTTGTTTGCCAATTGTGGGGCACTTGAGAAGCTATCACAATTCTCCCATCCTCGGTACAAGCATCTCTCCGACACCACCAATGACGTTTGTTATCAGCTCGTGCAATTTCAACACCAACAACCATCATGCAATGAGGTAAAATGATTCAGTATGTATATAAAATCACGTATTGGTCAACAAAAACAAGTTAAAATCCTGCATTCAAATATTTCGTTCTTGATTATCATTTCTTTATTCATTCAGTCATTGCCTAAACACAAAGAAACGAAACTACATTTTTGTGATTTGAAAATTCTATGATGAACAGATGAGGAAAATTCAAAAACCTATTGATGCATATGAATACATGATCGAAGGCATCAAATTCTCGGTTGATGCCTTCAAATGCCAAGAGTTCCTCAAAGTACATTGTCCGTGTTCCCCCGTTACAATGCTCTGTTTATATGAAGCTCAAATTTCTAAAACCAAAAAAAAGAACAATAACAAGATACAAAAAATTAACCTGATTTTTTAAACATCCTAAGACTTGGGCAAAGAAAAATAGAAAATTGCCTAAAATATAAAACTTCTTAAATCTTTGGCTACATCAACATTCCAGTACTATGTAATTCTAATTGCTCTGTTCTTGTAATGCGAGCAGATTCATGATCAAGACAAGTGCAATACAACCCCTCAGATTGAATCAGGCATGCAAGAAATAGTGCAGTTAGTAGTTTGTGCTTCATCAGATGACATCGACTCTGATATCAAGCAAACCTTCCTTACAATTGCAAAGTCTTACTATTATGCTGCCTATTTCTCTACTTCAACTATTGATTTTCACATTGCCAAAGTACTCTTTGAGAGAGTAGTTTGATATTTGTATGAAAAAGTATTACTAATATCTAGAGTAATATTTCTATACCGGTGGAGAATAAACTTGATTCTAATAATGAAGTTTTGCTGGGAGGCAAGAGTATGCATGCGCGTTGGGCTTGACTAAACTGATCAATGGAAAGAGAGGTGATTCAATGACTAAGGGAGGCAACCATGGTGGTCAATTATACGATCTGCGAGTTGCAGCTACTTCTATATGCTAGTATTTGTATGTATTGTAATAATGTGTGGGAGAGGAAGAGAAAGAGAACCTACAAGCAATGGTTAGAGTGGATCAAACTCAGTGAGGGGCTTATGGGAGAGAAAGGAGTGAATTCCTCTCAAATGTAGCTTGTGTTTTTTTTACTAATTTTTATTTTAATAGGGGGTATTTGGCAATGTAAAATAAAAGAAAATGTAATACTGTAAGAGTGTTGACCTCTCTCTCTCTCTCTCTCTCTAGTCTCCATGTTTCATGAAAACATATTAAATCAACTGCAATTTCATATAGATTAATAGGCCTTTTAGGGTATGTTTGATACAAGGTTTGGCGCGGGGACAATGGATTATTCTCCACATTGTTAACTGACCCTAAAGCTACGAGTGTCAGCCCAATTCTCCACACCGTGTCTTCTTGTACGTGAAAGTCTTGAAAGGGAAATGGCAGGTAAACAACAACATGATAATTTCCCAAAAAAATTCCTTCAAATTTCGAGATGCCAATTTTTCTCAAGATTTATGTGGTAAGTTGATCTCAAAGAATTTTACATCTCTAAATTTGACATTCAATAAATCGGCAATATCTTCCATGGTATTATGGACATGGTTGGGTTGGAGCATTCTGCAGAGACGATTTCGATCAACATCTTCAATTTTCTAAGATATGGGTGTTGAATAGTTGGGTTTGGCTCCATCCACTAGCAAGAAAGTCATGGGTAACATTGAATTTTGGATAGCCAAATTAATAAGGGCGGCTGTTTTGTCTGGGCAAGTTGATTGCCTTTCCTCTACTGTTCCAGCTACCAGGGTAATTGCCGTAGGTGGAGTTCTACCTATTTAGCGAGACCTTGGGTCTGTGTATTATATACTACCAGAGAGAGTAGTCTAGGATCTCCCCGGGAGGGAGACTTGTATCTCTATGAGACATTTGTGAGGTATTGTTTTTTTGAGCAATTTGTAGAAAATCAGAGAGTGTAGTGTGTAGGAGATACACTTGTAAAGCTCGGGTTTTCCGATTAATGGATTGTTGCTCTGGTTTTCTCCATGGACATACCCGATTTTGGGGAACCACGTAAAATATTCTGTGTTTGATGTGCGTGTGTTCTTTGTGTGTGTTTTGGCTTGATCCCGTGGGCACTACAATGGGGTCATATAAAATTATAACTATTTACAATCTTGAGCTAGCATTTCCTTTTATTTTAACAAGTGAAGTTGTACTCATATATACTACCAACGTCAAAAGCTGGAAAGGGCTAAAATATGTTTAAAAAAACTTTTTGGTTGGGCGGATGTTGGGTGGGGGAACATACATATAACATTAAGAATTTTGGGGAAAAAATTTACGATAGTTCTTGTAAAAATTTGAAACATCGGTTGGGGCTCACCTGGGCTCATTTGCCGTTCGCTCTTTCCTGGGTCTTTTTCTATTTACCAATCAGAATTTGCGAGGCAGAAGCATGTGGCCTGGATGAGGCTGCATTTAACAGCGACAGAAATCATTGAATGTGGGGTCGGCAATAAAACTCGAAATGGGCAATTTCTAGTTATACATATGACATGCATGTTACTACTCAATAAACAATTTTATCTGATCAGAAGAAAGGGATGGAACAGATTGCGAGAATTTATTTGTTGCTCCCATAGGATACTTCTAATGGTGGATGATGGAGAGGCTTGGAGCATTTTTCTAGGAACCTCTCGTAGAGTACTGTTCAAAAAAGAGTTAATGGCTCGCTTGGAGGATAATGCAAGTAAAAGATAAACATAACAACAGGGAGGTGCGGATGAGCTAAGTTGAGCTGAGCTAAATGATTGAGCTTGATCTCAGCTCATTTGATTTCGAGGTGTTCAAGTGGAAGGGGGGTTTCTTGCTGTGCAACCCGTGCACAGCACGATGTTGTGCACATCCGAGATGTTCTTTGCTCGGATAGACGGGCCAGATTTCACATTAACACATTTGTATTCAAACTATTCATTTTTGTGTGTGTAAGATGAAATCTGAGCCGTTCATCCGAGCAACAGACTACCCGATTGTGCATAACATTGTGTTGTGCACAGGTTGTCGAACATCTCCTTTTCCGTGTTCAAGTAAGGTCCGTTTAAGTAAACGACTTGAGCCTCTATAAACGAGCCATATTACAAGCAACTTGTACTCAGCTCATTCTTAGAAAATCTTAAAATTTGAGCTCTAAGCTTGATTCATTCAATAACAAATCGAGTGGAGTCCATAACGAGCCCAAAGAAGCACATAGATGCTCTCGAACAGGTTTGCAGCCGTAGGCCTACTCACACCTTATTCGTCTATCCCACTACTCTTTCAACACATGTCAAATGGATAATTCTTTATGAAAAGACGTATAATTTTTGGCTAAAAATAGAGTACATCAATACATGATTTAAAAAATTTTACAATAAAATTAAATATCTCGATGGTTCTTTAATTTGACACAAAAAATTATGAATGATAGTGCTTTGTCTTTTGTCCTAAAATTGCTTGATTTTTCACAAGGGACTATCATTTTGGGATGACGAGACTATAAATTTCTAATATATCCGCACCTATTTTAATCTTATTGATGAATATAAAACAATGAGAATGACAAAAGATTTTACTGCAAACAATGTAGGTCCCATGGTAACCGAACTGAATTCAAGTTGGTTGGTTCACGGGAGGAAGATATTCTATTTGGAGTTTTTTTTTTTTTTCAAGCGCAACAAGTTTACAAATATGAATTATATCAAATTGAAAATACCTAGACGCAAGTGAAGAGATTTGAAACAGAGTCCACATTCATGGTAATTCCAACTCAACTAATAACCGCATTGAGGGGTGAAATAACCCAACAAATAGTAGAAGAATAACACCCATACTAAGTGGAGAAATTCGAGCTCCTGACCTCCTAGTAAAATACGGGGTCCTGACTCTATAAAAGTTGATTTCAGGGTATTTCTAACTATATTAGTAATTGCTAGTGCTGGATTTATTGAAGGTGTGAATTGGAAGAGATGGACTTTCCTCACCGTAAAGTTCTATTCGCACAGGCATGGACTTACCGACCATGAACAGATGTCATTGCAGGGCTCACTTCAGGTTTCATAGAGATGATCCAAACTGCATATTTTTCTTAAACATATTTTAATCGGTTTCTGTAAAAAAACGCACCTCAATTAGGTATCAGTGAGGTTTTTTTTTTATATAGAATTTATAGGGTGAACCACAAAAAAATATTTTTAAAAAATGAGCAGTTAGAATCATCTTTGCAAGACCCGAGGTGTGCCCTGCAACGACGTTTTATGTGCATGTGTACATAGCACTACCGAGCAACAAATTCATCCATTGTCCTTGATACAAAGTTTCCTTTTCAATTCAGTCAATCCAAAAGAAGTACTAAAGAAGATTGCAAAAATGTTCAAATTGAACTCGTTAATGCAAAAAAAAAAAAACTCGTTAATGCAAGGTAATTGTTGACTAGCATGCATAAAATCACCTTTTGGACTTCTTAATACATGTGATAGACCTCTAATTCTAGTTTTTTGTTGTGTTTATTACGTTGAAGATTGCAGCAGAAACAAGGTGCATGGTTCTTGATGTAGCGTTTTATGTTTATCTATGAGTATGGTTTTTCGGATTGATTTTGGAAGAAATACATGACGTGTTATGGATTTTGAGAAATATTTAGTGGATTTATTGGTGAAATCCGGGTATGATATGTACCTGTATCGGTGTAATTATACTAGGTACTGTTTTGAATTCATTGTTAAAAGTAAGTTGTTACTTAAAATTTTAACATATATACTTACAAGTATTATTGTTCTAGCGAAAAATTGTTTACACCATTGATCTATCAATCGAAATAAGAGAAAGAAGAAACACCATCACAATTTATGTTCCAGTACTAGTAATGGATATTTGGCGTATATATATATATATATACACACACACACACACAATAGGCTTCTAATGAGGACTACCTCATATTGGGAGAAATGAGGACCATGTTGGGAGTGAAGATTAACCAAGCGGTAGCTCTACCAAGGAAATGGGGTAGCGCTACCCATAGCCTAATTTTCGTCCAGAATGTTTAGGAGCCTTCATGTGTTTTTCCTCAGAAGGCCAATGGCATCTTAAAAATTGTCTTTTTAGGGTTTTACCGATTTGTATGTGTGATATGTTTTTGGATCACTTTTTCAGAGCGTGAAAAAGAGAGAGAGGCGAGAGAAAACCAATCTCAGAGAGATTGTGAGAAGACTTGTACTCTTTGATTCGATTTCATAGTGGACTGGTGTGGCTCCCGTGGTTTTTCCTCACGTTGAGGTTTTCCACGTATATCTTGTGTCTTGCTTTCTTTCCAGTTTTTATTACGCACTTGTTTGCTTGCTTTTTCTGTGATTCATTGTTCCCAAGATCCGTAGGGGCGTTTGTGTTGTAGGATTGAACAGGTGTTCGTCGTTAATCCATAACAACTGGTATCAGAGCCGCGGTTGCGGTAGTTTTTGTTCGACAGGTTAGGGTTTAATCTTTGTTTGGGCGGGGCTAGGGTTTTGATGGGAGCTATGGGTTCACGAAGAAGGCAAGCGGAGAGGATCGATAAGTTTGATGGGTCAGACTTTGCGTCTTTGAAAACGCAGATAGAGGACTATCTGTATCGAAAGGATCTTTACCGCCCGTTGGAGGGTAAAGAAAAGGGGAAGAAAGGCGATGAGAGCGACAATGATTGGAGCGTCTTGGACAGGGGAAGGCGTTAGGGGTTATTCGCTGTCCCTTTCAAAAGTCGATCACCCACAACATCCTCGAAGGAGAAAACGACGGAGGAGCTTATGGAAGCATTGAAGAAGATGTACGAGCAACCGTCACGCCGCTGAATAAGGTACATCTTATGAAAAAAACTGCTCAACTTGTCTATGGTCGGGCGGGTTTCCTTTATGTCACATCTCGAGTTCAATATGATAGTTGATCAACTTACGCCCGCCGAGATATCAAGTTTGATGATGAGGTTCAAGCTTTGTTAATTGGCTCTCATCCCCGCTGCCGCAGAGTCGGGCAGTGATCATATCGGCCGCAATTCCGGCAGGAAAGAAAAGTTGAAATTGAGTGAGGTTGTCGGTTTGATTTTTGACTGAGGAAGTCGGGCGGGGTTCGATCGATAGTTCAGTAGTTCGTGTTCAGCTCTAAGTGTTGAAAGGGGGCGTGGGCGTGCCGGGGTGGTCAATCGAAATGAATAGGTCAAGTCCGCGGTAAGTGGAAATAAGGCCAAATCTCGCGTTCGACCTATTAAAGGTGAATGTTGGAATTGTGGTCGATAGGCCATATGTCAACAACTTGCAAAAGCAATCAAGAAGAATAACAAGGCAAGAGGCTCATGTTGTTACACGCGATGCACTTATTCTTGCCATGAGCAAATGACGCCGAATCGTGGGTGATTGATTGGTGCCTCATTCCACGCCACTAGCTAACAGGGAGGTTCTGCAGAACTATGTAGCAGGGGACTTTGGGAAAGTATACTTGGGGGACGATGAGCCTTGCAAAGATATAGTGGGAAAAGGGGATGTTGTGATTTCTACGCGAGGGGATACGAGATGGTGTCCGCGAAGATGTCGGGCACATTCGAATTTGAAGACCGAATCTTGTTTTGGTTGGGCGGACTTGCAAAGGCGGGTTATACTTCTACATTCACGCGGGGACACGTGGGAAAGTCTCCAACGGTACCATGGTGGCGGCAAAAGGCAAGAAAGTTGGTACACTTTACTTGACTTGGTAGCGGCACACTTGCGATTGTAGGCGGCACAGGGAGAGTTCAAATCTGTGGCACTATAGACGGGACATATGAGTGAGAAGGGGATGAAGGTTATGCGGTCGAATGGGAAGCTACGGGTTTTAGAGTCGGTGGATATTGACATGTGTGAAGATTGCATCTTGAGGAAAGCGAAACGGGTTAGCTTTTCGGAAGGCGGCGGGCCTCCCGTGGCTCGAAGTTAGAGCTTGTCCATACGGATGTGTGGGGTCCGGCCTACGGTGTCTTCTCTTGGCGGTTCTTACTACTATGTTTACCTTTGTCGGCGATCACTTTCGAGGAAGGTATGGGTATACTTCATGAAGCACAAGTCGGAGGTTTTTGAAGTCTTCAAGAAGTGGAAGGCCATGGTTGAGAATGAAAAGCGATTTGAGGGTGAAAAGGTTGAGGTCCGATACTTGGCCGGAGAGTATGAGTTGGGGGGAGTTCAAGAGAGCTGCGCTCTATTACGGGATTCGTTTAGAAGAACACCTCCGGTACTCCAGCAACATAATGGCATTGCGAGAGAGGATGAATAGGACTTTGGTGGCGTGCTAGGAGCATCTTGGATACCACCTTGAGGATTGCCCAAGATGTTTTGGGCGGATCAAAGGAGCACCTGGCCGGCATATTTGATCAATCTTGGGCCATCGGTTCCGTTGAATTTTGGCATACCCGAGGAGGAGGTTTGGAGTGGTAAAAGGTAAATCTCTCACACTTACATGTTTTTTGGGTTGTGTTTCCTACGTGCATATTAGCGACAAGGGCGGGGATAAACTTGATGCTAAGTCACGAAGTGCACCTTTATTGGGTGCAGCGGAGATGAGTTTGGTTATCGGTTTTGGGATGACAAGAACGAAAGATAATCGAAGCGAGGCGTTGTGTTTGATGAAAAGGTGATGTACAAAGATAGGGACAGCAAACAGAGCAGTGGGAGTACCACTTCGGATGAAGATATGTCCGAGTACTTTGGGTTGGAGGATCTTCCAGATGACAGTGGGGTTGAACAGAGGTCTGGTCAGGCAGAGGAGAGAGCTTTAGATGAGACAGTTTTGGAGGGGCGGTTTGGATGAGGTAGCTTCAAAGAGAGGGGACTAGTTCGAGGTCGAGTGTTGAGGAGGTCAACGATGCATAAACCGAATCCAAAATACATTTCTTAAGCTTGATTACTTGCTTTTGACGGACAAAGTGGAGAACCGAGTGCTATGATGAGGCTATGCAGGGTTTAGTCGACCAAGTGGAAGATCTGCGATCACGGGAAGAGATGGATTCTCTTCATTCCAACGAAACTTGGCAATTAGCCTCGGCTTCGGCCAAAGAAAGAAAGCCTTGCAGAACAAATGGGTTTTCCGACTTAAGCAGGAGAGTGATGGCAAGAAGAGGTACAAGGAAAGATTGGTTGTAAAAGGCTTCCAACAGAAGGAGGGAATCGATTATACATAGATATTTTCGCCGGTTGTGAAGATGGCCACTATCAGAGTGGTGTTGAGTTTGGTTGCTGCTGAAAATCTCTACCTTGAGCAGTTAGATGTTAAAACTGCTTTTCTTCACGGAGACTTGGATGAAGAAATCTATATGAAGCGCCTGTTGGCTTCATTGTGAAAGACAAAGGAAGAGATGGTGTCGCGTGGCTTCGAAAGAGTCTGTATGGTTTGAAACAGGCTCCCCCCGAGGCGATGTACGAAAAGTTTGATGGTTTCATGCGGTTTTGGCTACACAAGGTGCAATGGGGATCACTTGTTGTTACTTCAAAGAGGTTTGAGTCTAGCTATATCATTTTATTGCTCTACGTAGATGATATGCTTGTAGCAGGTTCCTGTGTTAGGGAGATCAACAGGTTGAAGCAACAGTTGGCAACGGAGTTTGCTATGAAAGATCTAGGTGCAGCTAAGCAGATACTTGGGATGAGGATCAGCAGAGATATGGCTCAGGGGACCTTGCGGTTGAGTCAGGCTGAGTATATTGAACGTGTTCTGGAGAGGTTCAATATGCAGAGTGCTAAGGCAGTTGGCACACCCTTGGGAAGTCATTTCAAACTTTCTCAGGGGCAATCACCCAAGACAGATGCGGAGATAGAGTATATGGCCAAGGTTCCGTATACCTCGGCCGTGGGTAGCCTGATGTATGCGATGGTGAACACGAGACCAGACATTGCCCATGCAGTGGGAGTTGTGAGCAGGTTTGCTAGCAATCCAGGGAAACAGCATTGGGAAGCAGTAAAGTGGATCATGCGATATTTGAGAGGTACCACTGATTTGCCACTTTGTTTTGGGAAAGGGAAATTGATGAGGGGATATGTGGATGCGATTTTGCGGTGTCGGGGATCTGTGGCTGAAGCACCACCGGGTTATATCTATACTATGGGTTCAACAACGGTGAGCTGGGTCTCACGTCTGCAGAAATTAGTGACACTATCCACGACAGAAGCTGAGTATGTGGCCGTGACTGAGGCTGCAAAAGAGATGATTTGGTTGAAGGGCTTCTTGGAGGAGTTGGGTTTGAAGCAAGAGAACTGCGTTCTTTTTAGTGACAGCCAGAGTGCTATACACCTTGCCAAGAATCCAGTGTTCCATGCCAGGACGAAGCACATTGATTTGAGGTACCATTTCATTCGTTCACTTTTGGAGGATGGAGATTTGTTGCTAGAGAAGATTTTGGGGGATCGAAATCCGGCAGATATGTTGACCAAGTCTATTACTGTTCAGAAACTGAAGTTGTGTTCAACTTCAGTTGGCCTTCACGCTTGAAGAGTTGATGGGCCAGGAGTCACACCAAGAGGGGTCGATGACTACGTCCACGGGTTGATTGAGATCGTTTGGGTTTTGCGGTTGGTTATTTCGCGGATGCTCCGGGTTATCTTCAAGTGGGAGATTGTTGGGAGTGAAGATTAACCAAGCGGTAGCGCTACCAAGGAAATGGGGTAGCGCTACCCATAGCCTAATTTTAGTCGAGAATGTTTAGGGCCTTCACGAGGTTTTCCTCAGAAGCGCTACCGGTGACCTTTTAAAATTGTCTTTTTAGGGTTTTGCCCCATTTGTATGTGTGATATGTTTTTTGGATCACTTTTTCAAAGCGTGAAAAGAGAGAGAGGCGAGAAAACCAATCTCGGAGAGATTGTGAGAAGACTTGTACTCTTTTGATTGATTTCATAGTGGATGGTGTGGCTCCCCGTGGTTTTTTCCTCACGTTGAGGTTTTCCACGTATATCTTGTGTCTTGCTTTCTTTCCAGTTTTTATTACGCACTTGTTTGCTTGCTTTTTCTGTGATTCATTGTTCCCAAGATCCGTAGGGGCATTTGTGTTGTAGGATTGAACAGGTGTTCGTCGTTAATCCATAACAGACCAAGCACCACAGCCCTTGGAGATTAAAAAACCAATTCGCGGGTCGAAATCCATACCAGGCCAACCCCAATCTGGGTCCCCAAACCCCTTAATCGACTCTACGTTACAGAGAGCTAGAGAGAGAGAGAGAGAGAGAGAGAGAGAGAGAGAGAGAGAGAGAGAGAGAGAGAGAGAGAGAGAGAGAGAGAGAGAGAGAGAGAAGGAGAAGACGACCATCACGGTTTCGATCTCTGTCTCTCGCGCTCGTTTTCTGTTTGTGTGTTTGCTGGGCTCTCAAAAAACTAGGGTTTCAAGATCGATTTTGAAGAAAATACCCAAATCGACGAAGATCAATTTTGAAGGAAATACCCAAGATCGGTTTCGAACCAAGGTATTGTTAGCTTCAGTTTCAGTTTGTTGTTGAAATACAGTGTACATTACATTGCCTGCAACCTTTCATGTAGCAAAATAAAAACACAACTAGAGATGTACAAAGTTTGGAATACAGTGTACATTCCTTCTGACCTTATTGAAGACTGCATTAGCCATTCTTTTATCTGATTCAATCAAGAATTTTGATCACTTTTGGGCTGAAACAGACCACATATTAGGGTATTACCAAGACGTGCTCGTCTCATTCAGCAGTAAGATCCCCAGAGAATGGTGTTCTAACTCTAACTTTATATTTGACTTAAAAACTATAATTAACATTCATTTCAAAACTAGTTAACATTCATTTCACACATGAGTAAAACTCATACCAAATATAGATTACTCAAACTTTTTAAATGAAGGAAAACTCAAGTCTTTATTCAAATCTCAAATCTTTTTTTTTTTCTGGACATTCAAGAAGTGTTGGTTGTTAGTACTGCTGTTACTTGTTAGTGAGATTTGACCCATTGGTCCCATGTATAGGGGTATATGGTGCCTACAACTTCACCTCACTTGCAAATCGCAAATCTTAAAACATACGTATTTTGGGTCATTTGTACACTATATTATTAATGAAGCTGCATACTCATATTTATACTTAAAATTTTTATTTAGCCTATCAGACTACTTCAAGCTTTTATTTAACCTAGACGGATGACACACTGCTTTCTGTTGCACCATTTCACATTTGTAACATCGAAAATAGTAAGAATAACAAGTGGACTACTTCAAGCTTTTATGTACATTTTAGAATCAACTTGAAGCAAACATCAGTAAGGGTCAGAGTTGGTCAAAATCTTCACAGTAATGCAATTTATTAACTATGAAGGATAAAACAAATTATGAAGTAGTACAAAAATTTTGGAGAAAAAGTACGAGTATGCCATTTAGATGAAAATATTTTAACCACTAAGTAATAGATTTATGTAATTTCTAGCACAGTTCCTCGCCATTAAAGTAAACTCCCATTTTTCTTGTTTCTTGTAAGCGAGTTTGTGATTGACGAAAAATATCGAAATGGGAAAACAATGGGTTTTGCGCGCTTTTGTTGAGAGTACATGGCATATGCATTTAGCCATTATTATTTCAATTGCCTATGTTATGCTATGATTTGTGTTGCTAAAGGCTGTTAGCTTGTTTTACCTTCAACAGTGTACCAAATTCTTGATCGATTTTTTTTTTCCCAGAATGCAGTCTCTCCAAGATGTACTTTACTCATCCTTACCATTACAAGCATGTCCATCATCCGGAGCTTCTTTTGAAATAATATACACTCCTCAAGTGAAGAACGAGTTGGTACCGAAGATTGATCAAGTGTTTGACAGTTTGGAAGACGTTCAGAAATTTTACAACGATTATGCCAAAGAAGCTGGATTTGGTATTCGAGCCCATTCTAGTAAGTTGGGTAAGGACGGTCAAACCAGTAGAAAGGAATTTGTTTGTCACAAACAAGGGGTGAGAGAAAAAAAAATATACTCCAAATGTTTCGGAGAACACTATACGGAAATGGGGGTTGACTAGAGAGAATTGTGGTGCAAAATTAGTGGTTGTGAAACGTGTTGCGGGGTTTGTTGTCACCATATTTATTGACAGTCATACCCACACTCTTGCCACACCAAAGAAGGTGCATCTCCTCTGATCTCATCGTAAAGTGACACCTGCCCAAAGAGCTTTGACAGAACAACTTGGCATTGCAAATGTGTCAACACACCAAGCTGTCTCCATATATGTTTAGGGATTGATGTAACTTGCGAATGTTGTCCTTGTGCAATACAATGGCTGACTATTGGGGGATTCATGTAATATGAGAACCATTCTTTTTTATTCAGTGATTTCAGTCCAACTTCTTTTTTGTTCGAGATGCAAGCATGGGGAAACTAAAGAGTATTTCCTTGCTATGGTTTTAATGCTTGTATGCGGACTGTCATGCTTGGGTAGAGCTGTCGTGTATTCATGTATTGCTCATTACGTTAGATTTAGGGTTTGGCCATGGTCACATACTTGTTCTAGATAGCTAGCATCACCCTATGCATGTTTGTATTTGCATCTTTTGATGGTTGTTTAGATATCGGTAGCAGATTGCACTACCTGATGCTCATATCATTCAGGGCAGTGTTGTTGTTGTTCCTTTGTGTTGCAGATTAGTGTTGTGGTTCTGTGTTATGCTATGACGATTTTTGTGTTCTAGCTGTGATGATTTCTGTGTTCTAGCTGCCTTCCTGTGGTTTTAATAAATCTGATGAGCCATTCACACATCGTGGAAAATTTGAACTGGACAGCACCAAATCTGGAAAAATTTCTGGCATTACAAAAATTTTGGAAAATTATTCGAAATCTGGGGAATTCATTCATCTAAAATCTGGAAATTTTCTAATCTAACACTTGGAGCTAGCATCAATCCAGTAGGTATAATTGTAGTACTAAAAGCTTGTTACAACATAAGTTACGGTTCAGTAGCAATCAATAACAGCATAAGCAAATCCAGTCTCTACTTAACCAAAGTTACGGTTACAGCAGCAATCAATACCAAATAATCAGTCTCTACTTGACAAAACATTGGCTAACAAGGCCATGTTACACCATTGCGACCATAGTCACTTAAAAAGTACAAGTAACAAGGCTACAGAAATTATGAACATGAATAAAGTCACTCTATATTTTAACTTATCCACTGCGACGTGCATGACTTCAATACGTGCATGGATCTTCTTCAAATTCACCTCATTCAAGCCCTCATCCTCTGCTCCAACATTTGCGTTGGGTTGGTGATAACCAATTGGGTTGCACCACTCCCTCCAATAGCTACATCTTTGTTCGTTGTTCTTCTCATTAGGACACCCATAGTATAGCCTTCCAGGATTACGATCTGACTCTAAAATTCTGACAGCAGCTTTCTTGCCACACCCACAAGTCTTGTTTCGAAATCTAAGGTAGTCATTTTCAATGCCACCCATGTTGGTTGAAGTAGACATCACTCTTCGAATTGGGTACCAAGTGAAAATGATGAAAAACAGAACTTATCATGTAGTTTAAGATGACAACACAAATCAAGATCAATTAACAATAAAACATGAGACGCAAAAGAATGCGAAAACAGAGACTAAGGCTAAGGCAAAGGCTAAGGCTAAGGCTAAGAATTGTTGTAAGCAAATATTTGTTCCAGGAAACAAAAGGAGGATAGTCAAGCAATTGTGGTTTCAAACCCTTCTCGAATAAGTCAGGAGTTGGATATTGATACTGCATTTGTTCCATTGAATTCTGACTTTGATAGCTCACTAGTCAACTTGTTATGTAGTTAATAAGAGTGATTTCAATGCATTCTATTTTTATCATTTGAATTAATTAATTCTTCATTAATTACTAGTTGTTGGTACTTGTCTTAATAAGAAAAGTAGGAGGAACAACTGAAGGCCATAATATAGAGTGGTAGACTAATTCTAGCTAATCACACAAAGCGGAAGAAAACCAGCTAAATCCGATAGCACTAGTCACATAAATCAACCCTAGAGTCCTTAAATCCAAAGGAACATTGTAAAGTTGAGGCCAAAGGGGAATTCTCATACTAGTTTGTTCGTTGGTGCGGTTGATTTTGGATGATTAGGGTAAAAAATGTGCAGTGATTTTGAGTACCCACAACACCAAAAATTATTTTTAGAATGCCGTATTGACCTATTGTGACATTCATTCAGATATTGGGCGTATGCAATAAGATTAACAAAGCATGGGCATTTGGTTTGTTGTAGAATTGTCATATTGTTATCTTAAATTAAGTTTCTTTGTGATCTGCGTAAGAAATAAAAATTCAGTAAATATTTCAAGCACAGACCAGGTTCAAGTTGTGCACATCGGTACTAAAAGAACAAGGGAAAGAGAATAACCAAACAAGATCACCAACATTAAATGCATTGGATAGTTAAAAGGAATAAATGCATACCAATCCTTTCCCAGTTACTAGCAAATTGTGCACACCTTGTGCTCCCAAATGAAAAAACCTTAATCACATTTGCATGAAGAGTTGGAAGGAAACAATTAACACCACAATATAAAACACCTCTGCAAATACAGTCACTAGTCCTCCCAAGTGAGACACATAGTTCACTGAACTTAATGCTGATTACATCAAAGCTTAATAGTTTTACGAATCAACACAAGAGTTACAAGCATAGAACCGATCGACACTACTTTTACTTTAGTATACGCATGAGTAAATATTTCGTACGTAGCACAAAACAACAGTGGCGCAACTGGTGTTCACATGATGCGCACAACACAATATATCAAATCAAAGAAAACTATGTTAGGTAAGAACTTAGCATCATAGCCTTCACATTTACAGGGTAATAGCTAATAACTCACAATGTGCTCATCTATACTGTATAGATCGTAATCCCTCTTCCATATGGGATTTCTTAGCAGCTCAAAAGCATATCAAATCTGGAAAACACACCAAGTATAAAACAATATAACTGAGAGAACTTAACAAAAAGACTAGGTTGTAATAATCTTAAGAAAACAAAACACAAATTTTTTGCCAGCAAACCCTATTGAAATTTACCAAATCTGGGTTCAAATTTTTCTCCCCACTTATCCCTTCAAATACAACCTAAAAAAGGTGAAACAAAAATGATAGGTACGCACCCTCTCAACCACTCCCTACCACACCCTCTCTCACATGTGTGGTGGAGCTCACCCGGTGGGTCCCAATGGATCCCATTACACATGTGAGAGAGGGTGTGATAGGGAATGGTTGAGAGGGTGTGTACCTATCATTGTTCAAGGTGAAAAGGAATGAAAAGCAATGATGATGGTAGAATAAATGAATACCTCAACAATAATGACAAGAACACAGAGGTAATCGAAACTCTAGAAAATCAAAACCCTAGAAATCAAAATACACAAGGAGATGAAACAAGAAAACGAGAGAGAGAGAGAGAGAGAGAGAGAGAGAGAGAGAGAGAGAGAGAGAGAGAGAGAGAGAGAGAGAGAGAGAGAGAGAGTAATTTCATCAAGGCTCCGTTAGTTTCAGTGTAAAATATTCTACAATATAAAATATTTTCCAGGAAACTTGATGTTGCAGAAAGTAATTGTTCTTATTTAGTTTTCTTGTGTTTGGTTATCATGCGGGAAAAATACGTCCAGAGCCAAAAAGAATCCCCATACAGTCTGATAAAAACAATGCGAATAAAACACGTCAAAATATATACTTGCAATGTATACTTACAAGTGTATTACCGTTGAGTATATGTACAGAAATCATGGAATCATCTTTCGCACTCTCTGTTGGGGTTGGGAGAGTGGAGAAGCAGTCTCCCATTGGAGGTTGGTAATGCGAAGCGATGGCTTTCAATCTTTTTGCCGATCCAAAAAAAAAAAAGACGCGAACTGTGAGGAAAACGACTTATAACACATTTGGAATGAAAACATTTGCATGCGTATAACGGAAATGATTTTACAGTGAAAAATGTTTTACTTACTTTTGTCTAACCAAACAACGGAAAATGGTGAAAACATTTTACATCGAAACAAGTGGAGCCAAATTTCTCAAAATCCTAGCTCTTCAACGACCAAGTAGGTAATTCAAATTACTCCATTCTTGTAATGTGAGCAAATTCATTATCAGGACGACTTCAATACAACCCTTGAGATCGAATCAGCCATGCAAGAACTAGTGCAATTAGTAGTTTGTGCTTCATCAGATGATATTGACTCTGATATCAAACAACCTTCTTTACAGTAGCGAGGTCTTACTATTATGTTTCCCATTTCACTCCTGCAACTATTGAATTTCACTTGCCAAAGTACTCTCCTGCAACTATTGAATTTCACATTGTGACATTGCCAAAGTACTCTTTAAGAGAGCAATTTGATATTTGTATGAGCAAAAGACATTTACTACTTACTATCTAAAGACTAGATGTTTCATACCACATTTGCCATAGCTGAACCTTTGGAGATTAAACCTTGATGGTAAGGATGTAGTCTTGGTTGTAAGCCAAGAGCATGTGTGTGGGCTTGAGTAAATTGAAAATGGAAAGAGAGATGATGGCCTCGACTATGACCTGACCGTGATTTAGGCCCCTATTCTGGTAAGGGGTTTTGGGGGGCTTTTTTAGTTGATCTGATCTGTTTCGAAAAGCACAATAAACCAATGAAAAGCCAAAAAGCCCCTTAGCAGAGTATTTTAAAGTCACAATTTGTGGTAAGGATTGGTGCTATACACGAGTTTAATTTTTTATTCTAGAGATTCAAACACAACATTGTGAGCTCCACTGTGCGTTTATTGCTATATCTGAAGCGTTTATATTGATAGAATCAGGCTGCCATTTCATAAATGAAAATTTAATTTTTAATATAACTATTGATATCCAATCAAATTAATTTTTTACTTGAATACACTACATGAATCCATAAATTTCAATGTGCATAAAAAGGAGAGCATGACTATGATAGTTGAAAGTCAAGAGAATGATATCAACAAATTAGTAGGAACTTTTTTTACAATCAAAGACATCAAAGCTGAATTTTTTAAAAAAATTTTTTATCGGCATCAAAGCTGAATGTTGTTCGACAATCTGGAAGTGGAGAGGATGAAGTTACCTGCCATCCTTTGGGGTAACCACCAAAGCTGCGGTATCCTTTTGGCGCCTTCTAAAGTAACCAAATACAAAGGGAATAGCCCTCGTCAACTCTTGAGCAACTCCCCATGTGTATTTCATCTTTTGTATGTCTGCCCATGTTAACTTTTCTTCTTCTCCTTCTCTATTTCCTAGAATGTCCATTTGTTCTATAGCATACAATATGCAATTAAAAGTTATTTCTTAGAATGCAATGTTGGAATATTTTCAAAATATTTTATGAATGTTAAATATTATTATTGGTGAACGGTCTGTCTATTCAGGATTAAATAAATAGATGTTATTATTGGATTTAAGTGCAAATGGTGTGTCTGGAGAGGGTAAAAATGTGTGATTATTAGGGTCAATTGAATAGTAATGTCTATTATGAAAAGACATGACTATTGGGTTTAATCAAAGAGTTGTCATATTTGGCCAACGGTCACGATCCATGCCTATAAAAAGGCAAGGGGTTCGGCCAATTGAATATACATAATCAATACGATTCTGATTGTTCTTTCTCCTTAAAATTATCTCTTAAATATGTTTTTGGCGGGCTCAAAAAATTCGGCGGCATTACGGTTCTTTTCATCATTGCATGACTTCGAGTTGAAGAAACAATCAATCAAAACTGGACTTTATTGTATCTTGGAGTCGAATTCGCTATCAACCCGATGCACCCCAAATTCACTTGAACTAATGGGAGCGAATATCGTCTTAAGTATAGCGACAATGTAACGCGCCATGAAACAACCATTTATTCACTCCAATTTTTATTCACTTCCATCGGTTATACGATATTTACACCAACATGCAATGTCAAAATGTGTCTACTATTTACACTTGAATATTTCAGCTTTTGTTAGAATATCTCACCTTCCAAAACTTTGCAGTATATCTGCTTATCCGTTTAAAACCTCCATATCAACAAGCTAAAAAGAATTGCAGATTTATCATGATTGGTAATCATTAACATAATAAAATTATCCACAACCTCTTCATTTGTAATAGCTTGCTCGTTTTCATCTCTCAGCGACAGCAAATATGACATTATGTCATTTTTAGGACTCCCAAAACTTGGTTTTCATTTGCTAAAATGGACATTTGCTAAAATCAAGTCGATGATTTTAGCAAATGAAGTGGGGAGGTCATTTTTAGGATTTGCAACCCCCTTAGAAAGCTCGCCCCTTTGCTTTTTCAAAATTGGCAAAACACATACGAATCTTTGCTCAGGCTTGCAGTCCACGCCACAAAATAAATAAATAAATGTCAGTTTTTCCTCTTGTCTCTCTGGCTTTGGCAAAAAAGAGAAACAGTGGTTTTTTGGTTTTGTCTTTATTTAAATTTTTTTACATTTATAAGTTTTGCGTCAAGTATTCGTGGTTTATGGATTAGTCTCAACAATACAAATCCAAAGAGTATAAAATTATGGTCAAAAGTAATATTTTTTTAATAAAGCCGAAATTTAACCAATAAACCAGTTTATTAGTTTAATTTCGGATTTATTAAAAAAAATTAGTCTCGACCATAATTTTAATCGCTTTTAGGATTCGATTGATCGGGGCGAATCCATAAACCACGAAAAACTTGACTCAAAACTAAAAAATGCAATTTTTTTAATAAAGACAACGAAAAAACCAAAAAACCGTTTTTTTTCTTTTTAATTTGCCAAATCATTAGTTGATGTCCAATTTGGGGGAGAGAGAGAGAGAGAGAGAGAGAGAGAGAGAGAGAGAGAGAGAGAGAGAGAGAGAGAGAGAGAGAGAGAGAGAGAGAGAGAGAGAGAGAGAGATGTGTTCACGCTTTACATTGTGTTTTCCCCGAATGTCCCTGCACATTTGGACAAAACATATCCACAATCTATATAAGACTCAAATAGAAAGTATCAGAAGTGTGATGAGGATAATACAATAACCTGGAAAACATGGTGAATTTACTGAATCAAATATTCGATCAAATTCTATCTGTTCTTATCTCCATCCTTCCACCCATTTTAGATGCAATTTTTAAATATTTAATTTTCTCTTATTTAAGTTGCATATCTCCATCACTTGTAGTGATTTATAATTCAATGAATGAGTAACAAACAAAAAAGTGGCAAACCACCAACAATCTTTTATGTCCAGGTGTTTGATTTGTGCGAACTTTATGTGATAAACTTCTAAGATCAAGTGTTAGTATTCATGCAAAATGTAAATTACAGATTGCCACCATATTCTTTTTTTACTTTTTAACTAATTGAGTGTAAAGTACTGAAATTAGTATAAAACATACTAACACACACTTGTCTTTACAATATGCTTCCTAACTTAATTGACCGTTTTAATTAAGTATGTCATATATATGCAAGTGGTGGCTAGCTTATACGGTAGAGTTCTTAGATGCCCCACATTGCATCCTGAGATAAAGTCTCATTTCCCCCTTCTCCCATTTAGTAGATTACGTATGACGATTGACAAAACAAAAAACAAAAAAAAGAGGTAATTAAATATCCATTCGATTTTTGGGTGCAACTTAGATTCTCATCCCCCATTATTTATGGAATTATGTTTCCATCCTCTTGTAATGTGATTTACCCGTATTACCTTTCCTTTATATATATATTAGAGGATGAAAAATATAAAATGGAAGTAATTTTTGAAATTCAAAAGAGGAATGATATTGTTTCAACAAATCAGATGAATTTCAAATTTTGGGTTGAAGATTACCAAATTATTAGGGATGTTTGAAAAAGAGGGCGTAGTGCCTGAGGTAGGATAATTGGTTACCCTGTGTTTTCGCCGTTAATGGAAAAGTGGGTGACTTATCTTCAAATTGTTATATAAGCATGCATTTCCATCCTAAAATCACACAGATAGTTTATAAAAGGTATGTGAAAAACTTTTGGAACTTGGACTGCCATGGTGAATATATAAACCATAACCACAATATGGTAATTAAAATGTTTTGTTATATCAAATTATGGTAAAAACTTTTTAAGATCATATAACATTGAACATGGTAAAAAGAAATCACAACGTATAAAAAAATGGTAAAATCAGATTTCCATGGTAAATACTTTAGCAATTTGCATTTCATGTATTTAGTACTTGTTATATTGAACTCCATGGTTGAAAATTTTCCTTTAATATGGTTAAAAATAATAATATAAGGAAAACATGGTAAAAATAGAAAACATTTTACATGATTCTATGGTTAAAAAACTTGAACTCGTTCCAAACAGATCCAAACATAGCAGTGTTAGGAGTTTATGGGAAAAGGATTAGTACACAACAGCAATTTTAGCCTAGTTGATCTGCTCAATGAATTGATACATATGTAGTCTTGATGATGGTACAAAAATTAGAACAAACAGTCACTGGAAAAATAGCAGGTTCAAAATCCAATAGAAAACATACTCCCTCCGTCCCAATTTGTTTGCTCACAATGGGAATACGTGTAATTTCAAACCCCTACAAAATATATTTCTCTATATTATTTTTTAATTTGTTTTATACCAATTTAAAGTGCTCATTGAGTACTTTAATTTGGTGTAAAAAAAATTAAAAAATATTATACAAAAGTACATTTTTTAACATCTACAAAAATACACCGTTTCCCAAATCAACTAAACAAATTGGGACAGAGGGAGTACATTATATAGCAGGTCCAAAATGCTATAGAAAATATACAGTAAATACACTTAATAACTTAATAGCGTTTTAAGAATGTTATTAATCGTAGACATATAATAGTAGTCAAGAAATGTTATCAAAACATGCAAAATTATAGCAAATTTAAAATGCTATCTTTGATGTACTAAATATAGCGCACATTAAATACTATGGAAACCTAGGAAACGCTATATTTGATATACAAAATATAGTGGGCCAAAAATGGTATAGAAAGTCTTACCTTTTTATAGCGCCAGCTAATACGGCATTTGTTGAAATGCTATATATACGTTTCTATAGCATTTTTCACATGCTATAGAAATCGACTTTTGTTGAAGTGAGGATGATTATTTAAGTGCCAAAAAACAATTAAGTATGTCATATAGCTGGTTAGTTTAACTTAGAGGTGCCAAACGTGCCAACCGAGACGTGTCGTGCCACTTTTTTGCCGTGCCAACCGTGCTCCGTGCCGTGCCGTGCCGGCCCATTTACTTAATCGTGCCGTGGCGTGCCATTTTTAATCGTGTCGTGCCGTTTTTTATCGTGTCGTGCCGTGCCAAATTTCTTTATTCGTGTCGTGTCATGCCGTGCCATTTTGTGACCGGTAATCGTGCGTCTTTGGCCCATTTATTTAATCGTGTCGCCTTGCGTCTTGCCCACTTAATTAATCGTGTGACTCGTGTCGGAGCCGCGTGCTATGCCATTTTTTAATCGGTCGCGCCGCGTTCGGTTAAAACGCTTAATCTTATCGTGCCGTGACAACCCGCTTTTCTAAATTGTGTCGTGTCATGCCAATCCGCTAATTTACACAAGTAGTGCACACTAAGGTCCTTGTTTCCAAGTTCAAACGAGTAAGGTAACATGTCATTTTATTCAATTGAATCAATTACTTAAATCTCATATTGGTTCACTACTAGTTTAAATGGTCAATTAAAGCAATACGAATGACTCCGTCACTCGACTCACTCCGGCTCAAGTTACAACTTCCAAGTCTTACAGTTACAAGTTATTTGATACAAATATACAATACAAATATACTAGGAAATTTTGAAACAAGACAAGTTACAAGTTTCCTATCTCTACTGACTACTTGGCTCCGTTGCACGTATCAGCATCGCCGCATCGGTGACCAAAAACTTCAACGACTCCAAAAATCACCAAATGCCCACAAATGCATATAAGCAAAGGCCCGAAAAACTAAACAAACCAAATGTCCGTAAATTAATGACCAATGCTTTCGGAAGTTGAATGACCAAATGCCCACAAAAGTGAATACCTAATGCCCGAGAAAACTAAATAACCAAATGTCCGAGAAAAGCTGAATAAATGGCGCCCGAAAACTAATTAACGATTCTTAAGAAAAGTTGAATAACCAAATGCACGAGCCACGAGATAAGCGCCAGAAAAGCGAGAAAAATTGCCTTAAAAACTTGATAACCAAATGCACGAAAAACTGAACCATCAATTGCCGCGAAAAATTGATGAACTATGCATAGAAAACTGATAAAACACACATGGGCTCAGATTTATATAGGACACTAGCACATGGATGTAACTCTATGTTGCCATCAAAGCCTTCATAAGTAGCCACCCAATTCACTTAGTTTATTTTATCATCATAGCCGAAACGAAAAAACTGAATAACCAAATGCCCAGAAAACTGAATAACTGCCCAGAAAATTAGATAACCAAATGCACAGAAACTTTAACGACTCCAGCCTTTTTGAGCACTTGGACGCCTGTAGTTCACAAAATCGGTAGCCCATAAAACTGAATTGCCAAATGCCCACAAATCTGCATAAGCAAAGGCCGAAAAACTAAACAAACCAAATGCCCGAAATTAATGACCAATGCTTTCGAAAATTGAATGATCAAATGCCCACAAAAGTGAATACCTAAATGCCCAGAAAACTAAATAACCAAATGTCCAGAAAACTGAATAAATGGCGGCCCAGAAAACTAATTAACGAACTGCTGAGAAAACTGAATAACCAAATGCACAGAGCCACAGATAACTGCCCAGAAAACTTGATAACCAAATGCACAGAAAACTGAACCACCAATTGCACAGAAAATTGATGAACTATGCACAGAAAACTGATAAAACACACATGGGCTCAGATCTATATAGGACACTAGCACATGGATGTAACTCTATGTTGCCATCAAAGCCTTCATAAGTAGCCACCCAATTCACTTAGTTTATTTTATCATCATAGCCGAAACGAAAAACTGAATAACCAAATGCCCAGAAAACTAAATAACCAATGGATGCTTGCAATACACAGTCACACCACCACAACACACACACACTCACACTACACACAGTTACACACTTGCACTTGCCAAACAAGTGGCAACTTTATGTTGCCTTAGGCCTTAGGGCCTAAGCCATCATAAGTTGCCCAATTGCTTGAGCTTGAATCACCTGACACAGTTACACACTTGCACTTGCCAAACAAGTGGCAACTTTATGTTGCCTTAGCCCTTAGGGCCTAAGCCATCATAAGTTGCCCAATTGCTTGAGCTTGAATCACTTGATTCTTCAATAATTTAATTTTTCAGTTTTTACGGGCATTTGGTTACCGCGTTACACACTTGCACTTGCCAAACAAGTGGCAACTTTATCTTTGCCTTAGCCCTTGGGGCTTAAGCCTTCATAAGTTGTCCAGATTGCTTGAACTTGATTCTTTAACTTCAATAATTCAATATTCAGTTTTCTGGGCATTTGGTTACATTACTACACACATAGAGCAGTCATAATTTGCACTTTTCCACACCAACTAAACACAAACATGCCAGCATGCAAGGCAACAAGAGTAGTAACAGAAAACAAAACCAACTGCCCAACAGGCAGCAGCACAAGTGCACAACAAAAGCACCAACAAGGATAGATAGCACCTGGATCATGCAACATTAAGTTGCCAGCAGTAATCATCATCTATGTCTGCGTTCTCAAAATAATCTCTGAATTCTTCTCTAGGATGGCACCTTTTAATTCCAAGACGTGCATCCTCCCAATCCTTTAAACAAATTAGACAATCCAAAATATTCAAGATAATGCATTCTCCTCTCATCCAACACCACTTTACCCGACTAAAAGTCGATTCAGATGCAACTGAAGACACGGGAGGTGTTAGTAAATCACGTGCCATGACTGAAAGAATAGGAAATGCCGTTTCATTTTTTTTCCACCACGCTAAGATATCAAACTCCTCAGCGTCTTGAGTGGTAAGATAATCTCCATCTAAATAAATAGAAAGTTCAGTCCGTGAAGCTACACTTCTTCCTCTACTTGAAAGCAGAGACCAAGATGGGTCCTTTGCTAATGGCGAGAAAGGTGCTAATGGAGTAGAAGTAGAAGTGTGGCTTCCAAATTTAGACAAATATGAAGCATATATAGAATTCAACATTAAAACTTCAAAAGGAGAAGGTAACGTGATCCCTAAATTATCACCAATCCCTTCTAAGAGCAATTCAACACCTCTTAACTTAATCCTTGGGTCCATTACTGCAGCTACAATAAATACCTTTGGCATGACCTCAAAATATTTTTTGAATTTCTCTTCCATAACATCACATGCTTGTACAAAATTTGGTTTAGTTCTATGATTCACGAAAAGTTTACACTGATATTATACAAGTTATTAAGCACAAGACAAGAAGTAGGATAATAAACACCCGAACAAGCTAAAGTAGCAGCATAAAATACTTTCAAGAAGTTCATAAACTCAAAAGCAATGTACCAATCAGCAGGAGTTAAAGCAACATCACCATACCTGGAATTAACAAAAGCTGTAATTATGTTTCTATGATTCCTACAAGATTTTAACATAAGAAAGGTCGAATTCCAACGATTTTTTATATCTGTTTTCATTTGCCTTGGTTTAACGTGATAACTTGCACATAAAACTTCAAATTCTTGTTGCCTAGCTGGTGAAGTACCTATAAAAAGAATTGCTTCTCTAATTTTGTGAATCTGTGGTGCTATATGTTTCAAACCATCTTGCACAACTAAGTTAATAATATGGCACACACAACGCATATGAAAAAAGCATCCCAAAGATGAGGAGTAGACAAGTTTCGTTTGAACAAATCAATAGCAGCAGTATTAGCAGTGTGATTATCAAATGTAATACTAAAAACTTTGTCAGCAATTTCAAACTCCCTGAAAATACCATTTATGCATTGAAAAATGTGATTAGCATTATGAGGATACTCCATCAAACGGAAAGCAATAATTCTTTTATTCAAAATCCAATTAGCATCTATATAATGAGCAGTCAAAGCAATGTAACCAAGGTTATTTCGACCAGTCCACAAATCGAGTAAAAAGAGATTGTACTACCAAGTTGTGCAATTTGATTCTGAAATTTCTTGAACCCCATAAAAGCTTTCAAACAATCACTTACGGTTTGTATTTCTAGAAACCTTAGAAAAAGAAGGATTTAGATAAGTTTGGACAAAATATTCAAATCGAATATCATCACCAAAGTAAATGGTACGCTCTGCTTGGCGGCTACTACAAAAGGGCCAATCCGTGTCTCATTTTAGGTGCGGAATATACTGAAATTAGATAAACCGGTTACACTATCGATTATCACCACTGTCTGACCCAACTTCCAATTTATGTTTGTTATTGAGATGTCTCGTAATTTGTCCCGTGCCCTTTATTACTAACGCAAACTATAATCATTTCCACAATAATTACACACACCTCTTTCTCCTACATTAACCCCCTGTTTATTAATGAAATCTTTAACTATAGCACAGTGTTTCCATACCCATGAAGTCTTGTTGCCTTTTCCCCCACCAACATGTTCTTACGGGAGGTGGTCCAACAACATTTGAACCAGCTTCACCCGGAGACTCTATTCGGGACCATGTACCAAATGGTGAAGGTGATGCTATAAATTGTGCTTGTGGTGATTCATCATCCAGCGAGTGTGAGTTATGGCGTGAACCCCCACAACCAAAGTTAAAATTTTGATTATCCATGATAAACAAAGGACAAATAAGCACGTAAATAACAAATAAACCTGATTATAACAACAAGTAACCACGTAAACTCTAGGGTTTTATACTTTTATGTAATGGATGACAAATAAACACGAAAATCACAAATAAACCGCGGATAATCACTAATAAACACGGATAATCACTAATAAACACGGATAATCACTAATAAACCACGGATAATCACGGATAATCCGCAGATAATCACTAATAAACCACGGATAATCACTAATAAACACGGATAATCACTAATAAAAAATAGATCTAGGGTTTAGGAGACCGTAGAGTGGTGGTGAGTGTGGATTGCTTATTTATCTTTGCCGTAGTGTGGATTAACCAAGAGCCCGGCCAAGACGCCGCGGGACCAACACCGAAAATGAGAGAACCAACACGAGAATGAGAAAACCAAGAGCCCGGTCGATTTAGGGTTTGATTTGTGGTTTCGATTTAGGGTTTTCGATTTAGGGTTTGATGTCGATTTATGTGGGGTTAGTGGTGAGTGGTGGTGCGGTGGTGGTGGTGTGGTGGTGTGGGGTTTTTCGGTGGTGTGGGGGTTCCTGTGGTGCGTGGTTAGGGTTTGAGTGGTGAGTGGTGGGCCGGTGGTGCGGTGGTGGTGTGGGGTTTTTGGTGGTGTGGGGGTTGGGGTGGTGAGTGGGCCAGTGGTTAGGGTTTGAGTGGTGGCCGGTGAGTGGTGATGCGGTGGTGGTGCGTGGTGAGTCCGACGGAGCCGTCGGAGAGAGAGGAGAGAGAGAGAGAGAGAGAGAGAGAGAGAGATTGTGGAAGAAGAAGAGAGAGAGAGTCGGATGAGATGAGAGAGAGAGCCGTGTAGGGTTATGGGCTTTTTGGCCCTATAACAGCATATTTATACTAAGTCTGAGATTGGGTGCATATGTCACATGTCTCATCTATGCACCCAATGGTAAAATTGCCGTAAAATTGTACTACTGTGAGGGTTGTCGAGTATTTTTCTTGGTTGGAACCGTCTACATTTTACGTGGGAGTGATTATATCCTCTGTGCAAAAAACAAGTAAATTAATTATCATTAGGTACCTAATCGAATGAGACGAAATTTTTGGTTTACAATAAATTAATCGTCTTTGATAAAAAGATTTTGAATACAGATAGACTTCAAAATTGGCGAGAGTGATTAAAACAGTAATACAAACAATGTGAACGGTTTGGATCGTCATAATTATGTTGAGATCGCGTGGCTAGCGTACATTACCATATAGCATAACATCTTAGTTCATAACCAAGTTAGTTCGAAGTATATGATCAAAATGTAGGTGTAGACTTCGATTTCTCGAATGTTCGATCTAAACCGTTCACGATTTCATATCTTATCAATTGTATCATTTTAAGCCAAAAAGCGGTGGCTATCAAATGTCGGCAAGCATTTGATCGGATCAAATTTGGTACATTGAAGAACAATAATGTCCTATAATGCATGACTCGACGACCATCAGAGTAGTTTTTTTCGTATCGCAACCGTCTACATTGCAAGTGGGAGTGATTATATCCTCCATGCAAAAAATGAAGTGATTTAACTATTGTTACGTATTTGATCGAAGGACACAAATTGTCGATTGATAATAAATCAACGTCCCTGATGAACGGGCTTTCAATACCCGATGGACTTCAAATTTGGCGAGGGTGATTAAAATAGCAAAACAAACAAAGTGAACGGTGTGGATCGTCATAAATGTGTTGCAATCGTGTGGCTAATGTAATGCATAATATAATCAAAATTTTATACAAAATAATATAACATATTAATAATTTAACATATTATGAAATTATAAAAAATCAAATTTGACCTACCAATTCAAAAATCAAATATTTCATTTTAATTATTAAAAAATTATTTTTCCTTTTTTCTTCATTTTCAAATAAAATTTAATTAATGTTATAAATATTTTATTTCACCCCTAAGTTTTTTCATTTATGTTATTCAAAAATTCAATTTTAATTTCCCTCATTTTTTCCTTATTATGCCATTTGTCAACTTAATTAATTTAATAAAATTACATTTCCTATTTATTATGTATTTATTTATTTTTGTGAAGTCCATTTATTTAATTAAAATTTATTCAAATATTTCATTTTTTCCCCAATTTTTCCCCCAAAATTTCCCCCTAAAAAAATTCATTTTAATTATTAAAAATTTTATTTTTCATTTTTTCCTCACTTTCAAATAAAATTTAATTTATTTTATAATGTTTTTCAAAATTTATATCATTATATGTTTGTTATCAAAATTTAATTTTTATTTTACCCCTAAGTTTTCATTTATGTTATTTAATTTTAATTTCCCTCATTTTTCGTTATTATGGCAAGTCCATTTATTAAATTGTAATTATTATTCATAAATTCATTTTTTATTTCCATCTTTTTTTTCCATTATTATGGCATTTGGCAACTTCATTTATTTAATAAAAATGTATTTTTTTATTTTTCTAAAGTCCATTTATTTGATGAAAACTTATCCAAAATTCAACTCTCTCTCTCTCTCTCTCTCTCTCTCTCTCTCTCTCTCTCTCTCTCTCTCTCTGTGACATATTGTGTAATTACAAAAAATTATTTTTCACCTATCAATTCATAAATCAAAATTTTCACTTATATTATTCAAAAATTCATTTTTTTCCTCATTTTTTGAAATAAAATAAAATTTATTTTCCTTATTTTATTTTTATTTTCCTAATTCTTTTCGTTATTATACCATGCCTTGCCCTTTACACTTCGCGTTCGGTGCGTGCGGGTGCCAGTGCCCGCGTCCGCGTGCTTTCGTGCCAAACTAAAACCGCGTCGCGGGTGCCGTCGCGGGTGCACGATTAAGTCCGTGTCGTGCGTCGCGCCACACCGTGCCCACTACCGCGTCGCGTGCCGGGTGCCCGGCGGCGGGTCGCGTCTGGGGCAATTACCGTAGATGCGTCGTGCGTGCCCACCCTTTTCCGCGCCCCGCGTGCGTGCGCGTGCCGCCTCGGGCATCAGGAGTGCGTGTGGGTGTCTGGTTAGACCGGTACCCAACTTCGTTCCGTCGCGGGAGTTTAGCGTCTTGCGTGCCGTCGTGCGGCAACGCCCCATTTGACACCTCTAGTTTAACTTCTCCGAACAATTATACTATCCGTTAAGTAGTCCACTGTGTTCAAAACTTCAAACGCTGTGATCCCTTGGATATTGTTGAGGGGCAGGGGCGGAAGAAGCCCGGTGGCACGGGCCATCTTTTAGTCGTACATGTATTTTTTGGGCTATTATGTATGATTAATTCTCAAATCATTGTGCTTTCAAGGTATTAAATATTCTTTACCACCGAGGTGGTTGCCGGGATGGTAGGGGTGTGTGGCACAAGTGTGTCCATTTACCTCCATGTTTGGAGTTCGAGTCCTGCGTGCTCCAACTACACCCTTTGGGTGGGCGGTTAGTCTGCGGACATAGCTCTCCCCCGCTTGAGTGGAGGGCCCTTTGCCATCCTATTCACATGGTGGTGCCTTTGGTGACGGCCTATTCTCACGAATAATAGCTATGGCTCGAACCGGACATTCCACAGGTGGGTTGGGAGTCCGTATGGTCACGCCCAAGGGTGTCTGCAACGCTGGTCGCCCCCTCCTTTTCCCTATAAAAAAAAGGTATTAAATATTCTTTGATTCCAAAAAAAATCGTCTAACCCGCAAAACGAGCACTAAAATATATTCATTTGGATTCCAAAAATTTCATATTTTTTCCCATAAAATACTTAACATGAGTGAGTTCTTTAAATATTTAGAAAAAAAGTTTGCATTTTTTCAAATAAAAACTTTTCCTTTATATTTTCTCTGTTTGATGGATCAAACATCATTTTTTAGGGATTTGGAGTGATATATTGATCAGCTTTAAACTTAAATCCTGATTCTGACACTAGAAAGGGGTGATGTGTGATCACCTAGTTTTTATCGTTTGAAATCGTTGTTCCATCAACATCAATTGTCATCATTCTTGTTCATCCGGATTTACAATCGACAACCAAGAAAGAAAAAAATATGTGTAATTCAAAAAAAAAAAATCCTATTTTCAAACTCACGGTGTTCATATGCCGTCTGTTGGGAATCTGAGGAGACGAGAGTAGATAATTGAAGTAATTATAAGGAGTTTGTTTTTTAATTAACGTATTGCAATTATATGTGGGATTAGTCAACGAAGTGACCTAATTCGAATAAAATGAAACGGGGTGGAATTAATACTTTGTAACTTTGTTTTGATGGAGTTTTTTTTCTTATTTTTACTTTTAGTCAGAAACCTTTTTTTTTTTTTTTTGGTGCTTCGGAATTTAAAAAGAAGCTACGAAAAGGAGTTAGCCCGCATCGAGTGAGCAGTTAGTTTGTTACAGACCCAAATACCCAGATAGTAAAACATGAAAGAAGAGGAGATAGTTGATAGTTAATCAAGGACATTCTCTGACCGCCAGAGGAGGATTAGGGGTCACCACAAGGTCTTCATCTTGGCTTGCTCCCAAGTGCACTAAGCAGTCGGCACATTCATTAGCTCCACGAGCGACATGGTTAAGAGTGCTATTGGAGCGATTGAGGAGGTACTTCCCGTCCTTCAGCAGATTGCTTTGAGGATGATAAGTAGTAGGACCTTCATTAAACAATTGCACCGCTGTTACGGAATCGGATTCAATTTGGACATTGCTTAGACCTTTCTCCATTATGATGGTAAGACCCCTGTAGATACCCTAATTTCTGCTTCAAGACTTGAGGCAGCTAACAATTTGCCATAGTAACCCATCTGCCATTCTTCATAAGCATCGCGGAAAAGACCCCCAAAGCCTACGTTGCGATTACTGTCGTACCAGCTACCATCCGTATTAAGCTTAAGTCCCCCTGTAATGGGAGGAGACCAAAGTGTTAGACGGTTAGAAGTAGGGTTAGTAATAAGAGGTGACTTGAAGGCTTCCACGATTTCAAATGCATAGGAAATTAATAATCTTGAACTCAATTCAGGAACCGAGTCAAGGTTATCAAAACTTTTTTTTATTTCGATCTTTCCATAACTGCCACAAAGTAGTACAAAAAATTATATTCCAGTGAATTTTTTTCCCAATATGTAAAGTCTTCTTCTTTTTCAAGTTGCGTGAAATCCAATCGTTTATGGAGCTACCAATGTCACCTCTCATAATCTGACCCGAAGGGAGTTTCTTCCAAAGATCAATAGCTTTGGGACATTCCTTGAATAAATGGATTCAAGTCTCATGAGAATTATTGCACCGTGGACAGAGGTCCAAAGTACTAATCCCTCGAGACACACAAAGGTGGTTAGTGGGAAGTTTGTTGTGGAAAATGAGCCAAAGAAAAGTTTTAAGTTTTTGAGGTAAATGCATTTTCCAAAACCACTTCCACCCCTTCATGTCGGTACTTTCATTATTTAGGAAATCATACGCATTAGCCGCCGAACAATTTCCATTAGGAGAGTTCACCCACGAAGGATGATCCTCAACTTGGGAACACATAGGAAGAAAGATATTGCAAATCTCATTGCAGGTAGTGTCATCCACAAGGTGCTCAATGGAATCCAAATTCCAAGTATTGTTGTCAATAATATCCGCCACCTTAGCATTGCCTTGGGTATGAATTCCTGGATACCTATCCGCACGCGGAGTAGTACTGCACCACCGGTCGTGCCACAGATCCACAGTTTCAGCATTACCAATCACTACAAGAAAAAACACATTTGGCGACCAAATTTTTTTGGTCGCCGTATGGCACCCCCTTTGGCGACCAAATTTTTTTGGTCGCCGTAAGGCTCCCCTTTGGCGACCAGATTTTTTTTGTCGCCTATGCGATGGCTTTGGCGACCAACTTCTTTTTTGGTCGCCGTATGGCACCCCTTTGGCGACCAAATTTTTTTGGTCGCCGTAAGGCTCCCCTTTGGCGACCAGATTTTTTTTGTCGCCTATGCGATGGCTTTGGCGACCAACTTCTTTTTTTGGTCGCCGTATGGGCACCCCTTTGGCGACCAAATTTTTTTGTCGCCTATGCGATGGCTTTGGCGACCAACTTCTTTTTTTGGTCGCCGTATGGGCACCCCTTTGGCGACCAAATTTTTTGTAAGCCTATCATGGCTTTGGCGACCAACTTCTTTTTTGGTCGCCAGTATGGGCTCCCCTTTGGCGACCAAATTTTTTTGTCGCCTATCATGATGGCTTTGGCGACCAACTTCTTTTTTTTTGGCCCGTATGGAAAACTCCCCTTTGGCGACCAAATTTTTTTTTGTAAGCCTATCACGATAGCTTTGGCAACCAAACATCGGCTTTGGTCGTGGAATGTTTAGTACCAAAAACTATACAACGTGAAAAGATAATATATATATAATAAAATATAGTGCAATACATAATTTATGATAAATAATGTTATACATTTGTCAATGTAAAAAGGAATATACAAAAAGATAATACATATAAATTGTTTCTAACAAATGGAACATAAGTGCAAAGGTAGTCCAGTGGTTAGGTGTTGGGTGTTCAATTCTTGGCAGAGGCATGTGAGTGCGTTGAATGCAAAGGTAGTCCAAAGGTTAGTGCCAAAAATATATATAATAAAATATATTATAATAATATATATAATAAAATATAGTGCAATATATAATTTATGATAAATAATGTTATACATTTGTTAATGTAAAAAGGAATATACAAAAAAGATAATACATATAAATTGTTTCTAACAAATGGAAACGTAAATGCATAGGTAGCCTTGAGCTGGTTAGGTGTTGGGTTAAGAAGTGGGAGAGGTCGTGGGTTCAATTCTTGGCGGTGGCGCGTGGACAGATTTTTTTTTTTTCATTATGAACCTTCGACAAAAATTGTTTGGTCGCCGTCCCCGCTTCAGCGACAAAATTGTTTAAATCGCCGTCCCTTTGGCGACAAAATTGTTTGGTCGCCGTCCCCTTTGGCGACAAAATTGTTTCGTCGCCGTCCTCTTTGGCGACAAAATTGTTTGGTCGCCGTATGGCTCCCCTTTGGCGACAAAATATTTTGGTCGCCGTATGGCACCCCTTTGGCGACCAACCAAATTTTTAGTCGGCGTATACTTTCCCAGACGACGTTTCGGCGACAAAACTGGGCGACTAAAATATTGGTCGCCAAAGTATTAGGGCGACTAAAAACAACCCTTTGACGACAAATTTTTTGGTCGCCAAATGTGTTTTCTCTTGTAGTGAATAGTCCATTTAGTTCCTTGTTTAAGGACATCTCTAATTACTCCTTCGATTCGTAAGAATTTTATGAGACAAACTTCTCAGATCTAGTGTTTGTATTTAAAATGTGAATTACCTCTTCGCATCATTTTTTGTAAATATATTATTATGAAAAAGACTAGCCAACACATGTCTTTATTTTTTTCTTTTTCTTTTTCTTTTTTCCTTCCTTTTTTTTTTTAACATAGATTCATTAACTCAGAAATGTCCTATAGGGCTATAAACGTCAAATCAAAGCCCTCCGTTGGGACAAGCCCGCAACAAAAAATGGCTATCGATGTGATTTGGATAGCAATGCACCGAAAGTACGGATGAACCCCCGGGAGTAGAAATAGTACAGAGATCTCCACAGATCGAAGACTCTCTAACCTGAGCAAATGCCAAGTAGGGGATAGGCTAAAACCAGGAAATAAAAACACGTTAGTGGACGAGCACCAAAACTGCCATTGGTCTAGTCTCGCTTAATTCGCCGATGGACAGAGCCAATCCATCCCTAGAGCTCTTTCTTTTTTAAGGTAGTTTTTCATTTGCTAAAATGAAAATTTGCTAAAATGGTTATTTTAGCAAATGAAAAACTACCAGTCGGACCCCTTGAAGAAGGAAGGAGTCAGAGCGCTGCAAATCTGAGGCGAGTGATGGTCTATATGATAAGCTTTCTAACTAGATTGACCATTTTAGTTAGAGGGTGTATCACTAAGAGTGTCTTTTTTGACTTTTCACAACTTTTTATTATGAGTAATGATTTATCTCGGGAACCGCAATAAGTTGACTTTTTAGTTTTCCACTGTTCCACAGCAGCGTAACTGAGTATTTGTGTATTTTTAGCAAGAATTTAGAGTCCCACCTTGAAAAAGGCAGCTACAACAGACTAGCAATATGGACATATGGTTCGGTAATTTATATTCACTACATTAACTCGCCATAACTCCCCATGTTGAGTGAACCGTAGCTTAGGTGAAGGGTTGAAATATTTGTTTCTCTCAACATCAACCCATGAGCTTCGTCTTCATTGAATCGCATATCGTCTCAAGTCCCAAATCAAATTTGCCCCTTGACCCTCCGTGGAAAGCTCTAATTTCAGTATAAATTATAGGAAAAGATTACAATACACACCCCTTATTTATATGTGTATCACCGAAAGAATAATGATATAAATTACCGAAAGAATAATGATTAGTTAAGGTGCGTACATGCTTGAATAAATTAGAGAAATTCACTTTGTTTGATTGAGAGTTTTGATAATAATATTTTTCGAAATATTTTTGAGATAATGTTTGGATGGATTTTTGGGAAAAGTAATAATTACAGATATGTGTAATAATTAGAGAGAGATATAGAGATAAATAAGAATAATGATTAGAGAGACAAATGTGATTAATGATTGGAGAGATTGAGAAATAATCTTTTTGGAATTCTTTTTGAAAATATGAAGTAAACATAGTGATTGACTTTTTGAGCACTCTACTTGTCGGGTGGTCTCTTGACAATTATGTGGAGGAATATATGTCGTCAGGGGAGGAGTTGAATCCAAAGGCTTTTTTTTTTTTAACCAAATGTCCTAACTAACTTACACACTATTAAACTAATTTTGGAGCACTAAAAGTAATGATAAGGCATAACCCTCGGTGACCTCAAGATTTTGTTAGTAAGGAAAATTTAACCTTAAGACTTTATGTGTGAGCAAAAAATTTATTGTTATATGATTTCAAGTTCAATGTCATTGCTTGTGCTCTGAGGAACACGGGAGGGAAACACAACAATCTGGAGATTTGTTGCATTTAGGATTTGACTTCATTTTACGTATTTAGTTTGGTTGACTTTTTGTTATCAATTGTTATTTTCCTTCGGATTTGTGGTGGCAAATGATTATCTTGTGGTAGGATGTCAACTTAGTTTGGATGTCTCTTTGCGTTGTGATGCATTTTTCCTTGGCCCCGTTTAATCTTTGTAGTGTGTTTTAAAAGATTAATAAAATTCTATTTTTACTATTCAAAAAAAAAAATGAAAGCAAACCTCTAAGTCTCAAAGGATTACCACTTTGTTATTCGAAGAGGATAAACTTAGGTAAGAAACTTTTAACTTCTTTGATATTTATGAATTTTACATGATAAACTTCTCAGATCAAGTGTTAGTATGTAAAATATAAATTATCTTTCGGCATCATATATTTTTTATTGCAATTTGTCAATCGAAGAGGATACACGTAGTCAGAAACTTTTTACTTCTTTGATATTTATGAATTTTACATGATAAACTTCTCAGATCAAGTGTTAGTATTTAAAATATAAATTATCTTTCAGCGTCATATATTTTTTTATTGCAATTTAAATACAAAATAACTGAAATTATTTTAAAAGGCTAACCAATACTTAAATTGACCTTTTTATTTAGTAATGTTTTATATCTGGTCATCAGCATGGGCCAGAATCATTTAAAATCCTTCCCCTGCCCTATGGTTTTCTGTCCTCTTCCCGAAACAACAAGAAGAAGTAACAAGAAAGCATGTCTTCATCACTAACTCAGTCCTCTAATGACATCCTCCGGCTCCGATGCTCACTTACTGTGGCAAAACAACCCCTGAATACTTTCTTGGGTTAGTTCTTTCCCTCCCTTATTTGTTTTCTAATGTCAGTTTGGAAAATGGTTTCCTTTATTTTCTTGTTTTTACTAAATAATAATGATTTAGGGGGTGTTCCACTAAGGTGGTTTTTTGAAAAAAACTGATTTGTCACAGTTTTTTATGTGATGTATTGTGAGAGAATGATCTATCTCGGTTTTCGGAAAAAATAATTTTTTGTTAGTGGAACACCCCCTTAAGAATAGAATGTGGACACATAAGCAATAGCTCCCATGGCTTCATCTATAATTCCCAACCTTGATAAAAATAAAAATTTTAAAAATTGGCAGATTTGATCCTATGGCCAAGCAAACCACCCAAAAAATTTAGTCCTTGGGGGAGCTAGACATTTCCATGCACATTTCATAAGAAAGAAAAGGCCTGTTTGATTGATACATATGATGGGTGATTTGTGAAGAGCCCGATTTCTACTCCCTGGTCCCACTCCAGATTCACTCTCTGGCAACCCTTCCTCCCCCGGACTATTTCATGATACAAACTACGTACAAATCCACCCTCGGGTGGATTAGGGAAGCGGTGCTTCATCCCTGTCGTTAGAAAATCCGGATGAAATTGGCATGCTTTTTTGCCCCTCCAAATCTACCCTCCTCCTTTGCGATTTGGACCATATAGATTCCAAACAAACCGGTCAACCCTTAGCATTGAGCAAGGTAGAAGATGTAGGAGTAGCAATTGGAAAAGTCTTACGTCCTCTTGTGCCCAGACTCGGTTTTGTCGTGTTGTACCAACAAAATTGGCACAGACAACTCGGCCAATAAAAGTCTTTCCTACGCCCTAAATACCTATAAAAGCCCAGGGTTGCCCTAGTGGTTTGAGCAGATGTTAAGTTTTGGAAATACTTTTCAAGGTCTGGGGTTTGATTCCCCATTAGTTGAGTACCCTGATTTAAGGTGAGGGCTTTGACGGCGTACCGCTTTGTTAGTTCCCTAGAGGTTTTGGTTGCATATCCGACTCCAAAGGGCTCGGTTACAGGGTTCTTCCCCTCTGTCATAAAAAAATAAATAAATAACCAATCATTCAGATCAAAACCTGACGCAAGTTAAACAAGTTGCGGCAAATGGAAAGTAAACCCGCAAAAAACAGAGTAATATAATATAATAACAAAAGGAAAATGACTGGGTTTGGACTGCAAGGGTGGATCAAAATGTCGTCTTCTGGAGACTCATCCACGTCATTTTGATGGTTTTCCAGCTTTAAAGTTAAATCAGTGTTGTGCGTGCAACAGATTCTACGTGACTTTTTTATTATTTGCCTTGATGGGGAGAGGACCATCACGTCTATTTTGGCAAAAAAAGTTGTCATACTTTTTGTTTTGTCTTTATTTGATTGTATTTTGTATTTTTTAGTTTTGCATCAATTTTTTGTATATTATTGGTTCGTCTTGGCGAGAAGAATCAAAAAAGTATAAAATTATGACTGAAATTTAAATTTTTTTGAATAAAGACAAAAATAAGCCAAAAAATTAACTTTTTACATCTTTTTCGATCTTATTCAAAAAATTGAAAGTCCAAGTCATAATTTTTTTATCTTTTTTGATTCGTTTCGCCGAGACGAACCAATAATACTCAAAAAATCGTTACAAAACTAACAAACGCAAAGAAAAAATCAAATAAAAACAAAACAAAAAATTAAGTTGGCTTTTTTAGCCAAATTTAGCCTCAATTGAATTTCAATCCGCAAACACCGCGCTCATCGATCTAATCACTTGATTTTTGTTCGTTCTATCTATCCATAGATAATGGGTAGAACTATCTGAGCGCGGTGTTTGTTTGGAAAGGTTCTCAAGAACCGGTTTCTAACATCATTATTCAATTATTACCCCTATTTTTAAAGATTATTCTTATTTTTCTCTCTATCTCTTTCTAATCATTAATACCTATTTTTTAATTATTACCCATATTTCTCCTTCTAATCATTACAAAAACCAAAACTCAAAACCAAACCAAACACAACCTGAGTTTCACATTTTAAAAGTCAACCTAGACACTAGGCGCCACTCTTCCGCTCAACTAGCTGGCCAACAATTTTAAGAACATCGATGCAGTGACAACAATTTAATTCCAGAAAATCACAAATTACATGAAAGTTGAAGTGAACGAAAAATAATGAACACCTTCATATTTACACAAATCCACAGCGGTGCCCATTCAGCTACCACAGTCCAAAAGCTCATTTTTATTTGGGTCCAAACTCCAAACATCTAGTACTTATTTTTTTTATTTTTTTTTAAGGGCTTCTGGTGCTTCTTTATAAAGCCCAAACGTCGTCAGCACAAGCACATTTCCTTCCCTCATTTACCTCGGCCCTTCGTCTTCATCTCCATTGATTAGGCTTTGTTTGCTAGCACTTAGAGCATCTACAATTGTCAAATCAAAATTGAATAATCAAAAGTTGTCACATAAGCTTTAGGTTATTCATTTAGAGATTGCTAAAGTTAGTAATGTCAAATTCCACATTGATGTTTTTTTTCTCCATAACAAAAAACAATGAACACTCTTCATCACTTATTCAAATGATAAACAAAACTTGTCACATTACTTTTTCAAACTACAAAAAATTGTTTCGAAATTTTTAAAAATATATATTTTGAATTTTCTTTAAGTACAAAACGGTTTTTAAAAAAACAGTTTTTCAAAATAATTTTTTTTAAAAAAAAAACAGTTTTTAAAAACAAACTTCTGAAAAAGACAGTTTTTGAAATGAACTTTTGAAAAAAAACAGTTTTTAATAGGAACTTTTGAAAAAAAAACAGTTTTTTAAAATGAACTTTTGAAAAAGAAAAACAGTTTTTTAAATTAAACTTTTGAAAAAGAAAAACAGTTTTTTAAATTAAACTTTTGAAAAAGAAAAACAGTTTTTTTAATTTAACTTTTGAAAAAGAAAAACAGTTTTTTTAATTTAACTTTTGAAAACATTGTTGAGAGAGAGAGAGGAGAGAGAAGGTTTTTGTCATTTTGTGTAATAGTGGATGCACTTGATTGGGTAGATGTGAGGTCCATTAAATTTGACTATTGACAAAAAGTTGCTAGTTTTTGTTATTCAAGTAGCAAAATTTAGTTAGTTGCTAAGAGGTTGCTAAGTTTGGTTATTTCAATGTGAACACTTTTTAACAAACATTGCTAATCTTAACAACTTTTTGGTTTTGATTAGACCAATGTAGATGCTCTTATAAGTTACTTAGTACTCCCTCCGTCTCAATTTTATTGTCCATTTTGGGAGTTCGTGCTATTTTTTAAAGTGTTATATCTTATAATCTATAATGTTTTAGGTGATTTTGAACACTTTGTTTATTAGATTAAATCAAGATCTTTCAAACAAGATACATAATGCATATAATATGTATTACCGATTGAAAGTTATAATCTTTTTTTATCCGGTTAGGATAGAACGAGGGACTAAAAAATTGGGATGGAAGGAGCATTGTTTTAGATTATTGGTTTAAACAAATTAAAGAAGTTATAACCCTTCATTAGTTTTTTTAAGCAAATAAACTAAATAACTTATATCTGCCTTTATTTGGTTTATAGTTTAAGAAATTTATTAGCTCCTTACTGGTTACTTGCAAAAGACCTTCAACAGCACTAGCCGTAGATGCGATGAGCTCTCAAAGTTCACTATTTCGTCATCCATATTTTTTTGTCTTTAAAGAAAAACTGATGAAATTATCTATTTATTTTTAAATTTTTGAATGTATATTGTGTACCTCTATTCAAAAAAATTTTTAAAAAAATCGTTAAAATGTGTAAAAAAATTACTAAAGATGAAAATTTGCACAACCTAGAAAACTATTATCTCCAAAACTTAGCTCAAAACTATTAACCAATTATAAGTGCTAGTAAATGGAGCCTTAATTTCTGGCAAAAAAGTGGAGGAGTGCTAGCAGCAGCCTCCTTTGGCAAAAAAGTTTAAACCGGTTTTTTGGTTTATTCGTTGTCTTTAGGAATTTAAAAAGTATAAAATTATGGTAAAACTAAATTTTCTTTTAATACAACCCAAATTAATCCAATAAACTAGTTTATTTTCAGCTTTATTAAAAAATATTAGTTTTTACCATAATTTTATACTTTTTGGATTCCTCTTTTTTTTAATAAGAACAAAACAAATAAACAAAAAACCAATTTATTGCTTTTTTGCCAAAGCATTTTCAATTTTCCATGGGACATTTACCATTAGGTCACCCTTTAATTCCATAATTACCATCAGGTCAAGAGCCCAACTCTAAAAAATTCTCATCAGGTCAAAGTGCCTAAAATCTTAGGGTACTCTATGAAAGTGTCTAAACAATTAAAACCTTATAATAGGAAAGTGCAGCCTAAATTTAAACTCCAAAAAAGAGTGACTTACCTTAGTGGTAATTAAAAAAAAATGACTTACATTAGTGGTAATTAGACATATCTTTTTTAGACCTAGCGGTAATAATCCCATTTTCCATCTCTCTCTCTCTCTCTCTCTCTCTCACACACACACAGGTGTGTGGTTAGTTGGATCTGAAGATGAACAGGCTCAAAATACTCGTCTCCAATGCAAAGCTGTATCTATACCTCGTATAGAAGGTACATGAGGTTTTTTCTTTTGTAATTTTTTTTGTGGTAATGCAGGTTGTCTCGGGCCAATTTACACATTTCTAAGTCCCAAGTCAATGCCATTTTGCCAACCCATTGAAGTTTATATAGCTAAAAGGAATATTCAAAGGAGAAAATCGATATGATGATATTATTTACTCACTTAACATCATTATAATACAATTATACCCGCTTCGTAAAAAATGCCAGTGTTCTACAGAAAAACGTGTAATTTACGGATCAAAAAATAAAGTATTACATAATTAATATCTTGAATTTCTACGCACGAAATTAAAGATCTCGATTAATTATTTCTATGATGAATAAGTTCTTATTCATAAATATGATTGTCTGTGTGCAGAGTACAAAGATGTTTTCCAGCGTGACAAAGGAGAAGAACCTCTTGAGGTGAGTTGAACAACCAGATCTCTCTCATATTATAATTGTATGTTTTATTATATGCTTATGCAATTATATAGTCGTTTGGATCAAAGGTGAGTGCAACAAACAAAATAAAGGAACAGGTCAATTCCATACGATCAATTTTGGGGTCCATGAATGATGGAGAGATAAGCGTATCGGCTTACGACACCGCATGGGTAGCACTACTTGAAGATATCAACGGAAATGGTGGTCCTCAGTTTCCGAAAAGCCTTGAGTGGATTTCTAATAATCAGCTCCCAGATGGCTCATGGGGTGATTCTCTGATATTCAAACCCAGTGATCGATTACTCAATACTTTAGCCTGTGCAATTGCACTAAAATCGTGGAACATTCATCCGGACAAAACCAAAAAAGGTACTAATTCAATAATTAAATTTAATGTGTAACTTTTTCCCTCTTTCATTCAATATTGCATCAATAAGTTTTATACTTTGTAACTCATTGGTGTTTTTTCTTGTCAAAAAAGGGATGAAATTTATCAAAGAAAACATACACAAGCTTCAAGATGAAAATGAGGAGAACATGCTTACTGGGTTTGAAGTAGCATTCCCTTCGCTTATAGAAATTGGTCGCAAGTTAGATATCGAAGTTCCAGTTGACGATTCTTATTTATTACAGGAGATATATGCCAGGAGAAATCTAAAGCTCGCAAGGTAGTTTTCGATCATAGTAATTCTTCCTTACAAAAAAAAAAGGATTGATATTTTTTGGATCGAATGATGCTATAATAGCAATTGCATAATTAAATGCTCCAGTAAAAAACTCGTGCTACCCAAAGGCGAGTGACAATGACTTTTCTACCCCTTGGTTGAAAACCTAGTTTATTTATCTGAAGCCCCATCACTTTTACATGGAAGGGAATCAGTTAAATTTCATCTTGACTAGACCCTAGATATCCCAACACCAAAGCTCCTATTCCTTCATTATTTCACACTCTTGATCTTTGTTGATTGTGTTGGGAGGAGGCCAGATGGGCCAAGTCTCAGTTCACCTGTTGGCACTTGGGCGCGTTAGGGAATAAGGAAATAAAGTTGCGCTGTCACTAACATCTGCAGGTTTTGATAAGATGGTAAGCACTCCCAACAGATCACACAGACTTAAATGAGGGGAACAATCCTTGCTATTTGAATTACTCTTATAATAACTATTTTCCATTGCACCTTTGGAGAAATGAAGTAAAAGTTTCCTTGTTTTAGAAGTGACGAGGATTTGGACACTTATAAGAACAGAGTACTCATATGGAATTTCTATTTTGGTTATTTGGTTTGTGCAATAGGATACCAAAGGACGTAATGCACAAAGTTCCCACACCACTGCTCTTTAGCCTGGAAGGAATGCCAAACCTGGATTGGGAAAAGCTACTCAAGTTTCAGTTCCCAAATGGATCATTCTGCACTTCTCCATCTTCCACCGCGTTTGCACTAATGCATATCAAAGATGAAAATTGCCTGAGATATCTAAGCAGAACTGTTGAAAGATTCAATGGGGGAGGTAAAAGTTCTTATTATACCACTTTGCAGTACAGAGTTCAAATGTGTGATTCGAATCATTTATTTGAGTAGACAAAGTATGCTAAAAATTAAGTTGAATTGACGTTGGCATAACAACATGATCAATAGATCAAATCATATAGGTCTTCAAAAAAGAGGGAAACGGTCTATGGATCTTACAACTCTAATTTTCTATCCTGTTTTTCTTAATATTTAGTTCCCAATGTTTACCCCGTGGACATACTTGAGCGTCTCTGGGCCATTGATAGGCTCCAACGCCTTGGAATTTCTCGATATTTCCAGTCAGAGATTAAAGAAAGTCTGGATTATGTGTACAGGTATATACATTCAAAATCAACTTATATAATTGAAATACAAGGAAGTTTAGTGCAAGGATATTTTCCTTAACTAAGTTCAAATTCAGATATTGGACTGAGCAAGGAGCTTTTTCGGCGAGCAATTCTACAGTTCATGACATAGATGACACAAGCATGGGTTTTAGGCTTTTACGACTACACGGCTACCAAGTTTCTGCTGGTAAGTTTAGAGCTTGTTTTTTCAAAAGGTCCATTTTTTCTCTTCTTCTTTTTTTTTAAAAAAAAATTCTATTTATAATTTTCATTTGTTTTCCATTTTTAAGTCCTTCCCAGACTTTTTCTGAAATGGTATATTGTTAATCCAAAATAAGGGGTTTGTAGAGATCTCAAACTAGATACTTAAGTGATTATTAGCGTTGGTTTTGCATTTCTTTTTTTCTCCGCAGATGTGTTTCAATATTTTAAGAAGGATGGGGAGTTCTTCTGCCTTGCTGGGCAGTCATCTCAGGGAGTAACTCCAATGTATAACCTGTATAGGGCTTCTCATGTTCTGTTTCGAGAAGAAAAAATTCTCGAGGATGCCAAGAAATTCTCATCCAAATTCTTAAGAGAAAAACAAGCTAGCAACAAGCTCCTAGATAAATGGGTTATAGCCAAGGACTTGCCTGGTGAGGTACGAATGCGATTTTCATTTTTATGCTTTGTTTGTTTCGACGTTAACCTAACATATTTCGTGAAAAATGGTTTTTTTGGTTTGGTTACAATCTTACTAGATTGTTTGAGAGTCAATGAAATTTTGAATTATGGCTATAGACTTGTTTAATTGGGATCCGAATCTATTAATAGGGATCCGATTAATCTATGAAAGCGTGGATAATATGTGCAGAAATAGATTTTGCAGTATTAACGTTCTTTTGTTGGGATTTTATTTCATCCTTAACTTGTAGGAGTATTTAACTTTAGAAAGCGAAAATATATTTTCTATTTTTGCTCTGCTTCCCACAAACACCGGAAACTCAAACTATTTTCTGTAAACAACTTTTGCAAAACAAACATATGTTAATGTATAAATATGCTACTATAATTTTTTTGCTTCAATTTGCATCCAAATAAACATGTTGAAGAGAAGTGTATAAACAAATCAGGTCTCTACATTAGTAGAGATTCAATTTTGCACAATTGAGATGGAAATTCTTGATCTGTATATAAAAAATAGGTGGGTTATGCTCTAGACGTGCCATGGTATGCCAGCTTGCCTCGGGTGGAGACAAGGTTCTACTTGGACCAATATGGTGGTGCAGATGATGTATGGATTGGCAAGACCTTGTACAGGTAACTCTCGTTTATTTTGATCATACATAAATAACGAGTAACTTTTTTCATTTTTTTATACCTCACGGTGACCGAATCAACTCACCCACACCTCACCTAATTTAAGAGGCCCAATCCCATCGTTTAATAGGAACGAGTTAAAATTGGAGTGAATCACAATGCCCTTGAACTGGCCCAACAAAATTTTATAGCAAAGGAGATTTCGAACTTGTCACCTTAAGAACTGCAACAATATATCACTCTGGTGACAATTTTGAAGTGCTAAAAATAATTTGTACACTGAACATTTTGCTGTGATTCTGAATTATATTTTTGATGTCTCATTAGGCCCACAGGGCTGCATAATGTTAGCAGTAACAAATATTTGGAGCTTGCCAAATTAGACTACATGAACTGCCAGGAATTGCATTTGCGAGAATGGTTCACCATTCAAAAGTATGATACTATGATGTGTGCATTCAAAAGTTTGCTGCATATTTGAAAATATGTTCTAATCAATTTAAGTTATCAATTACATTCTGTACAGATGGTACACAGAATGCAACCTTGAACAGTTTGGGATGAACAAAAAAGACCTACTTTTGTCATATTATTTGGCAACCGCAACTATCTTTGAACCAGAAAGGGCAAAAGAGCGACTTGCATGGGCTCAAACAAAAATATTGACGAAGGTGATTGTATCTTCTTTTGAAAATGAAGGAACTTGCAATGAGCAGAGGAGTGCATTCCTTTGTGAATTTAGAAAGTATGGTGGTGACTGTGTGACTAATAATGGGTAAGTGCACAATTCAATCAATTGCTAGAAGTTACCAGCCTTTCTCTCTCAATATCTAAGTAACCCATTGGGTTGAATGAGGTGATCACTATTCAAGACAATGGAAACTTGCATAAACGATGCTATAATCTTCATTTCATACTTATTAGGGATTGGAAAATAACAAGAGGACAGGGACGTGGACTTGTCGCAGTATTGCTTGAAACCCTTAATCAACTCTTGTCAACGAATATGGTGCGGGACAGGAAAATTTGCAACCACTTACATCACACTGTAAGTTACATAGCTCTTGTTCTTGAAAATGGATCTAGTCTTCAATCCTTCTCCCAAGCTCCTCTTTGGTAGTTGTTTCACAATAGTAGAGATATAAACCAAAACATGAAAACAATTGGGACATAGATTTTATACCATTTCTTGTATTGCATGTATTCAAAATGTTATTATTCATCTGTCCAAACCATTAATATCATCCTGTGTTTTTTCTTTTCTATGTTTTATTGTCGGATAAAGTGGGAGATGTGGATTATGACGTGGCAAGAAAATGGTGACATGCACAAAGGAGAAGCAGAACTTTTAGTGAGTACGATAAATTTGTTTGCCAATGTTGGGGCACCTAAGAAACTTTGAACTCTCCCATCCTCGGTACAAGCTTCCGGCAAAGAACATCACCAATAGAGTCTGTTGCCAACTCCTGCAATTTCAACACCAACAACCATCATGCAACCAGGTAAAATAATCTAGTAATCAAAAGAACTTATTAGTTAGTTCAAAAACTAAGTATGTGTCATGAACGGGTCAAACTGAAAAACATTAAATCCTTCGTGCAATTATTTCTTACTCGACTATCATTTCTTTATCTATTCAATCATCGCGTGCACACAAGAAATGAGAGTTTTAATTTTACTTACTCTAATTTTGTAATGTGAGCAGATTCATGATCAAGACAAGTGCAATACAACCCCTCAGATTGAATCAAGCATGCAAGAACTAGTGCAATTAGTAGTTTGTGCTTCATCAGATGACATCGACTCTGATATCAAGCAAACCTTCCTTACAGTTGCAAAGTCTTACTATTATACTGCCCATTTTACTCCTGCGACTATTGATTTTCACATTGCCAAAGTACTATTTGATAGAATACTTTGATATTTGTATGAAAAATCATCTATTAGAAGAGTAATATTTCAATTTCACATTTGCAACATCTGGACATGTGGAGATGTTATTTCTGTTAATGAGTGGAGTGTGTGTTGAGTGGTTACTAATCTTCTATTAAACAACACAAAATTAACCTGCTCTTACGTATCTAGCTAGCTTAACTCTTACGTATCTAGTATTTGTATCTCTTTTTCTCTTCTTGTATAAATAGCTACAAGCTATTCAGTTGTAATCATCAAGAAATCAAGAAATGCACAAATGAAAAGCACTATGTTTAGTTTCTCTCTCCTCTCTCGAATCTCCTCTCTCAAATCTAGGGTTTCAAATTATAGTTTTCTTCATGGTATCAGAGCACCATGACACAAGTCTAAAGATCTTAATCCTGAAATACAATACAAATTAGGGCTTCTGCTTCCGCATCACATCATCTGAATCGATTTTCAATGTCTTCGATTGAGGTAACACTGCCTCCATCTCTCACTTTTTTAGTCTCAAACTTTCAATCGCTGGTGAACGTTAAATTGACTAGATCGAACTATTAGATATGGAGAATTCAAGTAAAGAATATCATGACTGCTAATGGATTTTTTGGTTATTTGGATGGTACAAATGCATGTCCATTACCTAAGATTAAGTAATAGTGAAGGGAATATGATAGATAATCTCCCTTTTGCTCACGGGAATGTTGTTGATACGCAACTGCTATCGTGTCTAACTGCTACGCTATCTCAAGCTACCCTACCATATGTGTTAGGGCTTCATCATGTGGAAGAAGTATGGGACTCTCCTTATCGACTAGATATAATTCGCTTACAAAGTCTCATGTTCATGAGTTGAAATGTCGATTATTTTGTCATACAAAGACTGACACGATGGAGAAAGACATAGACAAGATTAAGGAGTTTGCTCAAAAACTTGCTGCAGCAAGTAGTCCCATAGGTGATGATGATCTGGTGTTTCACACCTTAAGAGGTATACCTAGAGAATTTAATGGATTTAAGACTGCTATAAGAACAAGAGGTGGAGAGATTGTTTTTGACGAACTGGTAGCAATGCTTAATGGAGACGATCAGCAACTTTCTAAGGATCTTCCATCAGATAGTACTACAGTATTGGTTGTTACACATGATAAACAAGGTGTTTATGGTCATGAATCTATTAGCACTTCTGGAAATGTTGATTCCCAGTGTGCTTTACAAACTACAATGTCAACCCTTGGAATTTCATTTGCAAGTCATATGTCTACTACATCCAATCGAAATATGCCACCACAAAATGGATCTCAACAGTTTGACTACCATCAACAACAATTCATGCCTCAACAGTCAAATGTTAATCGGAATAAGGAATGCAAAAGAGGCGAGAGGAACAAAGGTCCTAGGTACTTCAGAGATCCATGCGAGATTTGTGGTAGGAATAATCACACTACAAACTACTGTTACTATAGGTCTCAAAATGGTTCTCAATGGAGTAGTTCTCAAAATGGTTCTCAATGGACTGGTTCTGCAAGTCCACAGGGTCAGACTCAATCTTATGCATGGGGTAACTATCCTGGTCAATCTTCTACCCCACAAATGGGCCAACAATATCAGATGCATCCACAGATGTCACAGATACCTTATATGCCACAGATGCAACAATTTGGTCAGTATGGTCAAAAATTTCCAATGTTTCAGTCATCCTATGGTCCTCAAATGTTCAGGCCATAGGTGCAAGCTTCACATGCTTCATATGTAAGGCCTATCAATGGACAGAATTCTATTAATGCCTTCTCACAAACTCAAGTTCTTGTGACTCCTTTTGCTGGATATACAGCAACATATCAACCAACTGCAATGGTGGCTACTTCATCTGGTTGTGGCAATGGCAATGGATCTTATGATTCTTCCATGGGGATGTACCATAACCCAGGCTCATCTACAACTGTTTCTACTTCATCACAGCCTTGGATCTTTGATGTTGGAGCAACACACCATGTTACTAATAATATCAACAACCTTACTCAACCACAGTTGGCTTCTGCAACAGAAGGAATTCTTGTGGGAAATGGAGCTCAGGTTCCAGTTGCTCATACTGGTAAAGGGATTTTACCTACTTGTCATTCCATATTTCAGTTATCATCTGTTTTTCACACACCTGATATATCTCATGATCTTCTTTCAGTGTCTCAATTTGCTAAAGATAATAATTGTCTTCTTGTGTTTGATTGTCATGGACTTGTCATTCAGGACAAGTCTACTCACAAGGTTCTGTTCCAGGGTCCCTGTCACAGGGGCCTATATCCACTACCGATCTCCTCTAAAGCTTGTTCTGCTGGCTCTACTCAAGCTCTTGTCACATCATCTTCAAGCTCATCATCTACTTCATCATCTTCTGCTCATGTTTGGCATCAAAAATTAGGTCACCCTAATCCTACTACGTTTCAGTCTATAATAAAACAGTTTGGTTTACCAGTTACTAAACTTGTGTTAGTTAACTATATCTATTTCACTCCTGCAACTATTGAATTTCACTTGCCAAAGTACTCTCCTGCAACTATTGAATTTCACATTGTGACATTGCCAAAGTACTCTTTGAGAGAGCAATTTGATATTTGTATGAGCAAAAGACATTTACTACTTACTATCTAAAGACTAGATGTTTCATACCACATTTGCCATAGCTGAACCTTTGGAGATTAAACCTTGATGGTAAGGATGTAGTCTTGGTTGTAAGCCAAGAGCATGTGTGTGGGCTTGAGTAAATTGAAAATGGAAAGAGAGATGATGGCCTCGACTATGACCTGACCGTGATTTAGGCCCCTATTCTGGTAAGGGGTTTTGGGGGGCTTTTTTAGTTGATCTGATCTGTTTCGAAAAGCACAATAAACCAATGAAAAGCCAAAAAGCCCCTTAGCAGAGTATTTTAAAGTCACAATTTGTGGTAAGGATTGGTGCTATACACGAGTTTAATTTTTTATTCTAGATATTCAAACACAACATTGTGAGCTCCACTGTGCGTTTATTGCTATATCTGAAGCGTTTATATTGATAGAATCAGGCTGCCATTTCATAAATGAAAATTTAATTTTTAATATAACTATTGATATCCAATCAAATTAATTTTTTACTTGAATACACTACATGAATCCATAAATTTCAATGTGCATAAAAAGGAGAGCATGACTATGATAGTTGAAAGTCAAGAGAATGATATCAACAAATTAGTAGGAACTTTTTTTACAATCAAAGACATCAAAGCTGAATTTTTTAAAAAATTTTTATCGCATCAAAATTTGAATGTTGTTAGACAATCTGAAGTGGAGAGGATGAAGTTACACCATCCTTTGGGGTAACCACCAAAGTCAGGTATCCTTTTTAGCCTTCTAAAGTAACCAAATACAAAGGGAATAGCCCTCGTCAACTCTTGAGCAACTCCCCATGTGTATTTCATCTTTTGTATGTCTGCCCATGTTAACTTTTCTTCTTCTCCTTCTCTATTTCCTAGAATGTCCATTTGTTCTATAGCATACAATATGCAATTAAAAGTTATTTCTTAGAATGCAATGTTGGAATATTTTCAAAATATTTTATGAATGTTAAATATTATTATTGGTGAACGGTCTGTCTATTCAGGATTAAATAAATAGATGTTATTATTGGATTTAAGTGCAAATGGTGTGTCTGGAGAGGGTAAAATGTGTGATTATTAGGGGTCAATTGAATAGTAATGTCTATTATGAAAAGACATGACTATTGGGTTTAATCAAAGAGTTGTCATATTTGGCCAACGGTCACGATCCATGCCTATAAAAAGGCAAGGGGTTCGGCCAATTGAATATACATAATCAATACGATTCTGATTGTTCTTTCTCCTTAAAATTATCTCTTAAATATGTTTTTGGCGGGCTCGCAAAATTCGACGGCATTCTGGTTCTTTTTCATCTGTGCATGACTCAGTTGAAGAAACAATCAATCAAAACTGGACTTTATTGTATCTTGGAGTCGAATTCGCTATCAACCCGATGCACCCCAAATTCACTTGAACTAATGGGAGCGAATATCGTCTTAAGTATAGCGACAATGTAACGCGCCATGAAACAACCATTTATTCACTCCAATTTTTATTCACTTCCATCGGTTATACGATATTTACACCAACATGCAATGTCAAAATGTGTCTACTATTTACACTTGAATATTTCAGCTTTTGTTAGAATATCTCACCTTCCAAAACTTTGCAGTATATCTGCTTATCCGTTTAAAACCTCCATATCAACAAGCTAAAAAGAATTGCAGATTTATCATGATTGGTAATCATTAACATAATAAAATTATCCACAACCTCTTCATTTGTAATAGCTTGCTCGTTTTCATCTCTCAGCGACAGCAAATATGACATTATGTCATTTTTAGGACTCGCAAACTTGGTTTTTCATTTGCTAAAATGGACATTTGCTAAAATCAAGTCGATGATTTTAGCAAATGAAGTGGGGAGGTCATTTTTAGGATTTGCAACCCCCTTAGAAAGCTCGCCCCTTTGCTTTTTCAAAATTGGCAAAACACATACGAATCTTTGCTCAGGCTTGCAGTCCACGCCACAAAATAAATAAATAAATGTCAGTTTTTCCTCTTGTCTCTCTGGCTTTGGCAAAAAAGAGAAACAGTGGTTTTTTGGTTGTCTTTATTTAATTTTTTTTACATTTATAAGTTTTGCGTCAAGTATTCGTGGTTTATGGATTAGTCTCAACAATACGAATCCAAAGAGTATAAAATTATGGTCAAAAGTAATATTTTTTTAATAAAGCCGAAATTTAACCAATAAACCAGTTTGTTAGTTTAATTTCGGATTTATTAAAAAAAATTAGTCTCGACCATAATTTTATCGCTTTTGGATTAGTCTTGATCGAAATCCATAAACCACGAAAAACTTGACTCAAAACTAAAAAATGCAAGTTTTTTTAATAAAGACAACGAAAAAACCAAAAAACCATTTTTTTTCTTTTTAATTTGCCAAATCATTAGTTGATGTCCAATTTAGGGGAGAGGGGGAGAGAGAGAGAGAGAGAGAGAGATGTGTTCATTGTGTTTTTTTCCCGATGTCCCCGCACATTTGGACAAAACATATCCACAATCTATATAAGACTCAAACAGAAAGTATCGGAAGTGTGATGAGGATAATACAATAACACAGAAAACATGGTGAATTTATGAATCAAATATTGATCAAATTCTATCTGTTCTTATCTCCATCCTTCCACCCATTTTAGATGCAATTTTTAAATATTTAATTTTCTCTTATTTAAGTTGCATATCTCCATCACTTGTAGTGATTTGTAATTCAATGAATGAGTAACAAACAAAAAAGTGGCAAACCACCAACAATCTTTTATGTCCAGGTGTTTGATTTGTGCGAACTTTATGTGATAAACTTCTAAGATCAAGTGTTAGTATTCATGCAAAATGTAAATTACAGATTGCCACCATATTCTTTTTTTACTTTTTAACTAATTGAGTGTAAAGTACTGAAATTAGTATAAAACATACTAACACACACTTGTCTTTACAATATCCTTCCTAACTTAATTGACCGTTTTAATTAAGTATGTCATATATATATATGCAAGTGGTGGCTAGCTTATACGGTAGAGCTCTTAGATGCCCCACATTGCATCCTGAGATAGAGAGTCTCATTTCCCCCTTCTCCCATTTAGTAGATTACGTATGACGATTGACAAAACAAAAAACAAAAAAAGAGGTAATTAAATATCCATTCGATTTTTGGGTGCAACTTAGATTCTCATCCCCCATTATTTATGGAATTATGTTTTCATCCTCTTGTAATGTGATTTACCCTTATTACCTTTCCTTTATATATATATTAGAGGATGAAAAATATAAAATGGAAGTAATTTTTGAAATTCAAAAGAGGAATGATATTGTTTCAACAAATCAGATGAATTTCAAATTTTGGGTTGAAGATTACCAAATTATTAGGGATGTTTGAAAAAGAGGGCGTAGTGCCTGAGGTAGGATAATTGGTTACCCTGTGTTTTCGCCGTTAATGGAAAAGTGGGTGACTTATCTTCAAATTGTTATATAAGCATGCATTTCCATCCTAAAATCACACAGATAGTTTATAAAAGGTATGGGAAAAACTTTTGGAACTTAGACTGCCATGGTGAATATATAAACCATAACCACAATATGGTAATTAAAATGTTTTGTTATATCAAATTATGGTAAAAACTTTTTAAGATCATATAACATTGAACATGGTAAAAAGAAATCACAACGTATAAAAAAATGGTAAAATCAGATTTCCATGGTAAATACTTTAGCAATTTGCATTTCATGTATTTAGTACTTGTTATATTGAACTCCATGGTTGAAAATTTTCCTTTAATATGGTTAAAAATAATAATATAAGGAAAACATAGTAAAAATAGAAAACATTTTACATGATTCTATGGTTAAAAAACTTGAACTCGTTCCAAACAGATCCAAACATAGCAGTGTTAGGAGTTTATGGGAAAAGGATTAGTACACAACATCAATTTTAGCCTAGTTGAACTGCTCAATGAATTGATACATATGTAGTCTTGATGATGGTACAAAAATGGAAAATGCTTCCATACCCCCTACTCAATTTGGGACACCATATCCCCCAATCCAACGGTGTAGATTGATGCCATGTAGGCAAAAATGAAGGGTTGAACCAGTCACCCAAAAAAATAAAATAATGGAATTATATAGAACCCCTAAAAGGAATAACGAAACACCCTTAAATGGTATAACTAGGTATGCGAAATAGGGATAACCAAAATTTGAATGACATAACTAAACCGGTAAATGTCTTAACAAAACAACAAAAGGGAATAACAAATCCCTTAAAGGGCATACCCATTTGGGATAACTAGAGGGAGCCATAAAGTAGAACCGCTAAATGTTATAACTAAAACCCCAATAGAGGATAACTTTTGTCTGAAAACCGTAAAATGGCATTACAATAACCATTAATTTGCATAACCAAAAAGCATGACATGACTACCCCATAACCAAAAACCCCAAATTGGTATAACGAAAACAACAAAATAGCATAATGTTTGTTTGTAAAATCACAAAATGACATTATCAAAACAACAAATTAGCATAACCTGTATTGACATCGAATTTTGTGCATATCATTAAATGTTAGTGGGACCGACTGGGTAATCGATTGGACGTTTTATTTTATTTATTTTTTTATTTAAGTTTGTTTTATTTATTTATTTTTAATTTTTTTTAAATTTAACCATGGTTAATATTAATGTGAATAAAATAAAAAATGTAATTGTATGTTTCAGATTTTATGTCAAGGTTCAACGCAAATATGTTTAGATCTCCGTTAATTAAACTATTTGAACAATCGATGGCGTTGATAATGTAGTTGTGGTTGATTACTTCCATCATGGAAAGTTTTAGCTCGATTGAGCTTATAAAAGTCATTGATTATTATGAAATATGTGATGTTATAACTATCTATCGTCTGATCAAATATCAATTGAGACCCGATGAACTTTATTTTTGGTTTTAGTGACATTCTCCGTAATGTGTAAAAGATAAACGGTTAGGATTGCCCAAATCAAACTTTGGTATGAGTGAAATGGTTTAGAATAACACTTTAATGGCTATTCATGCGTTACACATGATCCGATCATGTGGTTATCGAAATCCGATGATCAACAAATTTGGCGACAATGATGGAATATGTGAGGCTTGAAATCGTAACGGTTCAGATCATTATTTGTAAAAATTTAGATGGTAACGGACTCTACAATATGTATGTTGAATACAAGTTACAATGAACTAAGACTTGTGCTGTTGTTTAATGTACAACAACTACGTGACCACGACACAATCTTGGTAATCGACACCGTTCATATTGTTTGTCTTAGTGATTAGATCAATGTTGTAAAAAATTGGGCCGATCGGGTTTAGGAAGCATGTTTATCGAGACTCTCATTAATAAAATGAGTTTTTTTGATCGATTAAGGGTGTCACGATATCTGATTAACTTAAGTTTTGGTACAAATGATCTAATATATATACTGTAAACGACAAATGATTCCGATCGCCCAAATACCTGCAGTGGGTCCCATTTGGTACATCACAAGAGTTCGGTTGATTTAAGGTAACTTAAAGCGTTTTGCGATTACATTGTTTTGAATATCCAATCATCCTTCGATCAACGTAAATTTGGGTTATACTTATAGAATACGCGAAATCTAAAATCCTAACTGTTTAGATCGATCTATCTATAAATATAATTGGCAAATATTAGTAGAATTGGTACATAGTTATTGTGCGATATGAGGACACATAAATTTTTTTCTAATCCCAAATATCTCAAATCTGCCAAAATTTCCTCTAAGTTTTCGTTCGCTCCGACGCTAGCACCCAACCACCATGACCTAGCTCTACATCCTCATACTCGGTTGTTCTCCTTCGCTTCGACGCCAGCATCCGTACCACCCATGGCAGCACAAGGCACTGGAGTCCGTCACCATCAAGCCGGCGACCACCAACGACGACCATCATCGTTAATCTCTCTCTCTGGGACAACCATCAAGCCGGCAACCATCACTGACGTCACCATCGTAAAAAAAAACCATGCAAGATGGAGGAGCTATGCAAGCGGCGATGAAGTTTGCCGGCATCAGCCTGTCGCGTAGCCAGCGACTGCACTATCTCCACCATTGAAGCCACACCATCGTCTGGAATTTGTAAATGAATACTTTTCCCGTACTAATCTTCCCTAGTTTCTATTTCTTCATTAGATTTGTTTGATTTTAATACAAATCAGGTTGTCCTAGAGCTTCAAAGAAACCACTGTTCTCAAATTACGGCTGCTCGGAAATTAGGGATGCTTGAAAATCAGGGTTTTCTAAAATTAGGGCTTTTGGAAACCTAGACATGGAAGAAGGCATTGATGTATCCTACTTGCTTGCCATTGTTCTATCCTACTTTCTTTCATGTTTTCATGCTAGGTTTCTTACCTTGAATTGTGAAGTTCCATGAATTTGTTCAATGTGGGTTGGGATACATGGAGAAGTTGCCTGAACTTGGGGACTTATGTGCCAAAGGAATTCGTGGAAAGCTGAGGGTTATTTCATCCGTGGATGGAAGTAATATCTTAGGTTGGTTTGCAATATTTTACTGCTATTTGAGTAGATTGAAATTGAATTAAAGGAGTTTTTATTTTTGTGTGCTTTGAGGCCTTCTAACTTCATTGCAATGACTTCTTGTCTGTTCCGTGCTAGGATCATGTTGTTTAAGCAATAGTGTCAGGTTTGAAACTCGTATCCAAAAGTTATTTTCTATTTTTAGGAGTTGATTTGCAATTCTTTGCTTTTGTATCATTCAGAAACAGCTTTGGGACAACATTTGGGAAACTATTTTTGGAAAGAGAAACACTTGTTGTTTTACATGAAGCAATTCTTTGCTTTTGTATCATTTAGAAACAGCTTTGGGACAACATTTGGGAAACTATTTTTGGAAAGAGAAACACTTGTTGTTTTACATGAAATTCATTTCTTAGCACAATTGGTTTTTGAGATTTTGATGACGCCTTTTCTTTTTCTTTTTCTTTTTTTATCACCTAAACAATTAGTTATAGTTTGAAACATTTTTGCCCATACCCCCAATTATTGGGGACTAAATGGGTTATGTTATTGTTGTTGTTGTTGTCTGAAACATTTCTAACAAATTAAGTTTCTGAATTTGTCAACCAACCAAGTTCTTGAAAAGTATCAAGTGAGTCTGAAAGTGCATCCAATGGAGCCTTGGCCCCTGTTTTGAGGAGGGTATATTTCACAAGGCATAAATTTTAGATGCTTCCATCAATGCAAGTTGCTCTAGATTACATCAGTTTCAAACTAATGACTTCGACTTTGAAGTCTAACTTCTTTTTTTATTTATAAGACATAAGATCCACATAAAGAGCTTTAGTTGTCTCATTTATATTCCGGGAACTTAGTTTCCTAATTCTGTTTGAAACTCTCAATTGTCGTCAGTGTTCTAAAAGTCGGTTTACTTGGCCAAGTACTTTCGTGAGTAGTCGCTTAGTCGATGGGTGAACGGTAGTAGGCCCTGGGCCCTGTGGTTGTGTACCTGCGCTTAGGTACAGTGAAGTATTGGTTTCGACTCCTATGGAGAGGATTTTGACACTCTTCTTGATGGGTTGGCTTGAAATTACCATAGCATAGCTTGTTCCCAAAAAAATCTTAAGAGATAGTGTGGTTTGAAGCTTCAACTTGTTGCTATTTCCTAATACTTAAAGTTGTTTCTGCTATCTGCATTCATGTCCCCATCCTTTACCATGTAGCTCTTCACTTTTTTCCGTCAAGGGTCTCTTTTAGGAAGAATGTGATAAAAGAGGCTGCAGAAATAGTATATTCCATCACCCCTTGTAAACGTATGTTACTCCATTTGCTTTAACTGGCCTTAATGTGCTAACAAAGATTTGTTTCTCTCGATGGTTTTCAGTAGGAAGCAGTTTCTCCTACTTATAGTGGAAGGTATGGCTCCTGCATAAATTTAGCATATTGAGTCATTGACCTCCTTGTGTGTTCTCCACGTAAATGCCTTCTATTACATGACTGAATTTCTAATGAACTGATTATAGGATCAGACCTAGAGTATGCTAATGAAATGTGGATTAGTTTGCATTGTCAATTAACTGGATACAACCTTGTCAAACATTGCCAATTTGATGACTAAATTTTTTTATTGGCAGTTTGACAAGTCTTGCCTTCAATATTTAGGGTAACTTGTTTTCTGATTTCTATATGCCCTAAGTTTGGAAATTGAATGTCAAGTAGCACACAATCAATTCAACAACCGATTGGTAATTTAGAAACTGAAGTACTGAACCAAACTTATTTGGTAATTTAGAAACCGAAGTACTGAACAAAATTATTTATCTTCATTTCCTAACCATGCTAATTGCATGTACCTACCTTGATCCACTATTAATGGATTCCCCAATTTCTTGCAGATATGTGGTTCCTACTGCTTCTGACTAGAGAGTTTTCATTGGCCTATGGTTGGGCTGATCTCAAGTGTGTATGTGGAGCAGAAATGCCCGGGTTCATTCCTTTAATGTTGTATATTGAAGTTTACATATCGAACAAAATTTGTGTGGGCAGGTTGTTTTGATGCTGTGTGAGTATGCTTTTTTTTGCACATGTAAAGATATTTTTGGAAATATCAAGGGAAAGAAAACTATAAATAATAGAATTATTGGTGCCCTTTTGTTGAGAGCATCTCAACATGCTCTTTTTGGATAGCCTACGGGCAAAATAACAAGCCTCGGAGATTAGGCTACGTCCATTCCTGGGAGATTAACTAATAAAGTATATTGGAGATGCTCTAATTGCACCATCATTTACCTTCGTCAGGTGAGAGATTATAGGCTTGTCTCTTGCGATGCCATTTGATTGATTCAAGTTTGGCTCTCTCCACATACGGCTCGCACAAATACTACCCACCTGACCAAGAGACTTTCCACGGCGATAGGTGCACCATCCCACCAGGCGATAGGTGCACCATCGATACCATTCTATTGATGGGTTCTATCCTCGTTACTTCCCACCAGACGATAGGTGCGTCACTGGATGATGCCATTTTTAATTAATGTTTTGAAAGTATTTACAGAAAAGATATTAATTTTTTTTGGAGCGAACTAAAATGTGAATTTCTCCATATAGTCCAACCGATTGCCTAATCAATTATGTAAAAAAGAACACCCAAAAATGGTTGTGAAAAGATTCAAACATAGGCATTATATCTTCAATAAAAAAAATCTGATTAATCTTTACAAATATCAAAATGAAAATAAGTACAGTAATCATAACAAAAAAGCAATCAATGCTTGATGAACACTGAATTCACAACCTTGCAACTCTTAGACCTGCAATTAGAAAAGGAAAAATGGAAACATTCATTATTATTGATCATATGCATCTATAAAGAAGCATCAGACAAGAAAAGATACATGACACGGGATCAAGTAAAAGTGTTCATCAATGAATACGTGAAAGTTCTCATATCATATTATTTCAGGACAAAACCAGAAGCATAAAGGGCAAACCATCCTTCCTCAAACCATTGCCAACTCAACAATACTAGAACAAAGAGAATTGCATGATTACACCTCCAGCAATTTTCCACGCTGCTCATAAAACAAATTGAAGCATCTCAATCAAAGCATTAGTTTCCCTACATCAATTTAGTTTTTAATTAGGTTTTACCCTCCACCAGTGACGAGTTTATGGTAATCTATTGGAAATTTGGAATATTTATCCATCTAGCGAATTATTCAAAGAAGCACCTGACTGACATTTCATGCACGCCAAATGAATGAAGGTAATTTTGAGAACAGTGTAACAAACTTGTTAGTGATTCATAATTCAGATCATGCCATATTCAATTGAAATATGGAGTCTTAGAGTTGGTGAACTACCTTTTTAGGTCAGCTTGGTCTTCCTCACGGTCCATCACACCACCAGGTTCAGAGAAGATCTCCTTTTGCCCTCGGAAGACCATGTCCGCCTGCTTACAGCGTGTAACTTCTACCACAACGCAAGTAAGACAATCAACAAACAACTCAATTTAAGAACATTATAACAACAGTCTTCCCAAATTCATAACTGAAACTCTATCAAAGATTCAAAATAATTCCTGATGATGAGTTGCCTGCTTCTAGCCAGCCTCACTACTTGGAAATTCAAAGGAATGCAGAATTTAGGTCCAAAACATAACGTGTGCACCTTCTGTTCTCTCTCCCCCTAAAAATAAACACCCAAACACTACTAGAATTAAAAAAAAAAGACGTATTAATACCAGAAATATTACCAATTTGTTAATGTTTGTATCAGACTGTCTATAACACATCAAATGTTCTCAGCAAATATTGTTTTCTATTAACCTCACTCCATTTATGCAAAACAAGTAAGCTTTTCAATCAATAAAGAGTCAAGATAAGCCAAATATAATCATGCCTGCCAAGATAAACCATGCAAAATTATTATATTTTGCAAGGGTATATTTATAATCATGCCTGCCAAGATAACCAAGATAAACCGAATATAACTACGACTCAAATTTGTGCTTAGATGGATTTCTATTTGGCAGTGCTTCATACCAAATAAAACTATTACTCAAACACACCAATAAACCCCTTGAGCTACCTCCCATCCTATTACTCAACCACTTCAACCTAGGACAACTACCTATAACACACCAATAAACCACTTGAGCTACCTCCCATCCTAAATTCAATCAGATAATCCATACTTTATATTAAATGTATGTACAACTTCTGTGGAAAATGGGGCCTTACTTTTTGCTTATTTATTTGGGCCTAAAGCGGCACCTCCTGTCTCCCGATATAGGACATGGCTAGTATTGCAAGTCATCAACTCCAGAGATTCACAAGAAACTACTTTTTACTAACCTAACCCCCAAAACATTGTAATCAATTACAGGAAAGATAGTATCTAACAGAAATCATCATCCTACGTATAAAGCAAAAACAACACAGTATTTTAGGAAGATTAAATGTTGGATCCAATTGAACAAAAAATTAATGGGTATTCACGCCATCAACTACTAGTTTACACAAAATGGCACTAGCTCTTCTCAGAACTCAACCAGGAAAGTTGGTTAATGTTAACCATTTTCATCACTACTAGGCACAAATAAATATATTCGCAAGACGCCGCCACAAGAATACTGAATACTATTTTAGGGCACGTTTTATGGTGGAATTAAAACCTCCATGTACATAGTTACAAGGGAACATGATGGGCCCCATGTCCCTCAACATTGGTTACTCTAATGTTTGTTGTATGAGACCTATTAAGCAAGACTATCCAATAACACCTAAGGGGATGGTATAACCCAATCTGGAATGTTGTTATTTTCCTCTTCATCCAATCATAAAAAAAGGATAATTCACACTTCATTCATTTATTTATCCCACCAAGTCATCGAAAAGAGACAAAAATTACTTTTATCCCTTACACTATACACATTTTTTTCTATGTAGTCCCTAATTAAACTAAACTAAAAAAATACACATATGCCGCCCCCAAACTATTCAATTTTTTCCCATGTGGTCCTATTGCTAACTACTGTTACAAATTTAGACGGAAATTGGTAGCATGTGTCATGCACATGTTCTTCATATGTGAGCTTAAAATAGTCTGGTCACCTACCCCAACAGAGTAAACCCACATCTCTCTCTCTCTCTCTCTCTCTCTCTCTCTCTCTCTCTCTCTCTCTCTCTCTCTCTCTCTGCCTTATATCCACCAACCTCTATCTCTCTGTCTAGCAAACAACAGAGGTGTCCAAATGTAACGATTTGTCATTATATCAATGGACTGCTACTCTATTCAAGCAATTAACAAGCTACTACCACCGCTACTCTCTCAATAAACAAGCTATTCATGGCCCAATCACATTAACACATACTTGGCGATTGATGGTGGGAAAGTGATCTCATGATCTTACAAATAATTAAAATAAGTTCCTGAACAGTATTTAGGGGTTGCAAATGGATCCCTGTTTCTATGTGGCTGATAGCAGGACCATTGATCTATGTAAAGGAAATTTACATATATTAGAGCAATAGTAAGGACTAAAAATAGTTACATGCAAATTAAGGTCTTCTGCTGAAGCAGTAGATGCAAGTACAAGAATCCCAATACACACAAGGGCTATGGCCCCGCAATTTTTTCCTTCTTATTTGATTATGTTAGATGCATTTCAATTAAGGTTAAACCAAAAATGCAATCAATGAAAAAATCCATCAAAATAAGAGGTAGAGGCTATGTTAGTTGCAATATAAGATAATATATGCTATTGCATGCATAAAGAGTCACAAAGCATCCGGTATGTTCCGCATTTGCATTATCCATGAAATCACAAGAAAAAATGTACAATGTAATTCGGGATAAAAGCAAAATCTCCATGGAGACATTTTTCTACATCAAAATTGTTACACCTATGACTACTATTTTACGATGAAACTAATCTGGTATCTGCTGCACCCACATGTATCCAGTATCCTTCATCACTGTCACTAATCTCTTTTAGTTTTTAATCCATAAAAAACAATTATTCTGCATTTAAGCATGGCCTAAGGGTTTGTTTCGGAGAAAAAGCCTAAGTACAGCCTGTTTTCTACCCAAACTCTTATGAGTTGGCTGTCAAGAATTACTTCGTTAATAAAATGGGAATGAGATTAACATTTGATAACGGAATTTCTAGCTTTTTCATTTCTTCCTCCAATTGAAACAAGCGTAATACTTAGCTTAAGCATCTACAATAAACAAAAACAAAAACAAATTTTAAACATATGAACAGACAGACGCGCTGAGAGGGAGATGAAGATGAGAGAGGTAATGTACGAGTTCAGATTTTGTGCCGCTGCTGACTTAATCAACACCTATCTTCGTGCAAATCGACATCTCCTCCTAGAATCCAACGTCTACAACCCTGAGTCCCAGTCGGTGAGCCAGAAATCACTCTCGATGGTGTTTCCACCGCCTTCAATGCACCCCAATAGAGGTTGGGTCGTCCTGATGGTAGTGGTGGTGCGGTGTGGTACGGTGAGAGAGAGAGAGAGAGAGAGAGAGAGAGAGAGGAGTTTGAGAGAGATAGAGGAGTTTGGGGGACGATCATGCAGGGCGATGGGGAAGATGGAGAAACATAAAACCCTAGGGCTAGGGAAAAATTACTCCATAAACCAAGACTAAACCATGGATCTTCCTGGTGGTAGTGGTGGTGCGGTCTTAGAGAGAGAGAGAGAGAGAGAGAGAGAGAGAGAGAGGAGTTTGGGGGATGATGCAGACGACGATGGAGGAAGATGGAGAAACATAAAACCCTAGGGCAAAAATACTCCGTAAACCATGACTAAACCATGGTTAATGAACGGTTAAGTTTTTTTTGTTTTTTTTTTTTGGGACGGAGGTAACCGGTTCACCCATTACCAAGTATTTTGTAATATTAAATTCAATGGCCAAGATTAATTCATAAAGATCTAACGGTTCCTAAATGGGGAGATATGGTATCCACCAAAAATGGGGTGGGTATGGAAGTCGAGTCACTGGAAAAATAGCAGGTTCAAAATCCAATATAAAACATACTCCCTCCGTCCCAATTTGTTTGTTCACAATGGGAATACGTGTAATTTCAAACCCCTACAAAATATATTTCTCTATATTATTTTTTAATTTGTTTTATACCAATTTAAAGTGCTCATTGAGTACTTTAATTTGGTGTAAAAAAAATTAAAAAATATTATACAAAAGTACATTTTTAACATCTACAAAAAATACACGTTTCCCAAATCAACTAAACAAATTGGGACAGAGGGAGTACATTATATAGCAGGTCCAAAATGCTATAGAAAATATACAGTAAATACACTTAATAACTTAATAGCGTTTTAAGAATGTTATTAATCATAGACTTATAATAGTAGTCAAGAAATGTTATGAAAACATGCAAAATTATAGCAAATTTAAAATCCTATCTTTGATGTACTAAATATAGCGCACATTAAATGCTATGGAAACCTAGGAAACGCTATATTTGATATACAAAATATAGTGGGCCAAAAATGGTATAGAAAGTCTTACCTTTTTATAGCGCCGGCTAATACGGCATTTGTTGAAATGCTATATATACGTTTCTATAGCATGTTTCACATGCTATAGAAACCGACTTTTGTTGAAGTGAGGATGATTATTTAAGTGCCAAAAAACAATTAAGTATGTCATATAGCTGGTTAGTTTAACTTCTCCGAACAATTATATATACTATCCGTTAAGTAGTCCACTGTGTTCAAAACTTCAAACGCTGTGAATGTGATCCCTTGGATATTGTTGAGGGGCAGGGGCGGAAGAAGCCCGGTGGCACGGGCCATCTTTCAGTCGTACATGTATTTTTTGGGCTATTATGTATGATTAATTCTCAAATCATTGTGCTTTCAAGGTATTAAATATTCTTTACCACCGAGGTGGTTGCCGGGATGGCAGGGGTGTGTGGCACAAGTGTGTCCATTTACCTCCATGTTTGGAGTTCGAGTCCTGCGTGCTCCAACTACACCATTTGGGTGGACAGTTGGTGCAGGACATAGCTCTCCCTGTGCCGTGGAGGGCCCTTTGCCATCCTATTCACATGGTGGTGCCTATGATGACGGCCTATTCTCACGAACAGTAGATATGGCTCGAACCGGACATTCCACAGGTGGGTTGGGAGTCCGTATGGTCACGCCCAAGGGAGTCTGCAATGCTGGTCACCCCCTCCTTTTCCCTATCAAAAAAAAAAGGTATTAAATATTCTTTGATTCCAAAAAAAATTGTCTAACCCGTAAAACGAGCACTAAAATATATTCATTTGGATTCCAAAAATTTCATATTTTTTCCCATAAAATACTTAACATGAGTGAGTTCTTTAAATATTTAGAAAAAAAGTTTGCATTTTTTCAAATAAAAACTTTTCCTTTATATTTTCTCTGTTTGATGGATCAAACATCATTTTTTAGGGATTTGGAGTGATATATTGATCAGCTTTAAACTTAAATCCTGATTCTGACACTAGAAAGGGGTGATGTGTGATCATCTAGTTTTTATCGTTTGAAATCGTTGTTCCATCAACATCAATTGTCATCATTCTTGTTCATCCGGATTTACAATCGACAACCAAGAAAGAAAAAAATATGTGTAATTAAAAAAAAAAAAATCCTATTTTCAAACTCACGGTGTTCATATGCCGTCTGTTGGGAATCTGAGGAGACGAGAGTAGATAATTGAAGTAATTATAAGGAGTTTGTTTTTTAATTAACGTATTGCAATTATATGCGGGATTAGTCAACGAAGTGACCTAATTCGAATAAAATGAAAGGGGGTGGAATTAATATTATTAACAGCGCCTTTGTAACTTTGTTTTGATGGAGTTTTTTTCTTATTTTTACTTTTAGTCAGAAACCTTTTTTTTTTTTTTTGTGCTTCGGAATTTAAAAAGAAGCTACGAAAAGGAGTTAGCCCGCATCGAGTGAGTAGTTAGTTTGTTACAGACCCAAATACCCAAATACCCAAATAGTAAAACATGAAAGAAGAGGAGATAGTTGATAGTTAATCAAGGACATTCTCTGACCGCCAGAGGAGGATTAGGGGTCACCACAAGGTCTTCATCTTGGCTTGCTCCCAAGTGCACTAAGCAGTCGGCACATTCATTAGCTCCACGAGCGACATGGTTAAGAGTGCTATTGGAGCGATTGATGAGGTACTTCCCGTCCTTCAGCAGATTGCTTTGAGGATGATAAGTAGTAGGATCTTTATTAAACAGTTGCACCGCTGTTACGGAATCGGATTCAATTTGGACATTGCTTAGACCTTTCTCCATTATGATGGTAAGACCCCTGTAGATACCCTAAATTTCTGCTTCAAGACTTGAGGCAGCTAACAATTTGCCATAGTAACCCAGCTGCCATTCTTCATAAGCATCACGGAAAAGACCCCCAAAGCTGCGTTCGCGATTCTTGTCGTGCCCAGGCTACCATCCGTATTAAGCTTAAGTCCCCCTATAATGGGAGGAGACCAAAGTGTTAGACGGTTAGAAGTAGGGCTAGTAATAAGAGGTGACTTGAAGGCTTCCACGATTTCAAATGCATAGGAAATTAATAATCTTGAACTCAATTTAGGAACCGAGTCAAGGTTATCAAAACTTTTTTTATTTCGATCTTTCCATAACTGCCACAAAGTAGTACAAAAAATTATATTCTAGGAATTTTTTTTTTTTCCAATATGTAAAGTCTTCTTCTATTTCAAGTTATAATGAAATCCAATCGTTTATGGAGCTACCAATGTCACCTCTCATAATCTGACCCGAAGGGAGTTTCTTCCAAAGATCAATAGCTTTGGGACATTCCTTGAATAAATGGATTCAAGTCTCATGAGAATTATTGCACCGTGGACAGAGGTCCAAAGTAATAATCCCTCGAGACACACAAAGGTGGTTAGTGGGAAGTTTGTTGTGGAAAATGAGCCAAAGAAAAGTTTTAAGTTTTTGAGGTAAATGCATTTTCCAAAACCACTTCCACCCCTTCATGTCGGTACTTTCATTATTTAGGAAATCATACGCATTAGCCGCCGAACAATTTCCATTAGGAGAGTTCACCCACGAAGGATGATCCTCAACTTGGGAACACATAGGAAGAAAGATATTGCAAATCTCATTGCAGGTAGTGTCATCCACAAGGTGCTCAATGGAATCCAAATTCCAAGTATTTAGTTCCTTGTTTAAGGACATCTCTAATTACTCCTTCGATTCGTAAGAATTTTATGAGACAAACTTCTCAGATCTAGTGTTTGTATTTAAAATGTGAATTACCTCTTCGCATCATTTTTTGTAAATATATTATTATGAAAAAGACTAGCCAACACATGTCTTTATTTTTTTCTTTTTCTTTTTCTTTTTTCCTTCCTTTTTTTTTTTTTTTTTTTAACATAGATTCATTAACTCAGAAATGTCCTATAGGGCTATAAACGTCAAATCAAAGCCCTCCGTTGGGACAAGCCCGCAACAAAAAATGGCTATCGATGTGATTTGGATAGCAATGCACCGAAAGTGACAATGAACACTTGGGGAGTAGAAATAGTACAGAGATCTCCACAGATCGAAGACTCTCTAACCTGAGCAAATGCCAAGTAGGGAATAGGCTAAAACCAGGAAATAAAAACACGTTAGTGGACGAGCACCAAAACTGCCACTGGTCTAGTCTCGCTTAATTCGCCGATGGACAGAGCCAATCCATCCCTAGAGCTCTTTCTTTTTTAAGGTAGTTTTTCATTTGCTAAAATGAAAATTTGCTAAAATCAAGTGGTTGATTTTAGCAAATTCTCATTTTAGCAAATGGAAAACTACCAGTCGGACCCCTTGAAGAAGGAAGGAGTCAGAGCGCTGCAAATCTGAGGCGAGTGATGGTCTATATGATAAGCTTTCTAACTAGATTGACCATTTTAGTTAGAGGGTGTATCACTAAGAGTGTCTTTTTTTACTTTTCACAACTTTTTATTACGAGTAATGATTTATCTCGGGAACCGCAATAAGTTGACTTTTTAGTTTTCCACTGTTCCACAGCAGCGTAACTGAGTATTTGTGTATTTTTAGCAAGAATTTAGAGTCCCACCTTGAAAAAGGCAGCTACAACAGACTAGCAATATGGACATATGGTTCGGTAATTTATATTCACTACATTAACTCGCCATAACTCCCCATGTTGAGTGAACCGTAGCTTAGGTGAAGGGTTGAAATATTTGTTTCTCTCAACATCAACCCATGAGCTTCGTCTTCATTGAATCGCATATCGTCTCAAGTCCCAAATCAAATTTGCCCCTTGACCCTCCGTGGAAAGCTCTAATTTCAGTATAAATTATAGGAAAAGATTACAATACACACCCCTTATTTATATGTGTATCACCGAAAGAATAATGATATAAATTACCGAAAGAATAATGATTAGTTAAGGTGCGTACATGCTTGAATAAATTAGAGAAATTCACTTTGTTTGATTGAGAGTTTTGAGAATAATATTTTTCGAAATATTTTTGAGATAATGTTTGGATGGATTTTTGGGAAAAGTAATAATTCTGGATATGTGTAATAATTAGAGATATATAGAGATAAATAAGAATAATGATTAGAGACAAATGTGATTAATGATTGGAGAGATTGAGAAATAATCTTTTTGGAATTCTTTTTGAAAATATGAAGTAAACATAGTGATTGACTTTTTGAGCACTCTACTTGTCGGGTGGTCTCTTGACAATTATGTGGAGGAATATATGTCGTCAGGGGAGGAGTTGAATCCAAAGGCTTTTTTTATAACCAAATGTCCTAACTAACTTTACACACTATTAAACTAATTTTGGAAGACTAAAAGTAATGATAAAGGCATAACCCCTCCGGACCTCAGATTTTGTTAGTAAGGAAAATTTAACCTTAAGACTTTATGTGAGAGCAAAAAATTTATTGTTATATGATTTCAAGTTCAATGTCATTGCTTGTGCTCTGAGGAACACGGGAGGGAAACACAACAATCTGGAGATTTGTTGCATTTAGGATTTGACTTCATTTTACGTATTTAGTTTGGTTGACTTTTTGTTATCAATTGTTATTTTCCTTCGGATTTGTGGTGGCAAATGATTATCTTGTGGTAGGATGTCAACTTAGTTTGGTTTTCCTTGGCCCCGTTTAATCTTTGTAGTGTGTTTTAAAAGATTAATAAAATTCTATTTTTACTATTCAAAAAAAAAAATGAAAGCAAACCTCTAAAGTCTCAAAATTCTGATTACCACTTTGTTATTCAAGAGGATAAACTTAGGTAAGGAACTTTTAACTTCTTTGATATTTATGAATTTTACATGATAAACTTCTCAGATCAAGTGTTAGTATGTAAAATATAAATTATCTTTCGGCATCATATATTTTTTATTGCAATTTGTCAATCGAAGAGGATACACGTAGTCAGAAACTTTTTACTTCTTTGATATTTATGAATTTTACATGATAAACTTCTCAGATCAAGTGTTAGTATTTAAAATATAAATTATCTTTCAGCGTCATATATTTTTTTATTGCAATTTAAATACAAAATAACTGAAATTATTTTAAAAGGCTAACCAATACTTAAATTGACCTTTTTATTTAGTAATGTTTTATATCTGGTCATCAGCATGGGCCAGAATCATTTAAAATCCTTCCCCTGCCCTATGGTTTTCTGTCCTCTTCCCGAAACAACAAGAAGAAGTAACAAGAAAGCATGTCTTCATCACTAACTCAGTCCTCTAATGACATCCTCCGGCTCCGATGCTCACTTACTGTGGCAAAACAACCCCTGAATACTTTCTTGGGTTAGTTCTTTCCCTCCCTTATTTGTTTTCTAATGTCAGTTTGGAAAATGGTTTCCTTTATTTTCTTGTTTTTACTAAATAATAATGATTTAGGGGTGTTCCACTAAGGTGGTTTTTTGAAAAAAAACCGATTTGTCCATGATTTTTTATGTGATGTATTGTGAGAGAATGATCTATCTCGGTTTTCGGAAAAAATAATTTTTTGTTAGTGGAACACCCCCTTAAGAATAGAATGTGGACACATAAGCAATAGCTCCCATGGCTTCATCTATAATTCCCAACCTTGATAAAAATAAAAATTTTAAAAATTGGCAGATTTGATCCTATGGCCAAGCAAACCACCCAAAAAATTTAGTCCTTGGGGAGCTAGACATTTCCATGCACATTTCATAAGAAAGAAAAGGCCTGTTTGATTGATACATATGATGGGTGATTTGTGAAGTTCGCGATTTCTTTCACAGTCCCCACTCAGGATTCACTCTCTGGCATAACCCTTCCTCCCGGACTATTTCATGATACAAACTACGTACAAATCCACCCTCGGGTGGATTAGGAAGCGATGCTTCATCCCTGTCGTTAGAAAATCCGGATGAAATTGGCATGCTTTTTTGCCCCTCCAAATCTACCCTCCTCCTTTGCGATTTGGACCATATAGATTCCAAACAAACCGGTCAACCCTTAGCATTGAGCAAGGTAGAAGATGTAGGAGTAGCAATTGGAAAAGTCTTACGTCCTCTTGTGCCCCAGGCTTCGGTTTTGTGGTGTTGTTACAAAAAAAAATTGGCCTTGAACAATTTCGGCCAATAAAAGTCTTTCCTGCACCAAATAAATACCTATAAAAGCCTAGGGTTGCCCTAGTGGTTTGAGCAGATGTTAAGTTTTGGAAATACTTTTTTCAGGTCTGGGGTTTGATTAAATTAGTTGAGTCTGCGATTTAAGGTGAGAACTTTGTGGTGTCCGCTTTTGTTAGTTCCTAGAGGTTTTGGTTGCATATCCGACTCCAAAGGGCTCGGTTACAGGGTTCTTCCCTCTGTCATAAAAAATAAATAAATAACCAATCATTCAGATCAAAACCTGACGCAAGTTAAACAAGTTGCGGCAAATGGAAAAATAAACCCGCAAAAACAGAGTAATATAATATAATAACAAAAAGGAAAATGACTGGGTTTGGACTGCAAGGGGTGGATCAAAATGTCGTCTTCTGGAGACTCATCCACGTCATTTTGATGGTTTTCCAGCTTTAAAGTTAAATCAGTGTTGTGCGTGCAACAGATTCTACGTGACTTTTTTATTATTTGCCTTGATGGGGAGAGGACCATCACGTCTATTTTGGCAAAAAAAGTTGTCATACTTTTTGTTTTGTCTTTATTTGATTGTATTTTGTATTTTTTAGTTTTGCATCATTTTTTTGTATATTATTGGTTAAGTTAAAATGTGAGAAAGAATCAAAAAAAGTATAAAATTATGACTGAAATTTAAATTTTTTGAATAAAGACAAAAATAAGCCAAAAAATTAACTTTTTTTACATCTTTTTTTTCGATCTTATTCAAAAATTGAAAGTCCAAGTCATAATTTTTATCTTTTTTGATTAGTTTCAGAGATCGAACCAATAATCTTCAAAAATGGATTACAAAACTAACAAACATAAAAAAAAAATCAAATAAAAACAAAACAAAAAATTAAGTTGGCTTTTTTAGCCAAATTTAGCCTCAATTGAATTTCAATCCGCAAACACCGCGCTCATCGATCTAATCACTTGATTTTTGTTCGTTCTATCTATCCATAGATAATGGGTAGAACTATCTGAGCGCGGTGTTTGTTTGGAAAGGTTACCGAAACCCAGGTTTAACATCATTATTGATTATTACCCCTATTTTAAAGATTATTCTTATTTTTCTCTTTATCTCTTTCTAATCATTAATACCTATTTTTTAATTATTACCCATATTTCTCCTTCTAATCATTCTAAAACCAAAACTCAAAACCAAACCAAACACAACCTGAGTTTCACATTTTAAAAGTCAACCTAGACACTAGGCGCCACTCTTCCGCTCAACTAGCTGGCCAACAATTTTAAGAACATCGATGCAGTGACAACAATTTAATTCCAGAAAATCACAAATTACATGAAAGTTGAAGTGAACGAAAAATAATGAACACCTTCATATTTACACAAATCCACAGCGGTGCCCATTCAGCTACCACAGTCCAAAAGCTCATTTTTATTTGGGTCCAAACTCCAAACATCTAGTACTTATTTTTTTAATTTTTTTTTAAGGGCTTCTGGTGCTTCTTTATAAAGCCCAAACGTCGTCAGCACAAGCACATTTCCTTCCCTCATTTACCTCGGCCCTTCGTCTTCATCTCCATTTATTAGGCTTTGTTTGCTAGCACTTAGAGCATCTACAATTGTCAAATCAAAATTGAATAATCAAAAGTTGTCACATAAGCTTTAGGTTATTCATTTAGAGATTGCTAAAGTTAGTAATGTCAAATTCCACATTGATGTTTTTTTTCTCCATAACAAAAAACAATGAACACTCTTCATCACTTATTCAAATGATAAACAAAACTTGTCACATTACTTTTTCAAACTACAAAAAATTGTTTCGAAATTTTTAAAAATATATATTTTGAATTTTCTTTAAGTACAAAACGGTTTTTAAAAAAACAGTTTTTCAAAATAATTTTTTTTTTTAAAAAAAACAGTTTTTAAAAACAAACTTCTGAAAAAGACAGTTTTTGAAATGAACTTTTGAAAAAAACAGTTTTTAATAGGAACTTTTGAAAAAAAAACAGTTTTTTAAAATGAACTTTTGAAAAAGAAAAACAGTTTTTTAAATTAAACTTTTGAAAAAGAAAAACAGTTTTTTAAATTAAACTTTTGAAAAAGAAAAACAGTTTTTTAAATTAAACTTTTGAAAAAGAAAAACAGTTTTTTAAATTAAACTTTTGAAAAAGAAAAACAGTTTTTTTAATTTAACTTTTGAAAACATTGTTGAGAGAGAGAGAGGAGAGAGAAGGTTTTTGTCATTTTGTGTAATAGTGGATGTACTTGATTGGGTAGATGTGAGGTCCATTAAATTTGACTATTGACAAAAGGTTGCTAGTTTTTGTTATTCAAGTAGCAAAATTTAGTTAGTTGCTAAGAGCATCCACATTGGCATAACCAAAACCAAAAAGTTGCTAAAGTTAGCAATGTTTGTTTAAAAAGTCTTTCACATTGGAATAACCAAAAACTTAGCTGCTTTTTTAGAACTAACCAAATTTTGTTTGGATAACCAAAACTAAGAACCTTTTTTGCGATAACCAAATTTAATAGACACATCTACCCAATCAAGACACCCACCATTTCACAAAACATGACAAAACCTTACTCTCCTCTAACAATGTTTTCAAAAAGTTTAATTTAATTTTTTTTTTTTTTCAAAAGTTTAATTTTAAAAACTGTTTTTTCAAAAGTTTATTTTTAAAAACTGTTTTTTTCAAAAGTTCATTTTAAAAAACTATTTTTTTTTTCAAAAATTCCTATTAAAAACTGTTTTTTTTCAAAAGTTCTTTTAAAAAAAACTGTTTTTTTTTTCTTTCAAAAGTTCATTTTAAAAACTGTTTTTTTCAGAAGTTTATTTTTAAAAAATGTTTTTTTTCAAAAGTTCATTTTAAAAACTGTTTTTTTAAACCGTTTTGTACTTAAAGAAAATTCAAAATATTTTTTTAAAAAAATTTCAAAACTATTTTTTGTAGTTTGAAAAAGTAATGTGGCAAGTTTTGTTTATCATTTGAATAAGTGATGGAGGGTGTCCATTATTTTTGGTTATGGACAAAAAACACCAATGTGGGACTTGACATTGCTAACTTTAGCAACCTCTAAATGGATAACCAAAAGCTTATGTGGCAACTTTTGGTTATCCAATTTTGGTTAGACCATTGTGGATGCTCTAAGAGGTTACTAAGTTTGGTTATTTCAATGTGAACACTTTTTAACAAACATTGCTAACCTTAGCAACTTTTTGGTTTTGATTAGACCAATGTAGATGCTCTTATAAGTTACTTAGTACTCCCTCCGTCTCAATTTTATTGTCCATTTTGGGAGTTCGTGCTATTTTTTAAAGTGTTATATGTTATAATCTATAATGTTTTAGGTGATTTTGAACACTTTGTTTATTAGATTAAATCAAGATCTTTCAAACAAGATACATAATGCATATAATATGTATTACCGATTGAAAGTTATAATCTTTTTTTATCCGGTTAGGATAGAACGAGAGACTAAAAAATTGGGATGGAAGGAGCATTGTTTTAGATTATTGGTTTAAACAAATTAAAGAAGTTATAACCCTTCATTAGTTTTTTTAAGCAAATAAACTAAATAACTTATATCTGCCTTTATTTGGTTTATAGTTTAAGAAATTTATTAGCTCCTTACTGGTTACTTGCAAAAGACCTTCAACAGCACTAGCCGTAGATGCGATGAGCTCTCAAAGTTCACTATTTCGTCATCCATATTTTTTTGTCTTTAAAGAAAAACTGATGAAATTATCTATTTATTTTTAAATTTTTGAATGTATATTGTGTACCTCTATTCAAAAAAAATTTAAAAAAAATCGTTAAAATGTGTAAAAAAATTACTAAAGATGAAAATTTGCACAACCTAGAAAACTATTATCTCCAAAACTTAGCTCAAAACTATTAACCAATTATAAGTGCTAGTAAATGGAGCCTTAATTTCTGGCAAAAAAGTGGAGGAGTGCTAGCAGCAGCCTCCTTTGGCAAAAAAGTTTAAACGGTTTTTGGTTTTATTAAGTTTGTCTTTAGGAATTTAAAAAGTATAAAATTATGGTAAAACTAAATTTTCTTTTAATAAAGCCCAAATTAATCCAATAAACTAGTTTATTTTCAGCTTTATTAAAAAATATTAGTTTTTACCATAATTTTATACTTTTTGGATTCCTCTTTTTTTTAATAAGAACAAAACAAATAAACAAAAAACCAATTTATTGCTTTTTTGCCAAAGCATTTTCAATTTTCCATGGGACATTTACCATTAGGTCACCCTTTAATTCCATAATTACCATCAGGTCAAGAGCCCAACTCTAAAAAATTCTCATCAGGTCAAAGTGCCTAAAATCTTAGGGTACTCTATGAAAGTGTCTAAACAATTAAAACCTTATAATAGGAAAGTCATGCCTAAAATTTAAACTCCAAAAAAGAGTGACTTACCTTAGTGGTAATTAAAAAAAAATGACTTACATTAGTGGTAATTAGACATATCTTTTTTAGACCTAGAGGTAATAATCCCATTTTCCATCTCTCTCTCTCTCTCACACACACACACACAGGTGTGTGGTTAGTTGGATCTGAAGATGAACAGGCTCAAAATACTCGTCTCCAATGCAAAGCTGTATCTATACCTCGTATAGAAGGTACATGAGGTTTTTTCTTTTGTAATTTTTTTTTTGTGTAATGCGAGGGTTATGCCGGTATTTTCTGGCGTTCTAAGTCCCAAGTCAATGCCATTTTGCCAACCCATTTGAAGTTTATATAGCTAAAAGGAATATTCAAAGGAGAAAATCGATATGATGATATTATTTACTCACTTAACATCATTATAATACAATTATACCCGCTTCGTAAAAAATGCCAGTGTTCTACAGAAAAACGTGTAATTTACGGATCAAAAAATAAAGTATTACATAATTAATATCTTGAATTTCTACGCACGAAATTAAAGATCTCGATTAATTATTTCTATGATGAATAAGTTCTTATTCATAAATATGATTGTCTGTGTGCAGAGTACAAAGATGTTTTCCAGCGTGACAAAGGAGAAGAACCTCTTGAGGTGAGTTGAACAACCAGATCTCTCTCATATTATAATTGTATGTTTTATTATATGCTTATGCAATTATATAGTCGTTTGGATCAAAGGTGAGTGCAACAAACAAAATAAAGGAACAGGTCAATTCCATACGATCAATTTTGGGGTCCATGAATGATGGAGAGATAAGCGTATCGGCTTACGACACCGCATGGGTAGCACTACTTGAAGATATCAACGGAAATGGTGGTCCTCAGTTTCCGAAAAGCCTTGAGTGGATTTCTAATAATCAGCTCCCAGATGGCTCATGGGGTGATTCTCTGATATTCAAACCCAGTGATCGATTACTCAATACTTTAGCCTGTGCAATTGCACTAAAATCGTGGAACATTCATCCGGACAAAACCAAAAAAGGTACTAATTCAATAATTAAATTTAATGTGTAACTTTTTCCCTCTTTCATTCAATATTGCATCAATAAGTTTTATACTTTGTAACTCATTGGTGTTTTTTCTTGTCAAAAAAGGGATGAAATTTATCAAAGAAAACATACACAAGCTTCAAGATGAAAATGAGGAGAACATGCTTACTGGGTTTGAAGTAGCATTCCCTTCGCTTATAGAAATTGGTCGCAAGTTAGATATCGAAGTTCCAGTTGACGATTCTTATTTATTACAGGAGATATATGCCAGGAGAAATCTAAAGCTCGCAAGGTAGTTTTCGATCATAGTAATTCTTCCTTACAAAAAAAAAAGGATTGATATTTTTTGGATCGAATGATGCTATAATAGCAATTGCATAATTAAATGCTCCAGTAAAAAACTCGTGCTACCCAAAGGCGAGTGACAATGACTTTTCTACCCCTTGGTTGAAAACCTAGTTTATTTATCTGAAGCCCCATCACTTTCTATGGAAGGGAATCAGTTAGCCTCATCTTGACTAGACCCTAGATATCCCAACACCAAAGCTCCTATTCCTTCATTATTTCACACTCTTGATCTTTGTTGATTGTGTTGGGAGGAGGCCAGATGGGCCAAGTCTCTCAGGTTCAGCTGTTGGGCTGTTGGGGGAATAAGGAAATAAAGTTGCGCTGTCACTAACATCTGCAGGTTTTGATAAGATGGTAAGCACTCCCAACAGATCACACAGACTTAAATGAGGGGAACAATCCTTGCTATTTGAATTACTCTTATAATAACTATTTTCCATTGCACCTTTGGAGAAATGAAGTAAAAGTTTCCTTGTTTTAGAAGTGACGAGGATTTGGACACTTATAAGAACAGAGTACTCATATGGAATTTCTATTTTGGTTATTTGGTTTGTGCAATAGGATACCAAAGGACGTAATGCACAAAGTTCCCACACCACTGCTCTTTAGCCTGGAAGGAATGCCAAACCTGGATTGGGAAAAGCTACTCAAGTTTCAGTTCCCAAATGGATCATTCTGCACTTCTCCATCTTCCACCGCGTTTGCACTAATGCATATCAAAGATGAAAATTGCCTGAGATATCTAAGCAGAACTGTTGAAAGATTCAATGGGGGAGGTAAAAGTTCTTATTATACCACTTTGCAGTACAGAGTTCAAATGTGTGATTCGAATCATTTATTTGAGTAGACAAAGTATGCTAAAAATTAAGTTGAATTGACGTTGGCATAACAACATGATCAATAGATCAAATCATATAGGTCTTCAAAAAAGAGGGAAACGGTCTATGGATCTTACAACTCTAATTTTCTATCCTGTTTTTCTTAATATTTAGTTCCCAATGTTTACCCCGTGGACATACTTGAGCGTCTCTGGGCCATTGATAGGCTCCAACGCCTTGGAATTTCTCGATATTTCCAGTCAGAGATTAAAGAAAGTCTGGATTATGTGTACAGGTATATACATTCAAAATCAACTTATATAATTGAAATACAAGGAAGTTTAGTGCAAGGATATTTTCCTTAACTAAGTTCAAATTCAGATATTGGACTGAGCAAGGAGCTTTTTCGGCGAGCAATTCTACAGTTCATGACATAGATGACACAAGCATGGGTTTTAGGCTTTTACGACTACACGGCTACCAAGTTTCTGCTGGTAAGTTTAGAGCTTGTTTTTTCAAAAGGTCCATTTTTTCTCTTCTTCTTTTTTTTTAAAAAAAAATTCTATTTATAATTTTCATTTGTTTTCCATTTTTAAGTCCTTCCCAGACTTTTTCTGAAATGGTATATTGTTAATCCAAAATAAGGGGTTTGTAGAGATCTCAAACTAGATACTTAAGTGATTATTAGCGTTGGTTTTGCATTTCTTTTTTTCTCCGCAGATGTGTTTCAATATTTTAAGAAGGATGGGGAGTTCTTCTGCCTTGCTGGGCAGTCATCTCAGGGAGTAACTCCAATGTATAACCTGTATAGGGCTTCTCATGTTCTGTTTCGAGAAGAAAAAATTCTCGAGGATGCCAAGAAATTCTCATCCAAATTCTTAAGAGAAAAACAAGCTAGCAACAAGCTCCTAGATAAATGGGTTATAGCCAAGGACTTGCCTGGTGAGGTACGAATCACGATTTTCATTTTTATGCTTTGTTTGTTTTGGACGTTAACCTAACATATTTAAGTGAAAAATGGTTTTTTTGGTTTGGTTACAATCTTACTAGATTGTTTGAGAGTCAATGAAATTTTGAATTATGGCTATAGACTTGTTTAATTGGGATCCGAATCTATTAATAGGGATCCGATTAATCTATGAAAGCGTGGATAATATGTGCAGAAATAGATTTTGCAGTATTAACGTTCTTTTGTTGGGATTTTATTTCATCCTTAACTTGTAGGAGTATTTAACTTTAGAAAGCGAAAATATATTTTCTATTTTTGCTCTGCTTCCCACAAACACCGGAAACTCAAACTATTTTCTGTTAACAACTTTTGCAAAACAAACATATGTTAATGTATAAATATGCTACTATAATTTTGTTGCTTCAATTTGCATCCAAATAAACATGTTGAAGAGAAGTGTATAAACAAATCAGGTCTCTACATTAGTAGAGATTCAATTTTGCACAATTGAGATGGAAATTCTTGATCTGTATATAAAAAATAGGTGGGTTATGCTCTAGACGTGCCATGGTATGCCAGCTTGCCTAGGGTGGAGACAAGGTTCTACTTGGACCAATATGGTGGTGCAGATGATGTATGGATTGGCAAGACCTTGTATGGTAACTCTCGTTTATTTTGATCATACATAAATAACGAGTAACTTTTTTCATTTTTTTATACCTCACGGTGACCGAATCAACTCACCCACACCTCACCTAATTTAAGAGGCCCAATCCCATCGTTTAATAGGAACGAGTTAAAATTGGAGTGAATCACAATGCCCTTGAACTGGCCCAACAAAATTTTATAGCAAAGGAGATTTCGAACTTGTCACCTTAAGAATTGCAACAATTTATTACTCTGGTGACAATTTTGAAGTGCTAAAAATAATTTGTACACTGAACATTTTGCTGTGATTCTGAATTATATTTTTGATGTCTCATTCGTCCACAGGCTGCATAATGTTAGCAGTAACAAATATTTGGAGCTTGCCAAATTAGACTACATGAACTGCCAGGAATTGCATTTGCGAGAATGGTTCACCATTCAAAAGTATGATACTATGATGTGTGCATTCAAAAGTTTGCTGCATATTTGAAAATATGTTCTAATCAATTTAAGTTATCAATTACATTCTGTACAGATGGTACACAGAATGCAACCTTGTACAGTTTGGGATGAACAAAAAAGACCTACTTTTGTCATATTATTTGGCAACCGCAACTATCTTTGAACCAGAAAGGGCAAAAGAGCGACTTGCATGGGCTCAAACAAAAATATTGACGGAGGTGATTGTATCTTCTTTTGAAAATGAAGGAACTTGCAATGAGCAGAGGAGTGCATTCCTTTGTGAATTTAGAAAGTATGGTGGTGACTGTGTGACTAATAATGGGTAAGTGCACAATTCACTGAATTGCTAGAAGTTACCAGCCTTTCTCTCAATATCTAAGTAACCCATTGGGTTGAATGAGGTGATCACTATTCAAGACAATGGAAACTTGCATAAACGATGCTATAATCTTCATTTCATACTTATTAGGGATTGGAAAATAACAAGAGGACAGGGACGTGGACTTGTCGCAGTATTGCTTGAAACCCTTAATCAACTCTTGTCAACAAATATGGTGCGGGACAGGAAAATTTGCAACCACTTACATCACACTGTAAGTTACATAGCTCTTGTTCTTGAAAATGGATCTATTCTTCAATCCTTCTCCCAAGCTCCTCTTTGGTAGTTGTCTCACAATAGTAGAGATATAAACCAAAACATGAAAACAACTGGGACATAGATTTTATACCATTTCTTGTATTGCATGTATTCAAAATGTTATTATTCATCTGTCCAAACCATTAATAACATCCTGTGTTTTTTCTTTTCTATGTTTTATTGTCGGATAAAGTGGGAGATGTGGATTATGACGGGGCAAGAAAATGGTGACATGCACAAAGGAGAAGCAGAACTTTTAGTGAGTACGATAAATTTGTTTGCCAATGTTGGGGCACCTAAGAAACTTTCAGAACTCTCCCATCCTCGGTACAAGCTTCTCAGCAACATCACCAATAGAGTCTGTTGCCAACTCCTGCAATTTCAACACCAACAACCATCATGCAACCAGGTAAAATAATCTAGTAATCAAAAGAACTTATTAGTTAGTTCAAAAACTAAGTATGTTTCATGAACGGGTCAAACTGAAAAACATTAAATCCTTCGTGCAATTATTTCTTACTCGACTATCATTTCTTTATCCATTCAATCATCGCGTGCACACAAGAAATGAGAGTTTTAATTTTACTTACTCTAATTTTGTAATGTGAGCAGATTCATGATCAAGACAAGTGCAATACAACCCCTCAGATTGAATCAGGCATGCAAGAACTAGTGCAATTAGTAGTTTGTGCTTCATCAGATGACATCGACTCTGATATCAAGCAAACCTTCCTTACAGTTGCAAAGTCTTACTATTATACTGCCCATTTTACTCCTGCGACTATTGATTTTCACATTGCCAAAGTACTATTTGATAGAATACTTTGATATTTGTATGAAAAATCATCTATTAGAAGAGTAATATTTCAATTTCACATTTGCAACATCTGGACATGTGGAGATGTTATTTCTGTTAATGAGTGGAGTGTGTGTTGAGTGGTTACTAATCTTCTATTAAACAACACAGCTTAACTGCTCTTCTGTATCTAGCTTAACTGCTCTTCTGTATCTAGTATTTGTATCTCTTTTTCTCTTCTTGTATAAATAGCTACAAGCTATTCAGTTGTAATCATCAAGAAATCAAGAAATGCACAAATGAAAAGCACTATGTTTAGTTTCTCTCTCCTCTCTCGAATCTCCTCTCTCAAATCTAGGGTTTCAAATTATAGTTTTCTTCATGGTATCAGAGCACCATGACACAAGTCTAAAGATCTTAATCCTGAAATACAATACAAATTAGGGCTTCTGCTTCCGCATCACATCATCTGAATCGATTTGCAATGTCTTCGATTGAGGTAACACTGCCTCCATCTCTCACTTTTTTAGTCTCAAACTTTCAATCGCTGGTGAACGTTAAATTGACTAGATCGAACTATTTGCTATGGAGAATTCAAGTAAAGAATATCATGACTGCTAATGGATTTTTTGGTTATTTGGATGGTACAAATGCATGTCCATTACCTAAGATTCGTAATAGTGAAGGGAATATGATAGATAATCCTGCTTTTGCTCTGTGGAATGTTGTTGATACGCAACTGCTATCGTGTCTAACTGCTACGCTATCTCAAGCTACCCTACCATATGTGTTAGGGCTTCATCATGTGGAAGAAGTATGGGACTCTCCTTATCGACTAGATATAATTCGCTTACAAAGTCTCATGTTCATGAGTTGAAATGTCGATTATTTTGTCATACAAAAGACCCGACCACGATGGAGAAAGACATAGACAAGATTAAGGAGTTTGCTCAAAAACTTGCTGCAGCAAGTAGTCCCATAGGTGATGATGATCTGGTGTTTCACACCTTAAGAGGTATACCTAGAGAATTTAATGGATTTAAGACTGCTATAAGAACAAGAGGTGGAGAGATTGTTTTTGACGAACTGGTAGCAATGCTTAATGGAGACGATCAGCAACTTTCTAAGGATCTTCCATCAGATAGTACTACAGTATTGGTTGTTACACATGATAAAGAAGGTGTTTATGGTCATGAATCTATTAGCACTTCTGGAAATGTTGATTCCCAGTGTGCTTTACAAACTACAATGTCAACCCTTGGAATTTCATTTGCAAGTCATATGTCTACTACATCCAATCGAAATATGCCACCACAAAATGGATCTCAAATTTGACTACCATCAACAACAATTCATGCCTCAAATAAATCAAATGTTAATCAGAATAAGGGGAATGCAAGAGGCAGAGGGAACAAAGGTCCTAGGTACTTCAGAGATCCATGCGAGATTTGTGGTAGGAATAATCACACTACAAACTACTGTTACTATAGGTCTCAAAATGGTTCTCAATGGAGTAGTTCTCAAAATGGGTCTCAATGGACTGGTTCTGCAAGTCCACAGGGTCAGACTAAATCTTATGCATGGGGTAACTATCCTGGTCAATCTTCTACCCCACAAATGGGCCAACAATATCAGATGCATCCACAGATGTCACAGATACCTTATATGCCACAGATGCAACAATTTGGTCAGTATGGTCAAAAATTTCCAATGTTTCAGTCATCCTATGGTCCTCAAATGTTCAGGCCATAGGTGCAAGCTTCACATGCTTCATATGTAAGGCCTATCAATGGACAGAATTCTATTAATGCCTTCTCACAAACTCAAGTTCTTGTGACTCCTTTTGCTGGATATACAGCAACATATCAACCAACTGCAATGGTGGCTACTTCATCTGGTTGTGGCAATGGCAAGGGATCTTATGATTCTTCCATGGGGATGTACCATAACCCAGGCTCATCTACAACTGTTTCTACTTCATCACAGCCTTGGATCTTTGATGGTGGAGCAACACACCATGTTACTAATAATATCAACAACCTTACTCAACCACAGTTGGCTTTTGCAACAGAAGGAATTCTTGTGGGAAATGGAGCTCAGGTTCCAGTTGCTCATACTGGCAAAGGGATTTTACCTACTTGTCATTCCATATTTCAGTTATCATCTGTTTTTCACACACCTGATATATCTCATGATCTTCTTTCAGTGTCTCAATTTGCTAAAGATAATAATTGTCTTCTTGTGTTTGATTGTCATGGACTTGTCATTCAGGACAAGTCTACTCACAAGGTTCTGTTCCAGGGTCCCTATCACAAGGGCCTATATCCACTACCGATCTCCTCTAAAGCTTGTTCTGCTGGCTCTACTCAAGCTCTTGTCACATCATCTTCAAGCTCATCATCTACTTCATCATCTTCTGCTCATGTTTGGCATCAAAAATTAGGTCACCCTAATCCTACTACGTTTCAGTCTATAATAAAAAAAGTTTTGGTTTTACCGTTACTAAACTTGTGTTAGTTAACTATATCTATTTCACTCCTGCAACTATTGAATTTCACTTGCCAAAGTACTCTCCTGCAACTATTGAATTTCACATTGTGACATTGCCAAAGTACTCTTTGAGAGAGCAATTTGATATTTGTATGAGCAAAAGACATTTACTACTTACTATCTAAAGACTAGATGTTTCATACCACATTTGCCATAGCTGAACCTTTGGAGATTAAACCTTGATGGTAAGGATGTAGTCTTGGTTGTAAGCCAAGAGCATGTGTGTGGGCTTGAGTAAATTGAAAATGGAAAGAGAGATGATGGCCTCGACTATGACCTGACCGTGATTTAGGCCCCTATTCTGGTAAGGGGTTTTGGGGGGCTTTTTTAGTTGATCTGATCTGTTTCGAAAAGCACAATAAACCAATGAAAAGCCAAAAAGCCCCTTAGCGAGTATTTTAAAGTCACAATTTGTGGTAAGGATTGGTGCTATACACGAAGTTTAATTTTTTATTCTAGATATTCAAACACAACATTGTGAGCTCCACTGGTCGTTTATTGCTATATCTGAAGCGTTTATATTGATAGAATCAGGCTGCCATTTCGTAAATGAAAATTTAATTTTTAATATAACTATTGATATCCAATCAAATTAATTTTTTACTTGAATACACTACATGAATCCATAAATTTCAATGTGCATAAAAAGGAGAGCATGACTATGATAGTTGAAAGTCAAGAGAATGATATCAACAAATTAGTAGGAACTTTTTTTACAATCAAAGACATCAAAGCTGAATTTTTTAAAATTTTTTTTTATCGGCATCAAAGCTGAATGTTGTTCGACAATCTGGAAGTGGAGAGGATGAAGTTACCTGCCATCCTTTGGGGTAACCACCAAAGCTGCGGTATCCTTTTGGCGCCTTCTAAAGTAACCAAATACAAAGGGAATAGCCCTCGTCAACTCTTGAGCAACTCCCCATGTGTATTTCATCTTTTGTATGTCCGCCCATGTTAACTTTTTTTTTCTTCTCCTTCTCTATTTCCTAGAATGTCCATTTGTTCTATAGCATACAATATGCAATTAAAAGTTATTTCTTAGAATGCAATGTTGGAATATTTTCAAAATATTTTATGAATGTTAAATATTATTATTGGTGAACGGTCTGTCTATTCAGGATTAAATAAATAGATGTTATTATTGGATTTAAGTGCAAATGGTGTGTCTGGAGAGGGTAAAAATGTGTGATTATTAGGGTCAATTGAATAGTAATGTCTATTATGAAAAGACATGACTATTGGGTTTAATCAAAGAGTTGTCATATTTGGCCAACGGTCACGATCCATGCCTATAAAAAGGCAAGGGGTTCGGCCAATTGAATATACATAATCAATACGATTCTGATTGTTCTTTCTCCTTAAAATTATCTCTTAAATATGTTTTTGGCGGGCTCGCAAAATTCGACGGCATTCTGGTTCTTTTTCATCTGTGCATGACTCAGTTGAAGAAACAATCAATCAAAACTGGACTTTATTGTATCTTGGAGTCGAATTCGCTATCAACCCGATGCACCCCAAATTCACTTGAACTAATGGGAGCGAATATCGTCTTAAGTATAGCGACAATGTAACGCCCATGAAAACAACCATTTATTCACTCCAATTTTTTTCACTTCCATCGGTTATCATGATATTTACACCAACATGCAATGTCAAAATGTGTCTACTATTTACACTTGAATATTTCAGCTTTTGTTAGAATATCTCACCTTCCAAAACTTTGCAGTATATCTGCTTATCCATTTAAAACCTCCATATCAACAAGCTAAAAAGAATTGCAGATTTATCATGATTGGTAATCATTAACATAATAAAATTATCCACAACCTCTTCATTTGTAATAGCTTGCTCGTTTTCATCTCTCAGCGACAGCAAATATGACATTATGTCATTTTTAGGACTCGCAAACTTGATTTTTCATTTGCTAAAATGGACATTTGCTAAAATCAAGTGGATGATTTTAGCAAATGAAGTGGGGAGGTCATTTTTAGGATTTGCAACCCCCTTAGAAAGCTCGCCCCTTTGCTTTTTCAAAATTGGCAAAACACATACGAATCTTTGCTCAGGCTTGCAGTCCACGCCACAAAATAAATAAATAAATGTCAGTTTTTCCTCTTGTCTCTCTGGCTTTGGCAAAAAAGAGAAACAGTGGTTTTTTGGTTTTGTCTTTATTTAATTTTTTTTACATTTATAAGTTTTGCGTCAAGTATTCGTGGTTTATGGATTAGTCTCAACAATACGAATCCAAAGAGTATAAAATTATGGTCAAAAGTAATATTTTTTTAATAAAGCCGAAATTTAACCAATAAACCAGTTTGTTAGTTTAATTTCGGATTTATTAAAAAAAATTAGTCTCGACCATAATTTTAATCGCTTTGGATTCGTCTTGATCAGACGAATCCATAAACCACGAAAAACTTGACTCAAAACTAAAAAATGCAAGTTTTTTTAATAAAGACAACGAAAAAACCAAAAAACCATTTTTTTTCTTTTTAATTTGCCAAATCATTAGTTGATGTCCAATTTAGGGGGGGGGGGAGAGAGAGAGAGAGAGAGAGAGAGAGAGAGAGAGAGAGATGTGTTCACGCTTTACATTGTGTTTTCCCCGAATGTCCCTGCACATTTGGACAAAACATATCCACAATCTATATAAGACTCAAACAGAAAGTATCAGAAGTGTGATGAGGATAATACAATAACCTGGAAAACATGGTGAATTTACTGAATCAAATATTCGATCAAATTCTATCTGTTCTTATCTCCATCCTTCCACCCATTTTAGATGCAATTTTTGAATATTTAATTTTCTCTTATTTAAGTTGCATATCTCCATCACTTGTAGTGATTTATAATTCAATGAATGAGTAACAAACAAAAAAGTGGCAAACCACCAACAATCTTTTATGTCCAGGTGTTTGATTTGTGCGAACTTTATGTGATAAACTTCTAAGATCAAGTGTTAGTATTCATGCAAAATGTAAATTACAGATTGCCACCATATTCTTTTTTTACTTTTTAACTAATTGAGTGTAAAGTACTGAAATTAGTATAAAACATACTAACACACACTTGTCTTTACAATATCCTTCCTAACTTAATTGACCGTTTTAATTAAGTATGTCATATATATATATGCAAGTGGTGGCTAGCTTATACGGTAGAGCTCTTAGATGCCCCACATTGCATCCTGAGATAGAGAGTCTCATTTCCCCCTTCTCCCATTTAGTAGATTACGTATGACGATTGACAAAACAAAAAACAAAAAAAGAGGTAATTAAATATCCATTCGATTTTTGGGTGCAACTTAGATTCTCATCCCCCATTATTTATGGAATTATGTTTTCATCCTCTTGTAATGTGATTTACCCTTATTACCTTTCCTTTATATATATATTAGAGGATGAAAAATATAAAATGGAAGTAATTTTTGAAATTCAAAAGAGGAATGATATTGTTTCAACAAATCAGATGAATTTCAAATTTTGGGTTGAAGATTACCAAATTATTAGGGATGTTTGAAAAAGAGGGCGTAGTGCCTGAGGTAGGATAATTGGTTACCCTGTGTTTTCGCCGTTAATGGAAAAGTGGGTGACTTATCTTCAAATTGTTATATAAGCATGCATTTCCATCCTAAAATCACACAGATAGTTTATAAAAGGTATGGGAAAAACTTTTGGAACTTAGACTGCCATGGTGAATATATAAACCATAACCACAATATGGTAATTAAAATGTTTTGTTATATCAAATTATGGTAAAAACTTTTTAAGATCATATAACATTGAACATGGTAAAAAGAAATCACAACGTATAAAAAAATGGTAAAATCAGATTTCCATGGTAAATACTTTAGCAATTTGCATTTCATGTATTTAGTACTTTGTTATATTGAACTCCATGGTTGAAAATTTTTCCTTTTAATATGGTTAAAAATAATAATATAAGGAAAACATAGTAAAAATAGAAAACATTTTACATGATTCTATGGTTAAAAAACTTGAACTCGTTCCAAACAGATCCAAACATAGCAGTGTTAGGAGTTTATGGGAAAAGGATTAGTACACAACAGCAATTTTAGCCTAGTTGAACTGCTCAATGAATTGATACATATGTAGTCTTGATGATGGTACAAAAATGGAAAATGCTTCCATACCCCCTACTCAATTTGGGACACCATATCCCCCAATCCAACGGTGTAGATTGATGCCATGTAGGCAAAAATGAAGGGTTGAACCAGTCACCCAAAAAAATAAAATAATGGAATTATATAGAACCCCTAAAAGGAATAACGAAACACCCTTAAATGGTATAACTAGGTATGCGAAATAGGGATAACCAAAATTTGAATGACATAACTAAACCGGTAAATGTCTTAACAAAACAACAAAAGGGAATAACAAATCCCTTAAAGGGCATACCCATTAGGGATAACTAGAGGGAGCCATAAAGTAGAACCGCTAAATGTTATAACTAAAACCCCAATAGAGGATAACTTTTGTCTGAAAACCATAAAATGGCATTACAATAACCATTAATTTGCATAACCAAAAAGCATGACATGACTACCCCATAACCAAAAACCCCAAATTGGTATAACGAAAACAACAAAATAGCATAATGTTTGTTTGTAAAATCACAAAATGACATTATCAAAACAACAAATTAGCATAACCTGTATTGACATCGAATTTTGTGCATATCATTAAATGTTAGTGGGACCGACTGGGTAATCGATTGGACGTTTTATTTTATTTATTTTTTTATTTAAGTTTGTTTTATTTATTTATTTTTAATTTTTTTTAAATTTAACCATGGTTAATATTAATGTGAATAAAATAAAAAATGTAATTGTATGTTTCAGATTTTATGTCAAGGTTCAACGCAAATATGTTTAGATCTCCGTTAATTAAACTATTTGAACAATCGATGGCGTTGATAATGTAGTTGTGGTTGATTACTTCCATCATGGAAAGTTTTAGCTTGATTGAGCTTATAAAAGTCATTGATTATTATGAAATATGTGATGTTATAACTATCTATCGTCTGATCAAATATCAATTGACACCCGATGAACTTTATTTTTGGTTTTAGTGACATTCTCCGTAATGTGTAAAAGATAAACGGTTAGGATTGCCCAAATCAAACTTTGGTATGAGTGAAATGGTTTAGAATAACACTTTAATGGCTATTCATGCGTTACACATGATCCGATCATGTGGTTATCGAAATCCGATGATCAACAAATTTGGCGACAATGATGGAATATGTGAGGCTTGAAATCGTAACGGTTCAGATCATTATTTGTAAAAATTTAGATGGTAACGGACTCTACAATATGTATGTTGAATACAAGTTACAATGAACTAAGACTTGTGCTGTTGTTTAATGTACAACAACTACGTGACCACGACACAATCTTGGTAATCGACACCGTTCATATTGTTTGTCTTAGTGATTAGATCAATGTTGTAAAAAATTGGGCCGATCGGGTTTAGGAAGCATGTTTATCGAGACTCAATTTCATTAATAAAATGAGTTTTTTTGATCGATTAAGGGTGTCACGATATCTGATTAACTTAAGTTTTGGTACAAATGATCTAATATATATATCGTAAACGACAAAATGATTCCGACGCCCAAAATACCTGCGAAAGGGTCCCATTTGGTACATCACAAGAGTTCGGTTGATTTAAGGTAACTTAAAGCGTTTTGCGATTACATTGTTTTGAATATCCAATCATCCTTCGATCAACGTAAATTTGGGTTATACTTATAGAATACGCGAAATCTAAAATCCTAACTGTTTAGATCGATCTATCTATAAATATAATTGGCAAATATTAGTAGAATTGGTACATAGTTATTGTGCGATATGAGGACACATAAATTTTTTTCTAATCCCAAATATCTCAAATCTGCCAAAATTTCCTCTAAGTTTTCGTTCGCTCCGACGCTAGCACCCAACCACCATGACCTAGCTCTACATCCTCATACTCGGTTGTTCTCTTCGCCCGACGCCAAAGATCCGTATTACCACCCATGGCGGCCTGAGGCAGCGAGTCCGGCCACCATCAAGCCGGCGACCACCAACGACGACCATCATCGTTAATCTCTCTCTCTGGGACAACCATCAAGCCGGCAACCATCACTGACGTCACCATCATAAAAAAAAACCATGCAAGATGGAGGAGCTATGCAAGCGGCGGTGAAGTTCGCCGGCATCAGCCTGTCGCGTAGCCAGCGACTGCACTATCTCCACCATTGAAGCCACACCATCGTCTGGAATTTGTAAATGAATACTTTTCCCGTACTAATCTTCCCTAGTTTCTATTTCTTCATTAGCTTTGTTTGATTTTAATACAAATCAGGTTGTCCTAGAGCTTCAAAGAAACCACTGTTCTCAAATTACGGCTGCTCGGAAATTAGGGATGCTTGAAAATCAGGGTTTTCTAAAATTAGGGCTTTTGGAAACCTAGACATGGAAGAAGGCATTGATGTATCCTACTTGCTTGCCATTGTTCTATCCTACTTTCTTTCATGTTTTCATGCTAGGTTTCTTACCTTGAATTGTGAAGTTCCATGAATTTGTTCAATGTGGGTTGGGATACATGGAGAAGTTGCCTGAACTTGGGGACTTATGTGCCAAAGGAATTCGTGGAAAGCTGAGGGTTATTTCATCCGTGGATGGAAGTAATATCTTAGGTTGGTTTGCAATATTTTACTGCTATTTGAGTAGATTGAAATTGAATTAAAGGAGTTTTTATTTTTGTGTGCTTTGAGGCCTTCTAACTTCATTGCAATGACTTCTTGTCTGTTCAGTGCTAGGATCATGTTGTTTAAGCAATAGTGTCAGGTTTGAAACTCGTATCCAAAAGTTATTTTCTATTTTTAGGAGTTGATTTGCAATTCTTTGCTTTTGTATCATTCAGAAACAGCTTTGGGACAACATTTGGGAAACTATTTTTGGAAAGAGAAACACTTGTTGTTTTACATGAAGCAATTCTTTGCTTTTGTATCATTTAGAAACAGCTTTGGGACAACATTTGGGAAACTATTTTTGGAAAGAGAAACACTTGTTGTTTTACATGAAATTCATTTCTTAGCACAATTGGTTTTTGAGATTTTGATGACGCCTTTTCTTTTTCTTTTTCTTTTTTTATCACCTAAACAATTAGTTATAGTTTGAAACATTTTTTCCCATACCCCCAATTATTGGGGACTAAATGGGTTATGTTATTGTTGTTGTTGTTGTCTGAAACATTTCTAACAAATTAAGTTTCTGAATTTGTCAACCAACCAAGTTCTTGAAAAGTATCAAGTGAGTCTGAAAGTGCATCCAATGGAGCCTTGGCCCCTGTTTTGAGGAGGGTATATTTCACAAGGCATAAATTTTAGATGCTTCCATCAATGCAAGTTGCTCTAGATTACATCAGTTTCAAACTAATGACTTCGACTTTGAAGTCTAACTTCTTCTTTTTTTATTTATAAGACATAAGATCCACATAAAGAGCTTTAGTTGTCTCATTTATATTCCGGGAACTTAGTTTCCTAATTCTGTTTGAAACTCTCAATTGTCGTCAGTGTTCTAAAAGTCGGTTTACTTGGCCAAGTACTCGGCGAGTAGTCGCTAGTCGGTGGGTGAACGGTAGTAGGCCCTGGGCCCTGTGGTTGTGTACCTGCGCTTAGGTACAGTGAAGTATTGGTTTCGACTCCTATGGAGAGGATTTTGACACTCTTCTTGATGGGTTGGCTTGAAATTACCATAGCATAGCTTGTTCCCAAAAAAATCTTAAGAGATAGTGTGGTTTGAAGCTTCAACTTGTTGCTATTTCCTAATACTTAAAGTTGTTTCTGCTATCTGCATTCATGTCCCCATCCTTTACCATGTAGCTCTTCACTTTTTCCGTCAAGGGTCTCTTTTAGGAAGAATGTGATAAAAGAGGCTGCAGAAATAGTATATTCCATCACCCCTTGTAAACGTATGTTACTCCATTTGCTTTAACTGGCCTTAATGTGCTAACAAAGATTTGTTTCTCTCGATGGTTTTCAGTAGGAAGCAGTTTCTCCTACTTATAGTGGAAGGTATGGCTCCTGCATAAATTTAGCATATTGAGTCATTGACCTCCTTGTGTGTTCTCCACGTAAATGCCTTCTATTACATGACTGAATTTCTAATGAACTGATTATAGGATCAGACCTAGAGTATGCTAATGAAATGTGGATTAGTTTGCATTGTCAATTAACTGGATACAACCTTGTCAAACATTGCCAATTTGATGACTAAATTTTTTTATTGGCAGTTTGACAAGTCTTGCCTTCAATATTTAGGGTAACTTGTTTTCTGATTTCTGTATGCCCTAAGTTTGGAAATTGAATGTCAAGTAGCACACAATCAATTCAACAACCGATTGGTAATTTAGAAACTGAAGTACTGAACCAAACTTATTTGGTAATTTAGAAACCGAAGTACTGAACAAAATTATTTATCTTCATTTCCTAACCATGCTAATTGCATGTACCTACCTTGATCCAATATTAATGGATTCCCCAATTTCTTGCAGATATGTGGTTCCTACTGCTTCTGACTAGAGAGTTTTCATTGGCCTATGGTTGGGCTGATCTCAAGTGTGTATGTGGAGCAGAAATGCCCGGGTTCATTCCTTTAATGTTGTATATTGAAGTTTACATATCGAACAAAATTTGTGTGGGGAGTTGTTTTGATGCTTGTGTGAGTATGCTTTTTTTTGCACATGTAAAGATATTTTTGGAAATATCAAGGGAAAGAAAACTATAAATAATAGAATTATTGGTGCCCTTTTGTTGAGAGCATCTCAACATGCTCTTTTTGGATAGCCTACGGGCAAAATAACAAGCCTCGGAGATTAGGCTACGTCCATTCCTGGGAGATTAACTAATAAAGTATATTGGAGATGCTCTAATTGCACCATCATTTACCTTCGTCAGGTGAGAGATTATAGGCTTGTCTCTTGCGATGCCATTTGATTGATTCAAGTTTGGCTCTCTCCACATACAGCTCGCACAAATACTACCCACCTGACCAAGAGACTTTCCACGGCGATAGGTGCACCATCCCACCAGGCGATAGGTGCACCATCGATACCATTCTATTGATGGGTTCTATCCTCGTTACTTCCCACCGGACGATAGGTGCGTCACTGGATGATGCCATTTTTAATTAATGTTTTGAAAGTATTTACAGAAAAGATATTAATTTTTTTTGGAGCGAACTAAAATGTGAATTTCTCCATATATACTAAAATCTGATTAATCTTTACAAATATCAAAATGAAAATAAGTACAGTAATCATAACAAAAAAGCAATCAATGCTTGATGAACACTGAATTCACAACCTTGCAACTCTTAGACCTGCAATTAGAAAAGGAAAAATGGAAACATTCATTATTATTGATCATATGCATCTATAAAGAAGCATCAGACAAGAAAAGATACATGACACGGGATCAAGTAAAAGTGTTCATCAATGAATACGTGAAAGTTCTCATATCATATTATTTCAGGACAAAACCAGAAGCATAAAGGGCAAACCATCCTTCCTCAAACCATTGCCAACTCAACAATACTAGAACAAAGAGAATTGCATGATCACACCTCCAGCAATTTTCCACGCTGCTCATAAAACAAATTGAAGCATCTCAATCAAAGCATTAGTTTCCCTACATCAATTTAGTTTTTAATTAGGTTTTACCCTCCACCAGTGACGAGTTTATGGTAATCTATTGGAAATTTGGAATATTTATCCATCTAGCTTAATTATTCAAAAGAAGCACCCGACCGACATTTCATGCACGCCAAATGAATGAAGGTAATTTTGAGAACAAAGTAACAAACTTGTTAGTGATTCATAATTCGATCATGCCATATTCAATTGAAATATGGAGTCTTAGAGTTGGTGAACTACCTTTTTAGGTCAGCTTTGGTCTTCCTCACGGTCCATCACACCACCAAAGTTCGTTAGAAGATCTCCTTTTGCCCCTCGAAGACCATGTCCATGTCAAGCATACAGTGTAACTTCTACCACAACGCAAGTAAGACAATCAACAAACAACTCAATTTAAGAACATTATAACAACATGTCTTCCCAAATTCATAACTCAAACTCTATCAAAGATTCAAAATAATTCCCCGATGATGAGTTGCCCGCTTCTAGCCAAATTTCACTACTTGAAATTCAAAGGAATGCGAATTTAGGTCCAAAACATAACGTGTGCACCTTCTCGTTTCTCTCCCCTAAAAAATAAACACCCAAACACTACTAGAATTAAAAAAAAAAAAAAAAGACGTGATAATACCGTAAATATTACCAATTTGTTAATGTTTGTATCGCATCGCCTATAACACATCAAATGTTCTCAAAGCAAATATTGTTTTCTATTAACCTCACTCCATTTATGCAAAACAAGTAAGCTTTTCAATCAATAAAGAGTCAAGATAAGCCAAATATAATCATGCCTGCCAAGATAAACCATGCAAAATTATTATATTTTGCAAGGGTATATTTATAATCATGCCTGCCAAGATAACCAAGATAAACCGAATATAACTACGACTCAAATTTGTGCTTAGATGGATTTCTATTTGGCAGTGCTTCATACCAAATAAAACTATTACTCAAACACACCAATAAACCCCTTGAGCTACCTCCCATCCTATTACTCAACCACTTCAACCTAGGACAACTACCTATAACACACCAATAAACCACTTGAGCTACCTCCCATCCTAAATTCAATCGAGATAATCCATACTTTATATTAAATGTATGTACAACTTCTGTGGAAAATGGGGCCTTACTTTTTGCTTATTTATTTGGGCCTAAAGCGGCACCTCCTGTCTCCCGATATAGGACATGGCTAGTATTGCAAGTCATCAACTCCAGAGATTCACAAGAAACTACTTTTTACTAACCTAACCCCCAAAACATTGTAATCAATTACAGGAAAGATAGTATCTAACAGAAATCATCATCCTACGTATAAAGCAAAAACAACACAGTATTTTAGGAAGATTAAATGTTGGATCCAATTGAACAAAAATTAATGGGTATTCACGCCATCAACTACTAGTTTACACAAAATGGCACTAGCTCTTCTCCTAACTCAACCAGAAAGTTGGTTAATGTTAACCATTTTCATCACTACTAGGCACAAATAAATATATTCGCAAGATGCCGCCACAAGAATACTGAATACTATTTTAGGGCACGTTTTATGGTGGAATTAAAACCTCCATGTACATAGTTACAAGGGAACATGATGGGCCCCATGTCCCTCAACATTGGTTACTCTAATGTTTGTTGTATGAGACCTATTAAGCAAGACTATCCAATAACACCTAAGGGGATGGTATAACCCAATCTGGAATGTTGTTATTTTCCTCTTCATCCAATCATAAAAAAAGGATAATTCACACTTCATTCATTTATTTATCCCACCAAGTCATCGAAAAGAGACAAAAATTACTTTTATCCCTTACACTATACACATTTTTTTATATGTAGTCCCTAATTAAACTAAACTAAAAAAATACACATATGCCGCCCCCAAACTATTCAATTTTTTCCCATGTGGTCCTATTGCTAACTACTGTTACAAATTTAGACGGAAATTGGTAGCATGTGTCATGCACATGTGATCATTCTTCATATGTGAGCTTAAAATAGTCTGGTCACCTACCCCAATAGAGTAAACCCACATCTCTCTCTCTCTCTCTCTCTCTCTCTCTCTCTCTCTCTCTCTCTCTCTCTCTCTCGCCTTAATCCACTATCCTCTATCTCTAGCAAACAAATGTAGAGGTGTCCAAATGTAACGATTTGTCATTATATCAATGGACTGCTACTCTATTCAAGCAATTAACAAGCTACTACCACCGCTACTCTCTCAATAAACAAGCTATTGCGTCCAATCACATTAACACATACTTGCTGATTGATGGTGGGAAAGTGATCTCATGATCTTACAAATAATTAAAATAAGTTCCTGAACAGTATTTAGGGGTTGCAAATGGATCCCTGTTTCTATGTGGCTGATAGCAGGACCATTGATCTATGTAAAGGAAATTTACATATATTAGAGCAATAGTAAGGACTAAAAATAGTTACATGCAAATTAAGGTCTTCTGCTGAAGCAGTAGATGCAAGTACAAGAATCCCAATACACACAAGGGCTATGGCCCTGCAATTTTTCGCCTTCTTATTTGATTATGTTCGTCTGTTCAATTAAGGTTAAACCAAAAATGCAATCAATGAAAAAATCCATCAAAATAAGAGGTAGAGGCTATGTTAGTTGCAATATAAGATAATATATGCTATTGCATGCATAAAGAGTCACAGTACCAGTATGTTCACAGTTGCATTATCCGCAGAATCACAAGAAAAAATGTGTACAGAATTCGGGATAAAAGCAAAATCTCCATGGAGACATTTTTCTACATCAAAATTGTTACACCTATGACTACTATTTTACGATGAAACTAATCTGGTATCTTCGCACCCACATGTATCCAGTATCCTTCATCACTGTCACTAATCTCTTTTAGTTTTTAATCCATAAAAAACAATTATTCTGCATTTAAGCATGGCCTAAGGGTTTGTTTCGGAGAAAAAGCCTAAGTACAGCCTGTTTTCTACCCAAACTCTTATGAGTTGGCTGTCAAGAATTACTTCGTTAATAAAATGGGAATGAGATTAACATTTGATAACGGAATTTCTAGCTTTTTCATTTCTTCCTCCAATTGAAACAAGCGTAATACTTAGCTTAAGCATCTACAATAAACAAAAACAAAAACAAATTTTAAACATATGAGAATGTATTTACGCTACCGAGAGGGGAGATGAAGATGAGAGAGGTAATGTAATGAAGTTCAGATTTTGTGCCTTAGACTTAATCAACGCCTATCTTCGTGCAAATCGACATCTCCTCCTAGAATCCAACGCCTACAACCCCGAGTCCCAAATGCAGAGCCAGAAATCACTCTCGATGGTGTTTCCACCGCCTTCAATGCACCCCAATAGAGGTTGGGTCGTCCTGATGGTAGTGGTGGTGCGGTGTGGTACGGTGAGAGAGAGAGAGAGAGAGAGGAGTTTGAGAGAGATAGAGGAGTTTGGGGGACGATGCAGACGATGGGGGAAGATGGAGAAACATAAAACCCTAGGGCTAGGGAAAAATTACTCCATAAACCAAGACTAAACCATGGATCTTCCTGGTGGTAGTGGTGGTGCGGTGCGAGAGAGAGAGAGAGAGAGAGAGAGAGAGAGAGAGAGGAGTTTGGGGGATGATGCAGACGACGATGGAGGAAGATGGAGAAACATAAAACCCTAGGGCAAAAATACTCCGTAAACCATGACTAAACCATGGTTAATGAACGGTTAAGTTTTTTTTTTTTTTTTTTTGGGACGGAGGTAACCGGTTCACCCATTACCAAGTATTTTGTAATATTAAATTCAATGGCCAAGATTAATTCGTAAAGATCTAACGGTTCCTAAATGGGGAGATATGGTATCCACCAAAAATGGGGTGGGTATGGAAGTCGAGTCACTGGAAAAATAGCAGGTTCAAAATCCAATATAAAACATACTCCCTCCGTCCCAATTTGTTTGTTCACAATGGGAATACGTGTAATTTCAAACCCCTACAAAATATATTTCTCTATATTATTTTTTAATTTGTTTTATACCAATTTAAAGTGCTCATTGAGTACTTTAATTTGGTGTAAAAAAAATTAAAAAATATTATACAAAAGTACATTTTTAACATCTACAAAAAATACACGTTTCCCAAATCAACTAAACAAATTGGGACAGAGGGAGTACATTATATAGCAGGTCCAAAATGCTATAGAAAATATACAGTAAATACACTTAATAACTTAATAGCGTTTTAAGAATGTTATTAATCATAGACATATAATAGTAGTCAAGAAATGTTATGAAAACATGCAAAATTATAGCAAATTTAAAATCCTATCTTTGATGTACTAAATATAGCGCACATTAAATGCTATGGAAACCTAGGAAACGCTATATTTGATATACAAAATATAGTGGGCCAAAAATGGTATAGAAAGTCTTACCTTTTTATAGCGCCGGCTAATACGGCATTTGTTGAAATGTTAGATATATTGTTTATAGCATGTTTCACATGCTATAAAACCGACTTTGTTGTTGAAGTGAGGATGATGATTATTTAAGTGCCAAAAACAATTAAGTATGTCATATAGCCGGGTTAGTTTAACTTCTCCTAACAATTATATATACTATCCGTTAAGTAGTCCATCTTGTGTTCAAAACTTCAAACGCCGTGAATGTGATCCCTTGGATATTGTTGAGGGGTGGGGAAGAAGCCCGTGGCACGGGCCATCTTTCGGTCGCATATGTATTTTTGGGCTATTATGTATGATTAATTCTCAAATCATTGTGCTTTCAAGGTATTAAATATTCTTTACCACCACCGAGGTGGTTGCCGGGATGGCGGTGGTGTGGCACACAAGTGTGTCCATTTACCTCCATGTTTGGAGTTCGAGTCTGCGTGCTCCAACTACACCATTTGGGTGGACCGGTTGGTGCGGACATAGCTCTCCCCCGTGTCTTGATGGAGGGCCCTTTTGCCATCCTATTCACATGGTGGTGCTCGCTGTGATGACGGGCCTATTCTCACGTGACGAAGAAATATGGCCCGAATCCTACATTCCACGGGTGGGTTGGGAGTCCCAGTATGGTCACGCTTCAAGTGAGTTCAATCTTTGGTCACCCCCTCCTTTTCCCTATCAAAAAAAAAAGGTATTAAATATTCTTTGATTCCAAAAAAAATTGTCTAACCCGTAAAACGAGCACTAAAATATATTCATTTGGATTCCAAAAATTTCATATTTTTTTTCCCATAAAATACTTAACATGAGTGAGTTCTTTAAATATTTAGAAAAAAAGTTTGCATTTTTTCAAATAAAAACTTTTCCTTTATATTTTCTCTGTTTGATGGATCAAACATCATTTTTTAGGGATTTGGAGTGATATATTGATCAGCTTTAAACTTAAATCCTGATTCTGACACTAGAAAGGGGTGATGTGTGATCATCTAGTTTTTATCGTTTGAAATCGTTGTTCCATCAACATCAATTGTCATCATTCTTGTTCATCCGGATTTACAATCGACAACCAAGAAAGAAAAAAATATGTGTAATTAAAAAAAAAAAAATCCTATTTTCAAACTCACGGTGTTCATATGCCGTCTGTTGGGAATCTGAGAGACGAGAGTAGATAATTGAAGTAATTATAAGGAGTTTGTTTTTTAATTAACGTATTGCAATTATATGCGGGATTAGTCAACGAAGTGACCTAATTCGAATAAAATGAAAGGGGGTGGAATTAATATTATTAACAGCGCCTCTGTAACTTTGTTTTGATGGAGTTTTTTTCTTATTTTTACTTTTAGTCAGAAACCTTTTTTTTTTTTTTTTTGTGCTTCGGAATTTAAAAAGAAGCTACGAAAAGGAGTTAGCCCGCATCGAGTGAGTAGTTAGTTTGTTACAGACCCAAATACCCAAATACCCAAATAGTAAAACATGAAAGAAGAGGAGATAGTTGATAGTTAATCAAGGACATTCTCTGACCGCCAGAGGAGGATTAGGGGTCACCACAAGGTTTTCATCTTGGCTTGCTCCCAAGTGCACTAAGCAGTCGGCACATTCATTAGCTCCACGAGCGACATGGTTAAGAGTGCTATTGGAGCGATTGATGAGGTACTTCCCGTCCTTCAGCAGATTGCTTTGAGGATGATAAGTAGTAGGATCTTTATTAAACAGTTTGCAATTTGTTCACGGAATCGGATTCAATTTGGACATTGCTTAGACCTTTCTCCATTATGATGGTAAGACCCCTGTAGATACCCTAAATTTCTGCTTCAAGACTTGAGGCAGCTAACAATTTGCCATAGTAACCCAGCTGCCATTCTTCATAAGCATCGCGGAAAAGACCCCCAAAGCCTGCGTTGCGATTACTGTCGTACCAGCTACCATCCGTATTAAGCTTAAGTCCCCCTATAATGGGAGGAGACCAAAGTGTTAGACGGTTAGAAGTAGGGCTAGTAATAAGAGGTGACTTGAAGGCTTCCACGATTTCAAATGCATAGGAAATTAATAATCTTGAACTCAATTTAGGAACCGAGTCAAGGTTATCAAAACTTTTTTTATTTCGATCTTTCCATAACTGCCACAAAGTAGTACAAAAAATTATATTCTAGGGAATTTTTTTCCCAATATGTAAAGTCTTCTTCTATTTCAAGTTGCGTGAAATCCAATCGTTTATGGAGCTACCAATGTCACCTCTCATAATCTGACCCGAAGGGAGTTTCTTCCAAAGATCAATAGCTTTGGGACATTCCTTGAATAAATGGATTCAAGTCTCATGAGAATTATTGCACCGTGGACAGAGGTCCAAAGTAATAATCCCTCGAGACACACAAAGGTGGTTAGTGGGAAGTTTGTTGTGGAAAATGAGCCAAAGAAAAGTTTTAAGTTTTTGAGGTAAATGCATTTTCCAAAACCACTTCCACCCCTTCATGTCGGTACTTTCATTATTTAGGAAATCATACGCATTAGCCGCCGAACAATTTCCATTAGGAGAGTTCACCCACGAAGGATGATCCTCAACTTGGGAACACATAGGAAGAAAGATATTGCAAATCTCATTGCAGGTAGTGTCATCCACAAGGTGCTCAATGGAATCCAAATTCCAAGTATTGTTGTCAATAATATCCGCCACCTTAGCATTGCCTTGGGTATGAATTCCTGGATACCTATCCGCACGCGGAGTAGTACTGCACCACCGGTCGTGCCACAGATCCACAGTTTCAGCATTACCAATAGTCCATTTAGTTCCTTGTTTAAGGACATCTCTAATTACTCCTTCGATTCGTAAGAATTTTATGAGACAAACTTCTCAGATCTAGTGTTTGTATTTAAAATGTGAATTACCTCTTCGCATCATTTTTTGTAAATATATTATTATGAAAAAAAAAACTAGCCAACACATGTCTTTATTTTTTTCTTTTTCTTTTTCTTTTTTCCTTTTTTTTTTTTTTAACATAGATTCATTAACTCAGAAATGTCGTATAGGGCTATAAACGTCAAATCAAAGCCCTCCGTTGGGACAAGCCCGCAACAAAAAATGGCTATCGATGTGATTTGGATAGCAATGCACGAGAGTACAGGATGAACACCGGGGGAGTAGAAATAGTACAGAGATCTCCACAGATCGAAGACTCTCTAACGTGAGCAAATGCCAAGTAGGGGAAAGGCTAAAACCAAGAAATAAAAACACGTTAGTGGACGAGCACCAAAACTGCCACTGGTCTAGTCTCGCTTAATTCGCCGATGGACAGAGCCAATCCATCCCTAGAGCTCTTTCTTTTTTAAGGTAGTTTCTTAAATTTCTTTAAAATGAAAATTTGCTAAAAATCAACCACTGATTTTAGCAAATTCTCATTTTAAAGAAATGGAAAACTACCACCTCCCCCTCAAAGAAGGAAGGAGTCGAGGCTTTTGCAAATCTGAGGCGAGTGATGGTCTATATGATAAGCTTTCTAACTAGATTGACCATTTTAGTTAGAGGGTGTATCACTGAGAGTGTCTTTTTTGACTTTTCACAACTTTTTATTATGAGTAATGATTTATCTCGGGAACCGCAATAAGTTGACTTTTTAGTTTTCCACTGTTCCACAGCAGCGTAACTGAGTATTTGTGTATTTTTAGCAAGAATTTAGAGTCCCACCTTGAAAAAGGCAGCTACAACAGACTAGCAATATGGACATATGGTTCGGTAATTTATATTCACTACATTAACTCGCCATAACTCCCCATGTTGAGTGAACCGTAGCTTAGGTGAAGGGTTGAAATATTTGTTTCTCTCAACATCAACCCATGAGCTTCGTCTTCATTGAATCGCATATCGTCTCAAGTCCCAAATCAAATTTGCCCCTTGACCCTCCGTGGAAAGCTCTAATTTCAGTATAAATTATAGGAAAAGATTACAATCTGTACCCCTTATTTATATGTGTATCAAATCGAAAGAATAATGATATAAATTACCGAAAGAATAATGATTAGTTAAGGTGCGTACATGCTTGAATAAATTAGAGAAATTCACTTTGTTTGATTGAGAGTTTTGAGAATAATATTTTTCGAAATATTTTTGAGATAATGTTTGGATGGATTTTTGGGAAAAAGTAATAATTACTGGATATGTGTAATAATTAGAGAGATATAGAGATAAATAAGAATAATGATTAGAGAGACAAATGTGATTAATGATTGGAGAGATTGAGAAATAATCTTTTTGGAATTCTTTTTGAAAATATGAAGTAAACATAGTGATTGACTTTTTGAGCACTCTACTTGTCGGGTGGTCTCTTGACAATTATGTGGAGGAATATATGTCGTCAGGGGAGGAGTTGAATCCAAAGGCTTTTTTTTTTATAACCAAATGTCCTAACTAACTTACACTACTATTAAACTAATTTTGGAGCACTAAAAAGTAATGATAAAGATAACCCTAGGTGGCCTTGAGATTTTGTTAGTAAGGAAAATTTAACCTTAAGACTTTATGTGAGAGCAAAAAATTTATTGTTGTATGATTTCAAGTTCAATGTCATTGCTTGTGCTCTGAGGAACACGGGAGGGAAACACAACAATCTGGAGATTTGTTGCATTTAGGATTTGACTTCATTTTACGTATTTAGTTTGGTTGACTTTTTGTTATCAATTGTTATTTTCCTTCGGATTTGTGGTGGCAAATGATTATCTTGTGGTAGGATGTCGAAAACTTAGTTTGGATGTCTATTTCATGCGTTGTGATCGCGTTTTTCCTACCGCTTTAATCTTTTGTAGTGTGTTTTAAAAGATTAATAAAATTCTATTTTACTATTCAAAAAAAAAATGAAAGAAACCTCTAAAGTCTCCGAAAAGGATTACCACTTTGTTGTTATTCAAGAGGATAAACTTAGGTAAGAAACTTTTAACTTCTTTGATATTTATGAATTTTACATGATAAACTTCTCAGATCAAGTGTTAGTATGTAAAATATAAATTATCTTTCGGCATCATATATTTTTTATTGCAATTTGTCAATCGAAGAGGATACACGTAGTCAGAAACTTTTTACTTCTTTGATATTTATGAATTTTACATGATAAACTTCTCAGATCAAGTGTTAGTATTTAAAATATAAATTATCTTTCAGCGTCATATATTTTTTTATTGCAATTTAAATACAAAATAACTGAAATTATTTTAAAAGGCTAACCAATACTTAAATTGACCTTTTCATTTAGTAATGTTTTATATCTGGTCATCAGCATGGGCCAGAATCATTTAAAATCCTTCCCCTGCCCTATGGTTTTCTGTCCTCTTCCCAAAACAAGAAGAAGAAGTAACAGGAAAGCATGTCTTCATCACTAACTCAGTCCTCTAATGACATCCTCCGGCTCCGATGCTCACTTACTGTGGCAAAACAACCCCTGAATACTTTCTTGGGTTAGTTCTTTTCCCTCCCTTTTTTCTTTTTCTAATGTCAGTTTAGAAAATGGTTTCCTTTATTTTCTTGTTTTTGCTAAATAATAATGATTTTTTGAGTGTTCCACTAAGGTGATTTTTTGAGTGTTCCACTGAGGTGGTTTTTTGAAAAAACTGATTTTTTACGGTTTTTTATGTGATATATTGTGAGAGAATGACCTATCTCGGTTTTCAGAAAAAATAGTTTTTTGTTAGTGGAACACTCTCTTAAGAATAGAATGCGGACGCATAAGCAATAGCTCCCATGGCTTCATCTATAATTCCCAACCTTGATAAAAATAAAAATTTTAAAAATTGGCAGATTTGATCCTTTGGCCAAGTAAACCACCCAAAAAATTTAGCCCTTGGGGGAGCTAGACATTTGCACATTTCATAAGAAAGTAACAGCCTGTTTGGCTAGCGAATTTGAGGGGGGATTAGCCAAGCGCCCCCCTTACATATCCCGGTACCACCTCATCTCCGGTGTTTGGCAAGATTTTCTCCCACCCGGATTTGTTTACTGTTGGGAGAAGCAATCCACCTGCGGGTGGATTAGCTAACTACAGCCTCACCCCTGTCGTTAGCTAATCCGGGCGTTTTTGTACCAAATTGGCCCTCCAAATCCACCCCCGTCATTGCCCAGAAACAGCAAAACCCAAAACGTTGTAGTTTGTGAAATCGAATTACATGATAATTGTTCAACAAAATCCAACAAAAATATCCAGCAACATCAAAACTCAAAACGAATTACATGATAATTGTTCAAATTAATCAACAAATCGCAAAAAATGGCCATTCTGGTGGGTTTCGGACATTACCAGCGAATTCTGGCTAATGGATTTTTCAATTTCATCCTCAACGGTAGTCGTCCTCCCCTTTGTGGGGTTTGATTGGTGGAGTTTCAAACTTCAATTTTGGTCAAGATCCGAGAGAGAGAGAGAGAGAGAGAGAGAGGATTTTTCTAGATTTTCGGCTTGTAGACGTGCTAGGGAGAGAGAGAGGGAGAGAAAGAGTGAGAGATGATCTAGAAGCATGGGTGGCGGCAGCGACGTGCGTGGCCGGTAGCGGGGTGTAGGAGATGGTTGCCGCCGACATGGTGGCGGTGGCGTTGAGAGAGAGAAAAAAGAGTTCTGGTTATGAGAGGAAAAAAAAGTAAATGGGTCATTCAGTGGGAGACGAGTAAATGAAAAAAAAAAAAAGGGAGTAATAATTCTTCTCAACCCTACAATTGTGGCTACAAACCAGTCAACCCTTTGAGCAGTGAGCAAGGTAGAAGATGTAGGAGTAGCAATTGGAAAAGTCTTACGTCCTCTTGTGCCCAGACTCGGTTTTGTCGTGTTGTACCAACAAAATTGGCAGTGACAACTTGGCCAATAAAAGTCTTTCCTATGCCCTAAATACCTACAAAAATGCTTTACTCCTATAAGACAAGCCCAGAGTTGTCCTAGTGGCTTGAGTGGATGTTAGGCTTTTAAAGTACTCTTTAAGGTATGGGGTTCGATTTTCTATCAGTTGAGTACCCTGATTTGAGGTGGGGGGCCGTGACGGCATACTTCTTTGTTAGTTCCCTAAAGGTTTGGGTTGCATATTCGACTCCAAAAGACTCGGTTGTAGAGTTGTTCCTCTATCATAAAAATAAATAAATAAATAATCAACCATTCAGATCAAAACCTGACGCAAGTTAAACAAGTTGCGGCAAATGGAAAGTAAACCCGCAAAAACAGAGTAATATAATAACAAAAGGAAAATTATTGGGTTTGGAATGCCAGGGTGGATCAAAATGTCGTCTTCTGGAGACTCATCCACTTCATTTTGATGGTAATATTACTCCCTCCGTTCCATAAAGTTTGATCACTATGAAATTACGTTCAATTTTCAAACTAAAAAATAATGTATTTACCAAAATAATTTTTAAATTTTTTTTGCATCGTACAAAAATTTTCAATGAGATCTATCAAACAAGATCCATATTGACTACAAAAATATTTTCGAAAGCACGTTATTTTTTAGCTTGAAAATTACATATAATTTCGTAGTGATCAAACTTTATGGGACGGAGGGAGTAAAACATACAAGGAGTTTAAACGTTATTTCACAAAATCAAGATACACATCATGTACTGATTTTATGAGCTAATACTTGTTTCATTTTGTCGTGAACTTTCAACATCGGACTTTGTATTTCCCTATTAATTATTTGTTAGTATTAGTTTTCTAGGTATACTTAAAAGTCTTAATTCTTTTCCTTCTAAATCTCTGTCATTTCTTAATCAAACTTTGAAGGTGAGGTGATATTTTCCAACAAAAATAGAAACCCCAACTAAAATTGCCCTGTTCGTTTTCCAGTTTAGTTTTAGTTTTAGTTTTGATGACATCATCATTTTTCTCATTTCTCTCTCTATCTCTCTCCACTTATTACACCTGATGACATCATCAAAACTAAACTAAACTATCTAACCAAACACAACCAATGTAGTCCCAGCCGGCTAGTCCTTGATTAACAGTCAACCTAGGCACTAGGCGCCACTCTTCCGCCCAACTAGCTGGCTAACAATTTTAAGAACATTGATGCAGTTACAACAATTTAATTCCAGAAAATCACAAATTACATGAAAGTTGAAGTGAACGAAAAATAATGAACACCTTCATATTTACACAAATCCACAGCGGTGCCCATTCAGCTACCACAGTCCAAAAGCTCATTCTTATTTGGGTCCAAACTCCAAACATCTAGTATTTATTTTATTTTTATTTTTATTTTTTTTAAGGGCTTCTGGTGCTTCTTTATAAAGCCCAAACGTCAGCACAAGCACATTTCCTTCCCTCATTTTACCTCGGCCCTGCATCTTCATCTCCATTTAGGCTCTGTTTGCTACCACTTATAAGTTACTTAGTATTTTTTTAGATTATTGGTTTAAAAAAATTAAAGAAGTTATAACCCTTCATTAGTTTTTTTAAGCAAATAAACTAAATAACTTATATGTGCCTTTATTTGGTTTATAGTTTAAGAAATTTATTAGCTCCTTACTGGTTACTTGCAAAAGACCTTCAACAGCACTAGCCGTAGATGCAACTAGCTCTCAAAGTTCACTATTTCGTCATCCATATTTTTTGTCTTTAAAGAAAAACTGAGGAAATTATCTATTTATTTTAATATTTTTGAATGTATATTGTGTACCTCTATTCAAAAAAAAAAAATTTAAAATCGTTAAAATGTTTAAAAAAAACTGACTAAAGATGAAAATTTGCGCGACCTAGAAAATTATTATCTCCAAAACTTAGCTCAAAACTATTAACCAATTATAAGTGCTAGTAAATGGAGCCTTAATTTCTGGCAAAAAAGTGGAGGAGTGCTAGCAACAGCCTCCTTCGGGAAAAAAGTTTAAACCGGTTTTTTGGTTTATTCGTTGTCTTTAGGAATTTAAAAAGTATAAAATTATGGTAAAACTAAATTTTCTTTTAATAAAGCCCAAATTAATCCAATAAACTGGTTTATTTTCGGCTTTATTAAAAAAAATAGTTTTTACCATAATTTTATACTTTTTGGATTCTTTTTTTTAATAAAAACAAAACAAATAAACAAAAAACCAATTTATTGCTTTTTTGACAAAGCATTTTTAATTTTCCATGGGATATTTACCATCAGGTCACCCTTGGATTCTATAATTACCATCAGGTCAAGAGCCCAACTCTGAAAAATTCCCATCAGGTCAAAGTGATATCATATGAAAGTGTCTAAACCACTAAAACCTTATAATAGAAAATTGCACTCTAAACCTAAACTCAGGATCTTTCTACGGTAAGGGTGCATTCATATGAAAAGTCGTAAAATCTTGTAGAAAGACTCTATGAAAGTGTAAAAAATCCCGCAGGTATTCTATGAAAAGTGTCTAAACCACTAAAACCCTTGTAATAAGAAAAAAAAGAAAATTAAACCTAAACTCCAAAAAAGAGTGACTTACCATAGTGGTAATTAAAAAAAATGACTTACGTACATTAGTGGTAATTAGACATCTCTTTTCTAGATCTAGAGGTAATAATCTCATTTTCCATCACTCACTCTCTCTCTCTCTCTCTCTCTCTCACACACACACACACACAGGTGTGTGGTTAGTTGTACCTGAAGATGAACAGGCTCAAATACTCGTCTCCAGTGCAAAGTTGTATCTATACCTCGTATAGAAGGTACATGAGGTTTCTTCTTTTGTAATTTTTTTTTAACTAATCGCGGTCTCAGCCAACTTTGGTGTCTCGCGCCAATTTACATCTCTAAAGTTCCCAAAACAACGCCACTTTTCAATCCATTTGAAGTTTATATAGCTAAAAGGAATATTCAAAGGAGAAAATCGATATGATGATATTATTTACTCACTTAACATCATTATAATACAATTATACCCGCTTCGTAAAAAATGCCAGTGTTCTACAGAAAAACGTGTAATTTACGGATCAAAAAATAAAGTATTACATAATTAATATCTTGAATTTCTACCTTGCATTGAAATTAAAGATCTCGATTAATTATTTCTATGATGAATAAGTTCTTATTCATAAATATGATTGTCTGTGTGCAGAGTACAAAGATGTTTTCCAGCGTGACAAAGGAGAAGAACCTCTTGAGGTGAGTTGAACAACCAGATCTCTCTCATATTATAATTGTATGTTTTATTATATGCTTATGCAATTATATAGTCGTTTGGATCAAAGGTGAGTGCAACAAACAAAATAAAGGAACAGGTCAATTCCATACGATCAATTTTGGGGTCCATGAATGATGGAGAGATAAGCGTATCGGCTTACGACACCGCATGGGTAGCACTACTTGAAGATATCAACGGAAATGGTGGTCCTCAGTTTCCGAAAAGCCTTGAGTGGATTTCTAATAATCAGCTCCCAGATGGCTCATGGGGTGATTCTCTGATATTCAAACCCAGTGATCGATTACTCAATACTTTAGCCTGTGCAATTGCACTAAAATCGTGGAACATTCATCCGGACAAAACCAAAAAAGGTACTAATTCAATAATTAAATTTAATGTGTAACTTTTTCCCTCTTTCATTCAATATTGCATCAATAAGTTTTATACTTTGTAACTCATTGGTGTTTTTTCTTGTCAAAAAAGGGATGAAATTTATCAAAGAAAACATACACAAGCTTCAAGATGAAAATGAGGAGAACATGCTTACTGGGTTTGAAGTAGCATTCCCTTCGCTTATAGAAATTGGTCGCAAGTTAGATATCGAAGTTCCAGTTGACGATTCTTATTTATTACAGGAGATATATGCCAGGAGAAATCTAAAGCTCGCAAGGTAGTTTTCGATCATAGTAATTCTTCCTTACAAAAAAAAAAGATTGATATTTTTTGGATCGAATGATGCTATAATAGCAATTGCATAATTAAATGCTCCAGTAAAAAACTCGTGCTACCCAAAGGCGAGTGACAATGACTTTTCTACCCCTTGGTTGAAAACCTAGTTTATTTATCTGAAGCCCCATCACTTTCTATGGAAGGGAATCAGTTAGCCTCATCTTGACTAGACCCTAGATATCCCAACACCAAAGCTCCTATTCCTTCATTATTTCACACTCTTGATCTTTGTTGATTGTGTTGGGGAGGAGTAGGATGGGCGCCAAATCTCCGGTCCAGCTTTGTTGGCAAGACTTGGCGTTAGGGAATAAGGAAATAAAGGATTCTTATTTGTCCTTATTTACATCTACTTGAGGTTTTGATAAGATGGTAAGCAGACTCCCAACAGATCACACACAGACTTAAATGGGGGAACAATCCTTGCTATTTGAATTACTCTTATAATAACTATTTTCCATTGCACCTTTGGAGAAATGAAGTAAAAGTTTCCTTGTTTTAGAAGTGACGAGGATTTGGACACTTATAAGAACAGAGTACTCATATGGAATTTCTATTTTGGTTATTTGGTTTGTGCAATAGGATACCAAAGGACGTAATGCACAAAGTTCCCACACCACTGCTCTTTAGCCTGGAAGGAATGCCAAACCTGGATTGGGAAAAGCTACTCAAGTTTCAGTTCCCAAATGGATCATTCTGCACTTCTCCATCTTCCACCGCGTTTGCACTAATGCATATCAAAGATGAAAATTGCCTGAGATATCTAAGCAGAACTGTTGAAAGATTCAATGGGGGAGGTAAAAGTTCTTATTATACCACTTTGCAGTACAGAGTTCAAATGTGTGATTCGAATCATTTATTTGAGTAGACAAAGTATGCTAAAAATTAAGTTGAATTGACATTGGCATAACAACATGATCAATAGATCAAATCATATAGGTCTTCAAAAAAGAGGGAAACGGTCTATGGATCTTACAACTCTAATTTTCTATCCTGTTTTTCTTAATATTTAGTTCCCAATGTTTACCCCGTGGACATACTTGAGCGTCTCTGGGCCATTGATAGGCTCCAACGCCTTGGAATTTCTCGATATTTCCAGTCAGAGATTAAAGAAAGTCTGGATTATGTGTACAGGTATATACATTCAAAATCAACTTATATAATTGAAATACAAGGAAGTTTAGTGCAAGGATATTTTCCTTAACTAAGTTCAAATTCAGATATTGGACTGAGCAAGGAGCTTTTTCGGCGAGCAATTCTACAGTTCATGACATAGATGACACAAGCATGGGTTTTAGGCTTTTACGACTACACGGCTACCAAGTTTCTGCTGGTAAGTTTAGAGCTTGTTTTTTCAAAAGGTCCATTTTTTCTCTTCTTCTTTTTTTTTAAAAAAAAAATTCTATTTATAATTTTCATTTGTTTTCCATTTTTAAGTCCTTCCCAGACTTTTTTGGAAATGGTATATTGTTAATCAAAATAAGGGGGTTTGTAGAGATCTCAAACTAGATACTTAAGTGATTATTAGCGTTGGTTTTGCATTTCTTTTTTTCTCCGCAGATGTGTTTCAATATTTTAAGAAGGATGGGGAGTTCTTCTGCCTTGCTGGGCAGTCATCTCAGGGAGTAACTCCAATGTATAACCTGTATAGGGCTTCTCATGTTCTATTTCGAGAAGAAAAAATTCTCGAGGATGCCAAGAAATTCTCATCCAAATTCTTAAGAGAAAAACAAGCTAGCAACAAGCTCCTAGATAAATGGGTTATAGCCAAGGACTTGCCTGGTGAGGTACGAATGCGATTTTCATTTTTATGCTTTGTTTGTTTCGACGTTAACCTAACATATTTCGTGAAAAATGGTTTTTTGGTTTGGTTACAATCTTACTAGATTGTTTGAGAGTCAATGAAATTTTGAATTATGGCTATAGACTTGTTTAATTGGGATCCGAATCTATTAATAGGGATCCGATTAATCTATGAAAGCGTGGATAATATGTGCAGAAATAGATTTTGCAGTATTAACGTTCTTTTGTTGGGATTTTATTTCATCCTTAACTTGTAGGAGTATTTAACTTTAGAAAGCGAAAATATATTTTCTATTTTTGCTCTGCTTCCCACAAACACCGGAAACTCAAACTATTTTCTGTAAACAACTTTTGCAAAACAAACATATGTTAATGTATAAATATGCTACTATAATTTTTTTGCTTCAATTTGCATCCAAATAAACATGTTGAAGAGAAGTGTATAAACAAATCAGGTCTCTACATTAGTAGAGATTCAATTTTGCACAATTGAGATGGAAATTCTTGATCTGTATATAAAAAATAGGTGGGTTATGCTCTAGACGTGCCATGGTATGCCAGCTTGCCTCGGGTGGAGACAAGGTTCTACTTGGACCAATATGGTGGTGCAGATGATGTATGGATTGGCAAGACCTTGTACAGGTAACTCTCGTTTATTTTGATCATACATAAATAACGAGTAACTTTTTTCATTTTTTTATACCTCACGGTGACCGAATCAACTCACCCACACCTCACCTAATTTAAGAGGCCCAATCCCATCGTTTAATAGGAACGAGTTAAAATTGGAGTGAATCACAATGCCCTTGAACTGGCCCAACAAAATTTTATAGCAAAGGAGATTTCGAACTTGTCACCTTAAGAATTGCAACAATATATCACTCTGGTGACAATTTTGAAGTGCTAAAAATAATTTGTACACTGAACATTTTGCTGTGATTCTGAATTATATTTTTGATGTCTCATTCGTCCACAGGCTGCATAATGTTAGCAGTAACAAATATTTGGAGCTTGCCAAATTAGACTACATGAACTGCCAGGAATTGCATTTGCGAGAATGGTTCACCATTCAAAAGTATGATACTATGATGTGTGCATTCAAAAGTTTGCTGCATATTTGAAAATATGTTCTAATCAATTTAAGTTATCAATTACATTACATGCGGATGGTACCGCGAATGCAACCTTGAACAGTTTGGGATGAACAAAAAAGACCTACTTTTGTCATATTATTTGGCAACCGCAACTATCTTTGAACCAGAAAGGGCAAAAGAGCGACTTGCATGGGCTCAAACAAAAATATTGACAGAGGTGATTGTATCTTTTTTTGAAAATGAAGGAACTTGCAATGAGCAGAGGAGTGCATTCCTTTGTGAATTTAGAAAGTATGGTGGTGACTATGTGACTAATAATGGGTAAGTACACAATTCACTGAATTGCTAGAAGTTACCAGCCTTTCTCTCAATATCTAAGTAACCCATTGGGTTGAATGAGGTGATCACTATTCAAGACAATGGAAACTTGCATAAACGATGCTATAATCTTCATTTCATACTTATTAGGGATTGGAAAATAACAAGAGGACAGGGACGTGGACTTGTCGCAATATTGCTTGAAACCCTTAATCAACTCTTGTCAACAAATATGGTGCGGGACAGGAAAATTTGCAACCACTTACATCACACTGTAAGTTACATAGCTCTTGTTCTTGAAAATGGATCTAGTCTTCAATCCTTCTCCCAAGCTCCTCTTTGGTAGTTGTTTCACAATAGTAGAGATATAAACCAAAACATGAAAACAACTGGGACATAGATTTTATACCATTTCTTGTATTGCATGTATTCAAAACGTTATTATTCATCTGTCCAAACCATTAATAACATCCTGTGTTTTTTCTTTTCTATGTTTTATTGTCGGATAAAGTGGGAGATGTGGATTATGACGTGGCAAGAAAATGGTGACATGCACAAAGGAGAAGCAGAACTTTTAGTGAGTACGATAAATTTGTTTGCCAATGTTGGGGCACCTAAGAAACTTTCAGAACTCTCCCATCCTCGGTACAAGCTTCTCAACAACATCACCAATAGAGTCTGTTGCCAACTCCTGCAATTTCAACACCAACAACCATCATGCAACCAGGTAAAATAATCTAGTAATCAAAAGAACTTATTAGTTAGTTCAAAAACTAAGTATGTGTCATGAACGGGTCAAACTGAAAAACATTAAATCCTTCGTGCAATTATTTCTTACTCGACTATCATTTCTTTATCCATTCAATCATCGCGTGCACACAAGAAATGAGAGTTTTAATTTTACTTACTCTAATTTTGTAATGTGAGCAGATTCATGATCAAGACAAGTGCAATACAACCCCTCGTTTGAATCGGGCATGCAAGAACTAGTGCAATTAGTAGTTTGTGCTTCATCAGATGACATCGACTCTGATATCAAGCAAACCTTCCTTACAGTTGCAAAGTCTTACTATTATACTGCCCATTTTACTCCTGCGACTATTGATTTTCACATTGCCAAAGTACTATTTGATAGAATACTTTGATATTTGTATGAAAAATCATCTATTAGAAGAGTAATATTTCAATTTCACATTTGCAACATCTGGACATGTGGAGATGTTATTTCTGTTAATGAGTGGAGTGTGTGTTGAGTGGTTACTAATCTTCTATTAAACAACACAGCTTAACTGCTCTTCTGCATCTAGCTTAATTGCTCTTCTGTATCTAGTATTTGTATCTCTTTTTCTCTTCTTGTATAAATAGCTACAAGCTATTCAGTTGTAATCATCAAGAAATCAAGAAATGCACAAATGAAAAGCACTATGTTTAGTTTCTCTCTCCTCTCTCGAATCTCCTCTCTCAAATCTAGGGTTTCAAATTATAGTTTTCTTCATGGTATGGAAGCACCATGACACAAGTCTAAAGATCTTAATCACGAAATACAATACAAATTAGGGCTTACATACGCATCACATCATCCAGATCGATTTGCAATGTCTTGATTGAGGTAACACCGCCTCCATCTCTCACTTTTTTAGTCTCAAACTTTCAATCGCTGGTGAACGTTAAATTGACTAGATCGAACTATTTGCTATGGAGAATTCAAGTAAAGAATATCATGACTGCTAATGGATTTTTTGGTTATTTGGATGGTACAAATGCATGTCCATTACCTAAGATTCGTAATAGTGAAGGGAATATGATAGATAATCCTGCTTTTGCTCTGTGGAATGTTGTTGATACATGAATCGCTATAGGTGATCAAGCTTCACGCTATCTCAAGCTACCCTACCATATGTGTTAGGGCTTCATCATGTGGAAGAAGTATGGGACTCTCCTTATCGACTAGATATAATTCGCTTACAAAGTTTCATGTTCATGAGTTGAAATGTCGATTATTTTGTCATACAAAGACTGACACGATGGAGAAAGACATAGACAAGATTAAGGAGTTTGCTCAAAAACTTGCTGCAGCAAGTAGTCCCATAGGTGATGATGATCTGGTGTTTCACACCTTAAGAGGTATACCTAGAGAATTTAATGGATTTAAGACTGCTATAAGAATAAGAGGTGGAGAGATTGTTTTTGACGAACTGGTAGCAATGCTTAATGGAGAAGATCGGCAACTTTCTAAGGATCTTCCATCAGATAGTACTACAGTATTGGTTGCTACACATGATAAACAAGGTGTTTATGGTCATGAATCTATTAGCACTTCTGGAAATGTTGATTCCCAGTGTGCTTTACAAACTACAATGTCAACCCTTGGAATTTCATTTGCAAGTCATATGTCTACTACATCCAATCGAAATATGCCACCACAAAATGGATCTCAACAGTTTGACTACCATCAACAACAATTCATGCCTCAACAGTCAAATGTTAATCAGAATAAGGGGAATGCAAGAGGCAGAGGGAACAAAGGTCCTAGGTACTTCAGAGATCCATGCGAGATTTGTGGTAGGAATAATCACACTACAAACTACTGTTACTATAGGTCTCAAAATGGTTCTCAATGGAGTAGTTCTCAAAATGGTTCTCAATGGACTGGTTCTGCAAGTCCACAGGGTCAAACTCAATCTTATGCATGGGGTAACTATCCTGGTCAATCTTCTACCCCACAAATGGGCCAACAATATCAGATGCATCCACAGATGTCACAGATACCTTATATGCCACAGATGCAACAATTTGGTCAGTATGGTCAAAACTTTCCAATGTTTCAGTCATCCTATGGTCCTCAAATGTTCAGGCCATAGGTGCAAGCTTCACATGCTTCATATGTAAGGCCTATCAATGGACAGAATTCTATTAATGCCTTCTCACAAACTCAAGTTCTTGTGACTCCTTTTGCTGGATATACAGCAACATATCAACCAACTGCAATGGTGGCTACTTCATCTGGTTGTGGCAATGGCAATGGATCTTATGATTCTTCCATGGGGATGTACCATAACCCAGGCTCATCTACAAAAGCTTTTCTACTTCATCCACGACCTTGGATCTTTGATGGTGGAGCAACACACCATGTTACTAATAATATCAACAACCTTACTCCGACCACGGTTGGCTTCGGCAATGAAGGAATTCTTGTGGGGAAATGGAGCTCAGTTCCAGTTTGCTCATCTTGGTAAAGGGATTGTACCTACTTGTCATTCCATATTTGAGTTATCATCCTGTTTTCACACACATTATATCTCATGCTCTTCTTTTCGGTGTCTCAATTTGCTAAAGATAATAATTGTCTTCTTGTGTTTGATTGTCATGGACTTGTCATTCGGGGACAAGTCTACTCCTGACAAGGTTTACATTCCGGGTCCCTATCCGCGAGGGGCCTATATCCACTTCCGATCTCCTCTAAAAGCTTGTTCTGCTGGCTCTACTCAAGCTCTTGTCACATCATCTTCAAGCTCATCATCTACTTCATCATCTTCTGCTCATGTTTGGCATCAAAAATTAGGTCACCCTAATCCTACTACGTTTCAGTCTATAATAAAACAGTTTGGTTTACCAGTTACTAAACCTGTGTTAGTTAACTATATCTACTATAATATGGCTAAAAGCCATAAATTGTCATTTGCTATATCTGAGTCTTATTCTGCTGAACCCTTTCAACTTGTACAGATGGATGTATGGGGCCCTTCCCCTATTGCTTCTCATAAAGGATTCAGATACTATTTCTTAATTGTTGATGATTTCACTAGATTCACTTAGCTCTTTCCTTTACATTATAAGTCTGAAGTGAAATCCAAAATAGCTGAATTTAAAGCTTATGTGTTTACTCAATTTCATAAACACATTCAGAAAGTTCGAAGTGATAATGGGGAATTTGTCAATCACTATTTTTTACACCTTTTTCTTGCCACTAGGATTGTTCATCAAACAACATGCCCCCACACTCCTGAACAAAATGGAATAGTAGAAAGAAAGCACAAACACCTCATAGAAACAACTATTGCTTTTCTCCTTAAATCAAAATTACCTACATCATTTTGGCTTGAGGCTCTTACTGCAACTGTTTATCTCACCAATCGAATACCTCATTCTTCTCTACAGAATCAAATTCCTTTTACTCTATTGTTTCATACATCACCTGACTACTTATCTCTTAAACCTTTTGGCTGCATTTGTTATCCTTGGCTAAAACCATATGTTGCCCACAAGTTGACTCCTAAATCAAAGCCATGTGTGTTCTTAGGTTATTATGACAATACAAAAGGTTACAAGTGTTACGACCCTGAAAGTTCTAAAGTATATCTTTCTAGACATGTTAAATTCATTGAAACTAAGTTTTCTTATCTCAATTTTGTTAATTCTGATTCAGCAGATTCTACTTCTTCTCTAGCACCTATTTCTTTTTCTGTCCCTCTCACTTCTTTTGATGATATAGTAGTTCATTATACTATCTCTCAATCTTCTGGATCAATTTTACTCTCTAGTTGTACATCCAGTTCCATTCCTTTTGTTGTTTTACACTTCTGGTGATTCTGCTCCTACTTCTTCACATACAAAGCCATCTATACCTAATCCGGTTCATTCTCATATTGTGTCCTCTTCCTCTTTATATTCTTTACCTCTTAATTCTCATTCTATGACCACTAGATCTAAAACTGGAGTGTTTAAAACAAAAATCCTTCTCAGTTTGACAGCTGTGAACTTAGAGTATGATTTTCCTCAGCAAGAGCCCTCTCATTTCTCTGAGGCAGTTAGACATTATGTGTGGCAAAAGGCCATGGCAGAAGAATATAAGGCTTTAGTTGATCAAAATACTTGGACCCTTGTTCCTTTGCCTCCTCGTGCTAATGTCATAAGGTGTCAATGGATCTACAAAATTAAAAGGAACTCCGATGGGTCTGTGGCTAGATACAAAGCTAGATTGGTAGCCAATGGGAATCAACAGTTTAAAGGGTTGGACTTCACTGAGACTTTTAGTCCTGTTGTGAAACAACCTACTATCTGAGTTGTTCTTGCATTAGCAGTTACCAATCAATGGCCAATTCGACAACTAGACGTGTCTAATGCTTTTCTTCATGGTGTTATAGATGAGGCTGTGTTTATGAAACAACCTCTTGGTTACAAAAGCTCAGTTCATCCTAGCTATGTCTGCAAATTAAGCAAGGCTCTGTATGGTCTTAGGCAGGCCCCAAGGGCATGGTTCTCTATTTTCTTTGGATTCTTACTGCAATAAGGGTTCTCTCATAGTCAAGCTGATTCTTCTTTGTTTACTTTGCATAATGATCAAGGCCTTATTGTGATTTTGGTTTATGTGGATGATATTATAGTCACTGGTAGTAATGTGGATTACATTCCAAAGTTGATCACTATTCTTAATTCTCGCTTTAAAATGAAAGACTTGGGTAGTTTGCATTACTTTCTAGGGATTGAGGTTCATCGAGATAAGGGTGGCCTACTTCTCTCCCAGTCTAAATACGCTCTGGATCTTCTTCACATGGTAGGGATGTCTGATTGCAAACCTTCTTCTACACCCTCTGTTGTTAAACCACATGTTTTAGATCCTAATAGTTCCTTTTCTGATCCTCATTGGTTTAGGACAGTGGTTGGGTCTCTACAATATCTTACTCTTACCAGGCCAGAAATTTCCTTTGCAGTTAATCTCGCATGTCAACACATGCATGCTCCTAAAGAGAGTCATTTTATGGCTGTTAAACGCATTTTAAGATACATTAAAGGCTCTCTCTATAGTGGTCTAGTGTTTTCTCCTGGGTATTTTAATATTCAAGCCTTCTCCGATGTTGACTGGGCAGGTGATAGAATAGATAGAAGATCTACTACAGGTTTTTGTGTCTTTTTGGGACTCAATCTAATCTCTTGGACAGCTAAAAAGCAACATACAATTGCTCAATCATCTACAGAAGCTAAATATTGTTCTTTGGCTCACACAGTTGCTGATCTTGCTTGGCTTCATCAACTGTTATCAGACTTGTATGTTCCTATTCCTTCTGCCCCTATTATATGGTGTGACAATCTCTCTGCAATAGCTCTCGTTGCCAATCCTGTTTTTCATGCACGAACAAAACATGTCAAGGTCGACTATCATTTTATTAGAGAAAAGGTTCTGCACAAACAGGTGGTGATACATCATATTGGCAATCTGGAGCAGATTGCAGATGTGTTTACAAAGTCTTTACCAGCTGACATGTTCTGCTATCTCAAGTCCAAACTGATGGTTGTCTCCACACCCATCAACTTGTGGGGGAATGTAAGTGAGAATCATTAAGTCTCATTTAGTGGTTTATTCAGGGGTCTCAGGTCAATGAAGTCAAAGCTACACGTGGAGCCAAAGTTTGTTATTTCTGTTAATGAGTGGAGTGTGTGTTGAGTGGTTACTAATCTTCTATTAAACAACGCAGCTTAACTGCTCTTCTGTATCTAGTATTTGTATCGCTCTTTCTCTTCTTGTATAAATAGCTATAAGCTATTCAATTGTAATCATCGAGAAATCAAGAAATGCACAAATGAAAAGCACTGTGTTTAGTTTCTCTCTCCTCTCTCAAATCTAGGGTTTCAGATTGTAGTTTTCTTCAGGATTAAGAGCTACGAGTTGCAGCTAGTTCTATGTACTAGTATTTGTGTTTATTGTAATAAAGTTTAGGAGGGGAAGAGAGAGAAAGAGAAACTACAAGGGGCTAGCGAGGATCAAATCCAATGAGGGAGTTGTGTGAGAGAAAGGAGTGAACTCCTATCAAACAGAGATAGTCAGCGAGGTTAAAACAACATTTATCGATGACAGAGAACTATTTTGGATGGGAACAATGAAGGTCTTAATATTCTAGTGGAGATCGCCAAGTTGAATGGATTGATTGAGGGTGTTATAGTGGGAGATGATGGAATACGAGTATCCTATCTTTTTTAATTAGAGTTTCAGGAAATCGAAGTTAAATGGCGTGTCCAAAGCTCCAAATAACCATCGGTTGTATCCGGAAGTATCCAAGGGATCCATTGGGTTTGAAAGTAGACTTAGCTTTCCAATAGTTTAAGAATTGTCTCATTCCAAATTCAGACAAAGCCAAGGCGAGCCCGCAAAATTGGATTAAAAATCTGGCCGAGAGATACTGGTATCAATAAGCCTATAATACCATTACAATAGGTTTTTTGTCGCGATGGTTAATAAATTTGTCTTAGGATTCGGTAAGACTTATGGGGTTCTAACCAAATGTCGCAAGATCAATTCCTTTCGACAATAACTTGTCTTGGGCAACTCATCTCACAGAAACGCGAATCGCAACAAAGAACCGTGGAACGACCCCTAGATTATTCATTATTACAACGGAATTGGGGGTTGTAATGCGACATCCGAGCCGTTGATCGCTCAATTAATGATTTTAATTCCAACTTGGTACCTTAATAACCCGAGTTTTTCGTTACCGAGATCAACGGCTCGAATGCCGATTCGCTGTACAGGATCCATTAGGACACTCTTCGTTGTCAAACAAAAAAAAAAGAAAGGGCTACATCAGCACGCACTCGGTGCGAATCTTGCCCACGACCAAAAGAGGAGCCAGCTATAAAGCGAAAAATGAGGTCAAACGGCGCCGTTCCTACATATAGTTTACCCCAACTTTAACGTCTCTTCCGCAATTCGTCTGTCGTTTTCACCAACAGCTGGTTTTGTCAGTTTTTACAGAGAGTTTCTACACGTGTTCCCATGGGTGACGCAAACATCTCTCTCTCTCTCTCTCAACACTCACAAGTCTCACTCTTTCACAGAGCAGCCGGCGATCTCCACACACGAGCCCTCACTCCACACGTGTAGTACGTCATCCCCTCACCACGTGTCGCTTGATACCTGTTCCGTACCCTCGCAATCTGGACTTTACTCTCTTTTACGAATCAACTGACTCAACACACCCCTTCTCTCTCTCTCTCTCTCTCTCTCTCTCTCTCTCTCCTCCACCCGATATGGATACCCTCCTCCTCGACTTCCCATCCCTGGCTAAACGACCCTGTTGCTCATCACCGTCTTCCGATAGCCCTCTGTTTTCGATTTCGAAACCCGATCCCATGGACCGTCTTCTCGAATCATTTCTAGGTCTATCCGATTCGTCGTCGACGCTCTCTCTGGACCTATCCTTCGACCGCCTACTCGAGTCTAGGGCTTGTGATTCGGACCAGAACGATATGATTGAGAGGGCGATGAGGTTGGGATCTGTGCTTCTCGAAGCCGGTAAGAGATCTGCCAGAAAGCGCGCCACAGTGCACAACGCTGTCGTTTGGGCCCTACCTCCTGATCTCACTACCAAAGTATGTCAGGATTTTTTTTTTTTGTTTATGTAATTGGAAAGATTTGCGTCTTACATCTGGTGTTTTCAGTTGATTCAGATTGTGAAAATTTTCACTGATAGGCTTTGTTTTATAAATTTCTCTTACCAATTGTTATGTTATGCAAACTAGCGAATTATGTGCTGCATTGTTGCTTAATTTATGACAGGCCTGAGAACAGGTTATTGTTAGATAGCTTAATATGCATTGTTAGGTCAATTTCCTAACAACTAAAAGCGATTTTAGGACAATTGGTAACTTAATGTGGTATCGGATTTTAGTGTGAGAGAAGGATCTTGGGTTTAAGTGTCTCTACTTTCATGAGTTACAAGCTTGCATTATGTTTCTTTCCTTTGTGTTCTTTTGCTCTATGTACAAACATTTGCATCTCCATGGGCAAGATGGGGGATTACACGTGAGGGAGGATGTTTTATAGTTTAATTAATTTCCCAACAGCTTAAGCTTTTAGGACAATTGGTAACTTCAGTTGTATCTAATTGCATTCCTTTGTTAACTCAATGGCTGGGATGAACTCAAGGATTATGGTTAGTTGTTGTCGATTTTTTCAGAGTACATAATTTGTCTGCAAAGTTTAGATTTTGGACGTATTGAATGGAAGTTTACAAAATGAGGATTTGATGAAGTTCCCACCCTTTTTCTTTTCTATTTTTGTATTGGGTGAATGATGAAGATGCCAATTAGAATGAAGATGTGTAATTTTATTGTAGCTGACCATGTATGCTTGTACACTTTTATGTGCTATGTAGGTTTTTTCGGTACTTGATACGCAGAGCGTATGCTATGCTGCAGCTACATGCACTTTGTTCCGTAAGTGTACTATGGATCCTTTGTGCTATGCCAACATTGACTTGACGGCAGAAGTCCCAAGGGTCAATAATGTGGTGGTGTCTACATTTATACAACGAGCTGGGAAAGTTCTTCAGTAAGGGGTTTTTTTTTTTTTTTACTAACGTGTCCTGGCATGTTTCTGCTCTCTCTTTTTTTAAGCTTCATCACAGTTTCTCCTCTCATAAGCACTTGTATTTCTTTGTCATTAAGATTTGCTTGAACTTGTTTGGCACTAAGATTGACGTGGTGAAAATTAGAACTATTATTGCATCATTTCCTTCCCAGAACTGTTGTCCAGTTGGCAAAATGAGAAGCCTACCTATGGGCCACTTGCATTGAGAACTAACCACGTGTGTTGTGTCGTAGTTTTTAGCCTTAAGGTGTCGATCTAGTAATTTATCTTGGTCTGGATATGCCCATAGAATACGTGGATATCTTATTTTACGTACGTGTGTATATGAATGGAACTATAAAGGCTCATTCGCACGAGAGAGAGAGAGAGAGAGAGAGAGAGAGAGAGAGAGAGAGAGAGAGAGAGAGAGAACTATATATTTTCAAGATTGACGTGGTGAAAATTAGAACTATTATTGCGTCATTTCCTTCCTAGAACTGTTGTCCAGTTGACAATATGAGAAGCCTACCTATGGGCCACTTGCATTGAGAACTAACCGCGTGTGTTGTGTCATAGTTTTTAGTCTTAAGGGGTGGATCTAGTAATTTATCTTGGTCTGGATATCCACATAGAATACATGGATAACTTATTTTGCATACGTGTGTATATGAATGGAACTATAAAGGCTCATTTGCACAACAGCGAGAGAGCGCTATATATTTTCAAGATGAAGGTATGCCACAGTAGGTGGCATACCTTCTTACACAGTTGATCTCATTACTAAAGCAACCAGAAGGTACTTCGATCCTGCCCTTTTATTTGTTAGTCAGGTGATATGTACCTGTGGCGACTAGGCTTTGACTAAGTAGCAGTAACCTTGATTTGGGCTAGCTTTGGGCCTGAGATCATGAACTCATGCTTGGTCCAGAGAAAATCCTACTTAGGATAGGATGGAAATCTTTGCCAAAAAAAAAAAAGGATAGGATGGAAATGAAATCTAATTAACTCAATTAAATGAACATTTGGGTATTAGCTATGATGCATGGACACGGACATGGGGACACGGAAATTCTAAAAAAATGGGGATATGGACATGGCGGGGGACACGCCACACACCAGATATACAGAAACACACATACGCAAAGATATACACTAGATGAGATATACACATGCACCCCATAAACATAGAGATATACACACCCACTGTATATCCACTGTACAGTCTGTACCGGACTGAACCCAATTTTTTTCTTAATCAAATGCAGATGTACACACACACACACAGATACACACAGAAAGGCGAGAGATTTTGTCGTCATCTTCAAGAAGGGGGTGGTTCTATGGGTGTTCATCGTCGTCGTCATGTCCCATCGCCGCTGTCTGAAGAGTGCCTTTTAGACGCTAATAGGTTAGGGTTTTTAACGCTGATATGTGTCTATGTATAGGTTTAATTACATTTGAATCCAATAATTTCAAGTTATAACATACTTACCCCCAAAAAAATAATAAATAAATAAATAACCATATTAATGATTTATATATTCAAATCATGGATAGTATGGTGAAATTTGGAGATGGACTGGTTTGTTTCTAGAAAGGGATGAAAGGGCATAACTCCAAGGAAATTTAATTATAGATATTATCACGTTCATTTGTTGCATCTACATATTCCACTCTATATTTTGTGAGCTATTTTCTAGTTTTTGTCCTGTTTGTAATATTCATCACCTGATGTATTATATGTCTTCAGTTCAAGTTCGCTTTCAATTTTCTATGATAAATGGTGACATCCTTTCTTTTAACTTTCCTAAACTCAGGTCTCTTAAGCTAGGTATAGTTCCTGGCCCAACAGCATCACCTGGATCCTCTCAACCGCTAGTTTATACTATCAGGAATTCTGCGGATGCATCTGGCTTTTCATGGAATGATAAAAGATCTAGACAGGGAAAGGAGTCATCGATTCTCACAAGGTCCTGTTTGAGCTCTTTAAGTGGGGACAGTGATGCTCCTGGGTATGCTTCTAAAGAGAGTTCAGTATGTTCGGTATTTTCTGTTGGAAAACAAGGGGTTGGACCATGCCTTGTTAAAAGTCCTGAGTTTTAAACACGCTGCAATCTGAGAAGTCAAATTTTGCTTAGCATGATGGTTTTTTTGGGCTTATATAACGTGCCTGGTTGGGGAATAGGCTCGCTATATGGGATACATTGTCAATCATATAAGTACTTCTTGTTACTCACGCACCCACACACATTTATTTGTAAACCCGGAACCCGTATAGAAATGGGTTCTTTTGTAGCTTGTGAGAATGGTTTTATTATTGACTTAGTTTCTTTATCTGGTATGCTGTAGGGCTCGTTTGAGGAGGTTGCACATATACAACATTGAAAGAATGGATAACGCCGCTCTTTGTGCAGCTTTGTCAGCCTGCCCTTCTCTCCTTGATCTAGAGATTGTTGGCCTGTAAGTTAAAAATATATATTATTACTTGCATTAAGTTTTTGTAGTACCACGACCTCACATGGAACTAAACATAGTTAGGATGGCTCTTGACCATCCATTTTTGCACATGTGCCAGGAAAGAAAGGAGGAGAAAAACAGAAGTTGCTCTAGAAAATACTCTTTTGCTGCTTCACAGTGTTTCATGAATTGGAGGGTGGGTATGGATTAGGTGAGAGGGACCTTAGGGAGGGGCGTTTATGATGGGTGCAGTGAAGCAGGGGTATGGGATACGACAACAACCTAAAAAAGTAGGGAACGGCAGGAGTACGGCAGATTTTGTTATATATATATATTTTAATATATTTTTAGCATGCTTCATAAGATATAACAAGTATAGCTTTTTTACCAATACTTCAGCAAGATAACAAAAGCTAATTTCATAAGCAAAACTGCAAAAGCATAGTAGTGCAAGTCAATGAGGTAGATTACAAACCATTGTTTGAAGCCAAAAGGGAGGAGGGATACAGAAAAAGAAAGTCCTAAGAACTAAAATTCGAAATTTCATTGAGTTCATCTCTAGAAGGTACACTGGTACAGCTTCCATCTCTGGCTCATCAAGTGAAACACTTACAATTTCCAACAAACCAGCACTGCCCATTGAATTAAACCCACCTCCACAAATGCCCAACAACTTAGTCTACCCCTCGGTATAATGATTAGTCCTCCGTGATAGGAGACAGATATTGTTGTGCACAAAGACTAAATCTTCACATCGTTGTGGTGTCAATTTGAATTTTGTGTTACTACTTACTACCCCTTCACCCCTCTTTGTTATTTTAGTCACATAATTCCAAAGGAGAGCATAAGCATTATTATCTTGATCAATTGGAGGGGTACTAGAACTTGAGGGGTACTAGGAGAGCATAAGCACTTGAACTTGAACCCATTCTACTTGAACTCATCTTCCTATGAGATACTGTGCAGCAGACAAATTATTTTTCAGAGCAAGAGAGCGCTGGAGAAATCACGAGAGAGAGAGAGAGAGCAGCCACCTAAGTCGCTGGAGGAAGAGAGTATAAGAGAAGCAGTTGTCTGCTCTCTCTCTCTCTCCCACTGAAACGAGCACTAGATCTAAAAATACATCGTGCTATTTGAGTTTAAGGCAATGAGAAATTGCATTTGAAGACTAATAATTTAAGGGTTTTTTCATCTGGAACCCCTGATGTTTTAAAACTATTACAGATTTCCCCAAATGTACCTAGAAAAGTACCAATCAAGGAGCAAAGCCGTTACCTGAAACCTCGTACATGTTACATGTTTTTTATGTACCATTACCCTTACAGTACCCAGTACTCGTATGTCACCTTTTTCGGAGTACCCATCTTTATAGGTTGGGTGCCACTACGGTGAACAAACATGTGACTGTTGGTGGTGGGGGCCCTCAGGGGGGAAGTAAGGAAATTGATATAAAAATTGTAGCACATGAAGACTGTTTATTGCCTTTCTTAAAACTTGCTGGATACAAGAGAAGAACCCAATGTGATCTTCTTTTAGGAGTTCAAAATTGAATAAGCTCTACTTGGAATCTGCGGCTTTTTACATTACCAAGGACGGACATGAGTACTCTCTGTGCCCCTCCAATATGGGAAATGTTTTTTCGCTTGTGTTTTCATGATGTTTTTGTTTCTGATCTTGTCATTGTGATTAGAAATAGCTTCCGGTATATTTTTCCTTTTTTACTTTCATGATGAATTTTGTTAAAAGAACATTTTTTCTTCTAATAGTCACGTTGAACTGAGGCAGACATTGGAATCAGTTAGCAAATATTGTCACTTGATAGAGCGGTTGTATTTTGAAGCCTCGAAAGCAGGTTATTCCTTTTCTACAGATCGCTACTGCATGTCATGCTTGAGAAAAACAGATGCTTACCTTCTCTGTGGTATTTCCAGGTAGAGATGATAGTTTGAAATGGCCTACCTGCAGTGACCTAGTGAAAAATTGTCCTCATCTTACTTCCTTAGCGCTGAGAGGATTTAAGCTGCACGATAGCAAAGTTCGCATGCTTGTCAAGGTGTGTTTCTGGAGATTCATTTCTCCTTTGGAGAACAAATACTCTGAAATTTGGAAAGGAGTCCTGATTGATCTTTGCCAATTGAAACTGCAATTTGTGTTAAATTTCTTGGTATAGAAATCAGTTCATACTCAGCAGAATATAGTGAATGCTCTAGGCCTAGGGTGTTGGGCTGTAAGGTCTAAAGCAGTTTTGATGTTGACTCAAAACCCACTGGTTTTGAAGAACGGTGAACTGATTCATTGAGTGATGGAACTAGAACGACCTGCAGATATATATTTCCATGGTGATTAATTCGTTTGGCTGATTAATAAAATATTTTTGGCTGTACTTATCAATATGTATATATTTGGCTGAGGGTACATGTTAACAAAGAACTTTATAGAGGAAAGCGGCAAATGAGTGCAGTTTGCAAGTTCTATGAAACAAATAACTCATCATTTTTGTCTTAGATGTGAATTTATCCTGCAGAATAAAACTCCCTCTGTTTCAAATTGCCGGTCCTTTAATGGGAATTCCAACTTTTTAAGGAGACATAAAAAAATGCGTTCACACTTAACAAAATACATTGATTTCCAACAATGCCCTTATATTTCAACTTTTGAATTAAATCATTGTTATTGGTAAAGGGACTATTTTGGAAGATTGAATACATTTTGTTTTGCTTTTCAAAGATGAACAACAATTTGGAATACCTCAAAATAGTGTAAGGGACGAGCAATTTGGAACGCAAGGAGTATAAGTTTTGTCAACTTCATATTGTACCAAAGATGTGTCTATGTTACTAACTAGGTGTTGGTGAGCTGTGTAGGCTTGGGTGTCTGATAGTTGGGGGGGATCTTTTATCCTGATTTATTTTTTGCTTGTTAAACATTAATTAGCCACATTAATTGATTTGAATTGCAATCGATCCAAACCTGATTGTATCCAGGGTTTCCATAAACTGAAATATCTTGACTTCTCAACATCCTACTCAATCACTGGTGGCTTTCTAAGGTAAGTGTATTTAACATTGAACATGACCTTTTACAGTTTGTCCTGTTTACCAGTAGAAAGTTTTTTTGAGTTTTAACTGGAAGTATGCGACCTTCTGTCATTTAGGAACCTTGGAGGTGGGAATCAACTGGAGGTTTTACTTTTACGAGACTGTATGCATCTCAAAGAAGTGGGTTACTCTCTCTCTCTCTCTCTCTCTCTCTCTCTCTCTCTCTCTCTCTCTCTCTGATGCACACAATTGTGTCATGGCAGGTAGAAGTTGCACGGATTTGTACAGCAGTTATTGCAGGAGATTTCAAGGTCCTTAGGCATCTTGTGAGTGGAAACAAATTTTAGCAGCATTCATTCTTATTTGCATTTCATTTTATTGAACTTGTTATGATTCCTGAGCTTTGAGTTTCAAGACCTCTTTCTTGTAGTTTTTTCATTTTTTCAAGAAAAAAAGGTTTTTAAGCTTTTCTAACTGAAGTTCACTGTACCCTCCAACAGGACATATCTAACAGGGAAGGTCTCGCATCTGACAGTGACTGGTATCATAGATGTTATAGCACAAGGTAGTGCTTCTGCATTTAGACTTCCCCTTTGAATGTCATAAAGTGCTTTGTAATCTTTCATTAGGTTAAGATGATCTGGTCAAACAATGGAATGTAGGAATGGCAAAGGTGGCAGATCGAGGCCGGATTTCACTTCCTCCGTCTCCAAACCTGAAAATCTTTTATATTTCCAAACCCGCCCCGATCCCCATTGTCAATTTTTTTCGGGCACCCAATCCCCACTCCTAAAGGGGTTTGGGAATCATAACAGCTATAGGGCTTCCCCACCTCCCACCTCAATCGTCGATAATGAAAGTTGACTTTTATGTAGCATCATAAATAGATCAAAATCTGTAAGATAAAAATAAAAGAAAATGTTGGCCTTGTTCGGTTAGTAGGTTTAGTTTAGTTTAGATGATGTAAGCAGGTGTAATAAGTGGAGAGAGATAGAGAGAGAAATGAGGGAAATGATGATGTAAGCAAAACCAAAACAGGGCCAAAACCGGCCCAAAACTCCCAACCGAACACTGCCATTACCATTCATTATTAATGTACTATATGGTTTAAAAAGAATTACATTAGCCTCATTTTTTGCAATGTAGCAGGTAATTACAACATAAAGACACATCGACAAAGAGTAGAGAGTACATATAGCTGATATATACTTGCAAGTTGCAACATATAAAATACAGTACACATTTTAGAAAAACATTTGTATATAAAGTTATTAACCCTCCCCAAGCCCAATTACAAATTTTTCGTTTTCATTCCCTAAACCTGAAAAAATAATAAGGGATTCGTTCAATCCGGGTTGGGTCGGAGCGTAGGCGGGTTAGATTGTCTTGATGTCATCCCCAACGGAAACTTATGACTTCAGAGTTGAGAAAAGCGACTAGATTACTTTTAATAGCGATGCTAGGAGAGGAAGGCCTAAATTAACTTGGGTGCAATTGTAAAGGGAGGATATGGATTTTGTATTTTTGATGAATTATGTGGGGGCAGAATGGCAAAAAAGGATTCCTATAGACCATAGCCTACCCAAATGATTGGGACACACGTGGCCTTATTTCGTTTGGTTGGGTTCCATTTTTTGTAACCTTTGGTTTGATCGTTTGGTGCAGTGCCATTCCTGTAAAGGAACTGCTGGAAGAAAGGCCTGGCTTCTGCCTTGTGGCTGAGTTCCCTCCTGAAGGAAGGTTGGGTTGATCGTTTAACTTCATGAAATTATTATGTCAAAGGAACCTGGGAATATCTCTATAACCTTTTTTGTGGAATTTCTCTGCTTGTTTTGCAGTTTCATTGATATTGAACAAATCGTTGGCAGTGAAGCGTATAGTGATTTGAGCTCCCCTTCACATCCAAGCAGTCATACATCAGATGGAAGTGGACCACTATTTACGAGTTCATCAGAAAGTAGCTATAATAGTGATCAGGGTAGTGGAAATGAGGATGGCCGAGAAGCCAGCTACATAATTTATGAGGAGAGTTCAGATGAGGTTGACTTTCTGGTTGGCTGAAAGAAGCGCCTTGTAAACAAGAACCGGAATTTTAAGGTCAATTTTGCTCTCTCTCTCTCTCTCTCTCTCTCTCTCTCTCTCTCTCTCTCTCTCTCTCTCTCTCTCTCTCTCTCTCTCTCCGTGTGTGTGTGTAGGTGTGGTAAACACCTTGGTGTTTTTTTTTTTTCTGGCTGCTTTGTTCTTAGGAAAAATCCGAGGGTTTTAGCTTCATAAGCTGACTTCTCTCTTTAGATGTGGAATTTGCTGCCTGACAAGGCATGATTTAAGGGTTTAGAATTCCACACGACAGTGAGCAATAGGCTTCTTTGTTTATTTCCTGTTGGTCTGATAGTACTAGCTCCAACTTCTGTATTCCATTGCAAGTTAATCTTCTGATGACCAAAATTTTAGTTTTGGTATTACATTTGCAAGTTACTCCTGGATTTGCATTTTTCTTTATCCTCGGAAACGTTGCAGCCTAGTATATGTGGTCTGCTACATTCTGTATTTTTTTTCCCTGCCTAATTTTTGTCATTGATGATCCTGTGGTGGTTGACAGATGATAAACAAGGCGCTTTATGGGTCTATGGCGAAATAAAAAAGAAAGAAAACACGGTGTGGTGAATCAAATGGCTTGTGGGCAACGGATGACAAATATCCTCTCATGTGGTCATCCCCACCATCAAGGCAATTGCTTACTGCTTGCAGACGTGGTAGGCTCGTAAGTTCGGAAACTTGGTAGTGTATTTTTTCCACCCTTGTAGTTTTCTGAGATGAGCTATAGTTCACTCAATCTGGCTAAAGGGACACTGAGTACCTATGGGAGGGATTATTTTTTCTTTCACCCTCTCCAGCGAGTCACCCATATATGTCGTTTGTACTTAAAACTTTCACCGACATATTCGAATAATTGTTGCCACTGTATTATGTGTTAGGTATAGGAACTTTCCAGGAATCCTGGAGAATTTGAAGTTGAACTGAAGAGCAGAGTTTTAGTCAGCTGCAGTTTTCAAATTTGCAATATTGTATTCACTGTGAGAAGGAATTGCTTGAATAAAAGTAGGAGCTTTACCCAAAGTGATTTAAACTGTATTGTTCACCTCTCCAATGTTAGACATCTCCCTTCTTCTCCTCCTCGTCATCATCCCCTTCCTCCTATTGCTCATGAAATTCCTCAGCACTGAAACAACATTTTTACCCATTTCTCGTCATTAGAGGTCTGTAATTTTCAACAAAACTTCTACAACTCTCCAGACTGACTTCTTGACAATCTCCCCTTCAGTCTGCTGAAGTTTGCTTCTTCGTGTGAGTTTCATGTCAATTATCGTGGTTTTTGGGAGAGGAAGCTGAATTCAAGTCATAATACTAGTATAACACTCACTTTGAACAATGTTTGGGCTGGAATGCAGAACCAGAGTTTTTTTTTCTTTTTTTCATACGACTGAACCCGAGTTGATGGATCAACATTTTTCGTAAGAAAATTCATTAACTACTAAACATGATTGTTTGAGTAAAGAAGGGGTCAATATTCTATTTTTAGTGAACTTCTCTCTCCAAATTTAACGCAATAAGAAATGAAGTATTTTTTTTTTTTTGGGTACTTCGGAAGGAAATAAGAAATGAGGTTTGCATTAGGTTGAAGATGGACTATTGGGGGTTTAAGGGTTCAGGAAGGTCAATTACTTAAAAGCAAAAAAGAAAAAAGAAAAAGGGAAACCTCGGTATTGAAGTTTCTTTTCCTTTCTTGAAAGGACGGCAAGAAGGTATTTCAAAACTCAATTTTTTTACACTTTCTCTCACAATTGAAATTATCAATTTTTAATCTTTATTAAAGTATGTTCAATATTGATCTCATTTTAAATGTATTGTGAATATCTTTTAAATGGTACTAATATTATTATATATATATATATATACAAATTTAAAATTGTGCCCATTTTATGAATTAAATTAGACTGAATAGTATTTTTTTATTATAGACACAAATGAACCATTGTAGAAGAGTGCTGACTATCGAGGGATCAGAGGGCAAGAAAAAATTGCTTTGACTTCATCTTGTGAGGAGTATATTTTTAACTCTCTCAACTCCACACATCCTTATCAACCACATCAAATTTAATCACAAAAACACATTTTAAAATTTAGCAAGTCACTTTATCAAAAACTCAAAAAATCAGTTTTTTTTTTTAAATTTTACTATATTAAATTATTTCCCTCAAGTCTATAAAAAAGATTCCCTAAAAAACTAATCTCCCCGAGTTAGCCACGTGTTAATGGACCAACCAAGAAAATACCGAAGAGTAATCAAAGTATTCTGCCGCCGCCCCGCCCGCCCCCCTCGTTTCCCATGAAATCCGGGAAACCCAACCCAAAAAAAAAAAAAAGGGTTAGCGAACAATGCCTACTCAAATTTGAGTAGGTAGTGTAGCAAAAATAAGTAAGAGAAGGATAATAGGTAGTCTAATTTTTTGGAGTTTTGGGGGGTTGGCTCCCTAAATTAGCTTAAAAGCTACTATTTTAGATAGCTTGACGAGGATGTTCTAACCCACTAGCTAATATTTATTGTATATTAATCTTGTCTTTTATTGAATATTTAGGAAAAGGTACTCTTTCAGTTTATATAAATAGATGTCCAAAATCATTGTTTACACTTCTCAAGAAAATATTTTTTATATTGTAATGATTTCAAAAATTTTGTTCAAAACAATTAAGCGAAATCTATCAAACAAGATTTATATTACTTATATAATATATTGTAACTTAAAAAATATACTAGATGATTTTTCAGAGTCATGAATGACATTCATTTTGGGACGGAGTATTTGATCTTGCCGCTCCATTTTTTATACCTATATTTCAATATTTTTCATTTAGTGTTCAAATATATATATATATATATATATATATATATATATATAATGAATTCTAAAAGACAAAACTAAAATGTGATTATAAAATTTGAAGTGACAAAATAATCATATAAGAGTACAAAAATTATGAAAATTACTAAGTGTTCTTGAAACACAACTCTTTTGGTGTAACTGTAGATTATGCATAGTCGTCACCTCTGAGGCTCCCGAAATGGTGCGTGCAAATGGATATCTGTTTTTTTTTTTTTATATATAAAAATATGTTACTAAAACACCGTCATACTATATAATACTCCTACATGAGACTCCCCTGTAGAAGGAGGACTGAGGAGCATGGCGAGCACCGCCAACAACAACCAATCACCGCCGTACCGCCCCTACAGGCATCTAAAAACTCTAACCGCCCACACCCGCGCCGTCTCCTGCGTAAAATTCTCCAACGACGGCACCCTCCTGGCCTCGTCCTCCCTCGACAAAACCATCCTCATCCACTCCTCCCAAACCCTAACCCTTCTCTTCCGCCTCACCGGCCACTCCGCCGGCGTCTCCGACCTCGCCTGGTCCTCCGACTCCCACTACCTCACCTCCGCCTCCGACGACCGCACCCTCCGCATATGGGACGCACGCTCCGCCGAATGCGTCAAGACCCTACGCGGCCACACCAACTTCGTCTTCTGCGTCAATTTCAACCCCCAGTCCAACCTCATCGTCTCAGGTTCATTCGATGAGACGGTTAGGGTTTGGGACGTTAAGACGGGGCGGTGCGAGCACGTGATAAGGGCCCACTCGATGCCTGTCACGTCTGTGCATTTTAATCGGGATGGATCGTTGATTGTATCGGGGAGTCATGATGGGTCGTGTAAGATTTGGGCTGCGGATACGGGGTTGTCCTTGAAGACGCTTATTGATGATAATGCTACGGCTGTCTCGTTTGCCAAGTTCTCGCCTAATGGCAAGTTTATTCTGGTTGCAACACTCGACAACAATCTCGTAAGTTTTAGTAATTCTGCTGGTTGTTTAACTGCATCACCGGTTTTATGAATAATTAGTTGCTTAATTTCGTTGAAATGCGTAGTATCTTTTAGTTCAACTATAATAGAGTGGATCGGCGAATGTGGCAGTTAGGAGAAGTGATATGATTAACGTAGAGGGTGACACTGAGGGGATGGAATGATCAAGATCGACATTAGAGGCGGTAGTTTGAAAAGATATTGCAGAAAAAACCTCGATAGAAGTCAATGAGAAAAACTGTTTCATGTAACCGTAATCCACCCTAACTGAAAGCTCTGTTTAGTTTGGTTTGTTTTTTTCTTCTGAAGGCTTTTGGAGTTTTTTAGAGTAATTTTCTTTTCTTTTGGCTGATCTGTAAAAACTTAACATTCCCTTCTTCTTTCTCCGCAATTCCTCTCTCTCCTCCCTCCCTTCCCCTCAGTCATCCCTAAGCTCCAACCCTCTGTCTTCTCTCCTCTCTCCATCTCTTGTGCTCTTGGATTGAGATCCATTCTCCCCTACATTTTTTAGATGCATGTCACCATTCTCAAGGCCCGGCTTCCATTGAAGGCAGCAGCAGATGGTGTTCGGCAGCAGTGTAGCGATGGTGGCAGTAGCAACATGTAAGACCCCGGCGGTGGCGGAAGTTGGATGCAGATCTCTCTCTGGGACCTTGTCTTGAGTGGACTTGGGTTGATCGTTGCGTTGCTGTTCTTCGACTTTTGGATGTATCGTTGCGTTGCGTTGTTTTTCTTTGACTTGGGTAGATCGTTGCGTTGCAGATATCTCTCTTTTTCTTTGTTTCTTCTCCTTTTCATTTAGTTTGGGTGTCACCTGGTTTTGGAGTTGGACCGCAGTGGTGGATGGGATCTTGGTGGTCTGTCTCCTTGGCTATTTATGGGATCCGTATTGGCAGATCTTGTCAGTCATTTTGGGGGGCTGATAATGCATGGGATTGACGACCATGTGATTGACGGCCCTCTATGTTCTTCTTCTCCAGCTTGTGGTGGAGCTGCAGGCTGTCACAGTGGTTTCCGCCTCATTTTTCCTGCTCTCTTCCACTTCCTTCTCTGTTAGCGGTTCGTTTCACCCACCGGTTTCATTGTTGGACGTTACCGGTTGGAACTTAACGGGAAGGGGTGGACGGCTGGCTGATGGCGGTCTCCATCAAGTCTTGTTTCTGCCAATGAATATCGGACATCTTCAGTGGTGTCCGATCAGAGCTGCTAACTGTTGTTTGCAGATTTTCGGAGGTGGTGTTGCTTGATCTACTCGGTGGTAGCGGCTGGTCCTGTTTGGTTTAGGGTTTTCTGGTTTAGGCCTGACTTTTTGGGGCTGGATTTTAGGTATTTTGGGCTTCATTGTTTGTATTTGGTGTGTCCTTTTTTAGCTAGGCTTATAGGTGTTCTGGGCTTGGCCCACTGGGTGTTTTTTGGAATTTGACCCGTGAGGTGTTTTAAATTTCTTCAACCAACCCCGCTATACCCTTTATCAAGTTTTCACTGATAAACCTTTTGCCTATCCAAAAAAAAAAAAAACTTTAACAGTGGAATTAACAGCTTGACTGATTATATAAACACTCTATGTTGGCTACAGTGACAATTTTTTTATTTTTTATTTTGAGCAGAAAGACCAATTCATTAAGTCACAAATCTGAAAGAAGGATATGTCTAAGCTCAGTTGGGTTCATAGAAACCCAATCCTGAGGTAGAAATCCAGATACAAGCGAAGCCACCTAGTGGGCAACTTTGTTAACAGACCTAGGTACCCATAAAACAGTCAAACTGAAGCCTTTAATAAGAGTTCTAATATCCTGAATAATGCAAGCACACTCCCAAGGTGGGACAGACTCAGAAACACTAAGAGCTATGAGCTGTTGGTTATCATTCTCAATCTGAACAGAGCGGAGGTCCAGTGCTTTTGCCATCAAGCAAGCTTCTCTAAGAGCCAAAGCTTCACACACAAGAGCTGAGGAACCCGAAACCTTGAACTTTCTCCCATCAATGATCTCGCCCTTGTGATTCCGTATAACCACCTGCCCGGATCCGTCTTGAGTTTCCATCTTCCAAGAGGCATCGCAATTGATCTTCACCTTGTCCCTACCGGGTGGCTGCCATTTGGTGACAGATGAAGGAGGAATACTGGACGAGTGGGTAACATTAGATGTGGGCTTAAAAATCGCAGTTTGAAGCTCCTCCCATGCTTGTTCCATCTTCAAAGCTATACCCTTGACTGTAACAGGAGATCCTTGAAAAATAAGCTCGTTCCTTGCCTTCCAAATACTCCAACCTACCATAGCAACCCTGCTTAAGAAGGTATTGATGTAGGATTTCTTAGCCTTGCTGTCTAAGACGCTATTAGTCCATTTCAGGACCGAATTTGTATCCCAATTGAGAACCTCTGAAAGGTTACAGCTGTCCCAAACCTCCTTGGCTGATTTGCACTGGAAAAGAAGATGTTCAATGGACTCCACCCCTTTGAGGCAAATCGGACATAAAGGAGTTCTAGAGCATTTCCTTTTGTGTAAGTTCTCCTTAGTGGCCAATATGTTCCTACATGCTCTCCACCAGAAATGCTTGAGTTTGGGGGGAATATGGAGTTTCCATATGGACTTCCACAAGGAGGGGAGAGGTTGGAAAGATGAAGATGGGTTAGAACTAGAGCTTTTACCACCGGTAGATCTAGAGAGATGGTATCCACTCCTCACAGAGTAAATGCCATTATTGGTGTGATGCCAAATGATCCTATCAGGTCCAATGATCTTAGAAAGGGGAATTTTGGAAATGGCCTGCACCTCATGCCCAGAAACACACTCCTTTAACTTTGGAATATTCCATTCTTTATTGATAGGGTGTATGAAAGAGGAAACCAAAGCATGTTCGTCTGTTGATCTTCTAGGCGTTTGGATTTGGAAGTTAGGTAGTGTAGGAATCCAATTGTCTGTCCAAAATTTAACCTCTTTACCTGAATTAACTTGCCATCTCAGACCCTTTTGCAGCAAATCTCTCCCATGGCATAGACTATTCCAGAGCCAAGAAGGTCTAGCTCCCTTAGAGGCATTCAAGAAATTTGTCCTTGGGAAGTAAATCCCTTTCAACATTCTCACCCAATAAGCATCTGGGTGTTTGATAATCCTCCAACCTTGTTTAGCCAGCAAAGCAAGATTAAAATCCTTGTAATCTCTGAACCCCATACCCCCTTGCCATTTGGGGTTGCTTAGATCTTCCCCCTTAAGCCAGTGAATTTTTGTATCCTTTGGGTCTCCAGCCCACCAAAATTTCCGTATATAAGAATTGAGCTTGTTGCAAAATTGAATAGGGAGAAGGAAACATGACATAACATAGGAGGGAATGGCCTGAACAACTGATTTGATTAGAATTTCTCTCCCTCCATAAGAGAGTTCCTTTGCTTTCCACCCTTGCATCTTATTGACTGCCCTTTCAATCAGGTATGCATACGTTTCATATTTGGATTTACCCCAACACGAGGGAATACCTAAATACTTAGCATCCGACTTCATTTCCACAATGCCAATCTGATCCACAATGATTTTCTTCTTGTCAGGTGGGGTATTAGCAGAAAATCTGAGAGAAGACTTATCAAAGTTGATGAGTTGACCAGAGGCGAGCTCAAAAGCTTTTATAGATTCCATCAGATTTTGTATCCCCACAGGAGACGGTTCCACAAAGATCAAGGCATCGTCAGCAAAAAAGAGATGAGATAGATAAGGACAGGTCCGCTTGATTTGTATACCTGAGAATTTCTTGGATGTGATACCTTGAGAGATTATCTTGGGGAGAACATCCATGACCATGAGAAACAGGTACGGGGAGAGAGGATCCCCCTGTCTCAATCCTCTTTCTGGAGCAAAAGAGAACCTTTTTTCACCATTCACTGTAACGGAATATGAAACAGTGGTAACCACTTGCATGATTAGGTGAACCCAATTTTGGTTGAAGCCCATACGTAGCATAACCTGCTCTAGGAAATCCCATTGAACTCTGTCGTATGCTTTGTTGAAGTCGACCTTAATAGCCAAAGCTTGTTTTTTCCCCTTGACATGGATCTTCAAATAGTGAAAGGCTTCATTAGCCACTATTATGTTGTCTTGAATCAATCTACCAGGCACAAACGCAGATTGATTAGGGGAAATAATCTTGTCTAGGACCAGCTTAAGACGGTTGGCCATAACTTTGCAAATGATCTTCATACTGAAGTTACACAAGCTGATCGGTCGGAATTGAGAGAGACTTTCCGGGTTTGCTACCTTAGGAATAAGCACAATGTTGGTTTTGTTAAGCTCCCTCAAGAGAAAACCACCACTAAAGAAGCTGGTCACTGCTCTGCAGGTGTCCTCTCCTACCTCTTGCCAATATTTCTGGTAAAACATACCAGGGAAACCGTCAGGCCCCGGAGCTTTAAGGGGCCCCAGTTGAAAAACAGCATTCTTGATCTCTTCTGAATGAATGGGCCTCGTAAGCTTGTCGTTCATATCAGATGTAACGCATTGTGAAATGGCTTCCAAAACAGGTTCCATCTCCCTCTCACCTTGATCTTGAAATAATCTAGAAAAAAATTGTGCAATGCAGCCGTTAATCTCCTCCTCGGAATTACACCAAACCCCATCCTCCCCTTTCAACCGGAGGATTTGGTTACGCTGTCTACGCTGGACAAGTGTAGCATGAAAGAAACTAGAATTCCTGTCACCATAGTTCAGCCAATTAACTCTTGAGCGTTGGTAAAGATACATCTCTTCTCTCAAATACACCTTCTCCATTTCCTTGATGACTTGCCTTTGAGCCTCCATATTTTCAGACGAAGGTCTTGCTAATTGTAAATCATAAAGTTGGTTCTTGAGCTGAGCTAACCTTTTCTTGTTGTTGCCAAACTCATCTTGACTCCATGTAGTGAGAGCTTTTCTACAATTCTTCAATTTCTTACACCAAGTAAACATATCAGAACCAATAACAGGATTAGACCAACTATTAGAAATAGTTTGAAGACAGTTCGGACTCGTAGTCCACATAGACTCAAACTTGAAAACTCTTTTCACTTTTTTAGGAGGAATAGAGCAGTTAAGAACAACAGGTGCATGGTCTGAACCACAAATAGCCTCATGAAAGACCTGGGCAAAGGGGAATTTAAGCCTCCATTCAGTGTTAGCTAACGCTCTGTCAATTCTTTCTCTAACATTATCAACCCCCTCCCTTTTGTTAGACCAAGTATAATTAATACCCTTAAACTCCAAATCAATCAGGCCACTATCAGAAATAAAGTTGTTAAAGATTTCCACACGGCTACTATTAACAGCACGACCCCCTTGTTTTTCCCAAATGGAACCCACCTCATTGAAGTCCCCGATGCACAACCAAGGACCTCCAAAATTAGTTCCTAAATTCTGTAACTCATTCCAAATTGAAATTCTATTGTTAAAAACAGGATCCGCATAAACACAAGTGAGTAGCCAAGGATTGGATGGAATAGAAGCAGAGATGGATGCAGCAATAACATTCTTAGAGCTAGTTAAAATAGAAACAACTACGTCAGACGACCACCACAAAGCAAGGCCCCCCGAGAGGCCTAGAGGCTCCACATACCATGAACCAGTAAATTGCAACTTCTTCCGGATGCTTTCCAGCTTTTTCGAATTATTCTTGGTCTCCATGAGGAAGACCACCCCAGGGCGATGGGCTCTACAGAGCCCTTGTAGAACCTGGAATGTCAGAGGTCACCCCAACCCCTGAACATTCCGGGAGAGAACTAACATCCTTCTTGTGGCTGTTGAGGGACAGCCACCACAACCCCTCCCTCAGCAGGAGAAAGAGAGACATCATCTGGATAGGTACTTTGGATTTGACTGAGCTGACTCCAACTACTATCCGTAGGGTCAATCGTGTGAGTAAGATAAAGCATAGCTGGGGTCTCACCAAGTCCATCTGTAGTACTTTGCATAGAGCTCCCATGTGGGATCTTGATCTTGGCTTGACTCCTAGGCTGGAAGTGTCTAATTTTCCCAGTCCTCTTGAGCACCATTCCGTCCGCTACACCATCATTTTTCGAGTTGGTAATTGAAGTATTTTCCCCTATTTTGCCCCCCACTGGAATCCGAATCTGCTGCCTCAAGGCTATTTGGAGCTTGACTCTCTTGTTTTCTTCAGTAATGAAATCTTCAGGGACTTTCCTCTTCAGAGTAAGGTCTTCAAATACATGGGCTAGAATTGTGTCTACGAGTGCATTCTGTTTTCTTGATCTCGGGCTAGTTTGTGGGCTCAAACCATCAGTATTATTCACCGAGCTGACAGGATCAAGATTGGGCCTGGTGGCAATTAACTCGCCACTTGGGCTGTCAGGAGGCTCCTCAACATAGTAAGTTGGGCTTGAGGCCTGGCATGGTTGGTGGGCTTTGAGAGGGTGTGGCTGATTGGGTACTAAAAGGCCCAACGTTAAGAGAAGGCCCATAATCATTAGGGCTAAACACTGTGGGAGCTACCTCTTTCCTTGGGATTGAAGGTGCACGATCCGAAAATGATTCCAAACCCATTGATTCTTCCCCACCCAGGCTGCCATGTGTGCTCCGTACTGCACCCCGTACCCCCACTATGTTGCTAACAACAAAATTGGAATTTCCATTTGTTAAACCCACACACGCCTTTGGTTTTTGAGTAAAATTGTCACGCGCCGCCGTGAAAAGTTCCCCTTGCTCTGGTTCCTCTACAATCTGGCTAGAGGACCTTTCATCTGAACGTTTCTGGACATCATCCCCCAAATGGTTAGGGAGAGAAGGTTTCAAATCTCGTAGGGAGGCCGTTTTCAGCTCATGACTATATTTTGGTCCTCCATCACAGATTGACACAGAATACTTACAAGAACTTTCCTCATGGCCTAGGCGCCCACATTGGAAGCAATAATCTGAAAGTCTTTCATATTTGAAACTAATCCATAACTTTTCCACCGTTTTCATAGCATCAGAACTGGGCCTCTTATAGAAGAAACCTCTCAGGAGGGGTTTAGTAGTATCCACTTTCACTTTTATCCTCAGGAAACTTCTACTGAGGATCAGACCGCCTTCCTCCTCCACTCCTTCTACATCGAGAAATTCAGCAAACTGATTTCCAATTTTTGTAGCATTACCTCTCGTCATACAAGAAATAGGGAGGCCATGAACTTGAACCCAGAAAGGGCATAAGGAGAAATCCATTTCCTCCACTGTGACGCCTTTCTCAACCTCTTTCAAAACCAGAAGATTATTCATAACAGACCACGGGCCTTTGCTGAGAACTAGGGATTTATCAGAGATAGACTTGAACCGGAACAAATAGATATTCTCTCTCCAAGGGGAAATAGTAAAACTCTCCTTTGTCTTCCAGGCTAAGCTGAGGATGTTCGAAACCCCTAGCTTGTTTAAGAGTTTCTGAGACAAGATTTTACCAAACAGGCAGAGGTCAGAAATTTGCTCACTTGATTCCGTTGCCTCCTCTAAGATCAGCTCTGTTTCCATAGTTAACGGATCAAGACAAAATAAGAAAATGAGATCTGGGATGGCTACGATGAATGAAAAAAAGTGAGGAGAAGAAGTGGGTAGAAGAAGAGGAAATCAGGTTCAGAGAAGAAAAGGGTGAAGTAGTATGGTATAGGGGAGAGAAGATGGGTGGAGGGAAAAGACTGGTGATGAGAAAGAAGGGCTAGGTAGCTGCAGAGAAAGGATGGCGAGAAAATTGCGGTGATGGAAAAGGACAAACGCCCTAGGGAATCCGCAAAGGGAGCAGATCTCTTTTAGAGAGAGAAGCTCCCATAAAGAGAGAGAATCAGTTTTGTTGTCTAAAATAGTATTTTCTAGTGGATTTGTTGTCAAACATGGATACAGTCGGGACCCTTTTTTGGCTACAGTGACAATTAAGTTGTACATATTTAAGTCTAATGCTCATGTTGATAAGAATGACGAGCCCAATCAATGCAATTTTTGTAGTTCATGTGCTTGTGACCCAAGCTATATATTGTAGGCTGAATAGTTGTTAAAAACCTATAATACGGGTTATTTATCCTAAAATTTCTTTCGTCTCATTCAGTAAACGATACGTATCACACCCTATATTCTTTTTGTATAGAAATCCTATGATACGATCACGTACCTTAGGATATATACGCGTATCCTGAGGATATATACACATATCCTGATTTGGTACGTATCCTACGATTACTTATTGGAAAGAAGTCGGACCTTATTTTAAGAAGCAAAACTCCAAATGCATTGATCTAAGTCGTTTGATATAATTATATCGACTTTCAAAACATTTGATAGAAATTCAACCTCAATTTATGGAACCATACTTCGATTGTGTTTTACCTTAATCGTATAAGATTCCTTTTTCTTTCCATAACTAAGGCAGTAGAAAGCCTAAGAGGGTGTTTGGGAGCCTCATTTTTTTGCCCTTCGCAGTTTTTTGCTTTTACAATTATGGCAGAATATATTATGAATCCGTAGAGTTCATAATGCATTTTACAATAGTGTTTGGGAAATATGGAATCAAGGTGCTGGTGTAAGCCCTACAGTGTGCATCCGGACCATCCAAAAAGTGTTTTAAAATCTCTTCCCTAGAAGAGTTTCTTTTAAATTTGGGCTGTCAATTGTGGAAATGGATGATCCAAATGCGCATTGCAGGGCACAAACTGGGGGGTGCACACCAGCACCCCCGGATCTGGGAAATAATTAAAGAATACATTATTTAGGTCTTTTTTGTTAACCAAAATGGAAAAAGTGAGAATTAGTCACATCTGTAATTCTAGAATCTACTCAAATCTATGTTGTATGAAAATATCTTTGGTCTAGAGCCTTCCATGGAGTATAACTAGGATGGGTTCCAGCCATTTTGTACCAAGCCAAAAAATAGTTTAAGTTAAACTGTAATATAATTTTTCCTCCTTCCAAAATCTTGTCCAACTAAACAATAGAAACTCCTATCCTTCTGATAAATGTATCTTAAGATACATGATACATATCCCGATATGATTTGGACAATGGAAAAAAAACACTACATAATATGTATCCCGATTTTAAAACACAGGTAGGCTGTAGCATTAAGTAGTTATCTCTTTTATTCTCTTTATCATAGTGAAATAATTGCATCGACCATTGGCATTGCCCCACATTTGTGTGCACCTCATAAATCCAGAGTTCCTGTGTGATTTGTGCTCTCTTTTTTTCTGCATTTGCAGCATGTGTTGAGTTCGAAAAAATTTCTACACGATTTTTTTTGTTGTGTCCATGACTCCTAGGACTGGAAAGCTAGTTCATACTGTCCAAGTTGTTTTGTTTCGTTCAACCAAACTCTCAAATATTGAATTTATTTTCATCAAAGAAAGTAAAGAAATCTGAAGTCGAAGATTTCTTATGTCAGGAAAGTAAAGAAATTTGAAGTCGAAGATTTCTTATGTCATATAGATGGGTACCTTCCTGTTTTTATTCAGTTTTGTTTGTGGATACAGAAGCTTTGGAACTACTCAACTGGGAAGTTCTTGAAAATTTACACGGGTCATGCGAATGAAGTATATTGCATAACATCCACATTTTCAGTGACGAATGGGAAATACATTGTTAGCGGATCTGAGGATAAGTGTGTTTACTTGTGGGATCTACAAGGGAAGAACCAGGTTCAAAAAATTGAAGGTCATTCTGATGCTGTTATCTCTGTTACGTGCCACCCCACTGAGAACAAAATTGCTTCCGCTGGCCTGGATGGTGATAGAACAGTAAGGATTTGGGTTCAAGATGCGTGATTCTGAGGCAACTGCGCACGGGTAAGTTTCTTCCTATTGTAGCAAGTTTTTCAAATTCACGTTTTCTGTCCCCTACTTGATTTCCACCAGGGAAGTAGTTGCAGCAGACTTGATTCAAAGTATTAAGAGTCGATTATGGCAATGAAAATTGGATTTTCATTAAGGGGGTTGGTGGCTTGGTGCCTAGTGGCATAAAATGTGCAAGATTCTATCTACTGCAAAATTGTATAGCTTTTGTAACAAGTTTCCCAGTTGCTTTTCCTCGTTATTTTAAATCCTTAGTGGTTGGAATGCGGATACTAAGACAACCGCTTACCTAGTTTTTTTATAAAAAAAAAAAGTTACCTAGCTATAGCTTCTATTTTTTTGAAAAGCTACCTAGCTACGTTCACAGCCATATTATGTACAGCATTCCCTGGCAATATATTAAACCTTGTAAGAGCTTGTTTATGGTGGTCTTGTCCTATCGTAGTTGCATCTATGTGCAATATGACTTTTATCTGTAGTGTTGCCTCTCTTTTGGTGAGTTGGAATCTTCACTTTTGGTTCTATTGGATGAAAGTAGACCCTCTAATAAGTAGGAATTCAATGAAGGCAAAATTCACCCTCCTCACTAAACAAGAGCCAGCTTGCATTACGAGTGAGAGGTCTTTGAAGTAGTACTATTTTTTGTCTTCTTGCCAGCCCTCTGTCCTCTATCAAAACCAGTGTGTAAAGTTCCCATGAATCCACAGCTCTGTTGCTTTGGTCTCCCTTCATGACATACGACACAAAATGAATATCTGGATGAGACCTTACACAATGTTCTGTGATTTGTGAGTGCGTGAAGACTTGATGTTTAAATATTCTACATAAGAACACAAGAAGGTAATGTAACTTTTTTCAATGTTCTATTCTCAATGCAATGTTTGGTTTTAGATGTCCTAATTTCATTTATTTCATGAACACTGGTGTGACTAGAGGGAATAAAGAATTATGGAGGAATGTGGATTTGTGGCCATTAGAAAGATTCTCAGTTTAAGACTAAAGAAGTCATGGAAAGAACAATCATTCTTTTACTCTATCTATATTATAACTCTTTCTTTGGAATATGATGCAGGCTGAACAATACCTTGAATTCTGGAAAATATGCGATTAGAATTGGATGGGGATACAAGACCAAGCAAGTGTTATACTGATGAAGGCTGGTTTGTGTAATTACCAGACGAAGCGCTAGTTCAAGCCTTCAAGAAGACCAGAAGATTGGCTGTGCTAAAACTCTGCGCAGAGTAGCTAAATCCTGCATTGTTTGGGTCTTTTTCCTAAAGGTTAAAAGTTTTTCTTTTTGACAAGTGCATAGTGCAAATGTTCAATGTATTAATGCTTTCTGATTGTTGCTGGCTGCAACAGTGGCTTCATAATTTGGTGGATGCACGTCCTTTGGATTTTAATATGCCAATTATTTCTCTCTTGAAATTCCAGAAAGTTTGTTGTAATTATGGACCTGGATTCTCATGAAATTCCAGAAAGTTTGGTGTAATTATGGACCTAGGAAAGTATGTAATGTTAAAGAGGAATCTCAAATATTGTAAAAGAAACACTGCTGCCATATGAGATTAGAAATTATGCAAAAATAAAGCAGAATAATTGTGGCCATATGTATCAGGAATTGAGAAGTCTTGGGGTGAAACCGTGAATTCATGGGAGGCACAACAAAGTTCACCACAATTTTAGTAAGCCATGCTCTCAAAGCATAAAGAGATCTAACTTTATCTAACTGGTCGAAAATCAGAGATGAAACCTGAAGGGCAAAAGTTGAAAAATGACTCGAGGCCTAATTTTAGTTACACACTTGCACTGCCCATTGCAACTTGTGAATTCTGTTTCACATATCTTTTGGCATATGCATAACTGTCAGGAGCCATTTCCACATTCTAAATACTTCCCCCTTCTATTATCAGTTCAGGAGAGGTCCCTTTTGTGCCCATTTCATTTGGGTTCAACGCTTACAATTCCACAAGTTGTGTCCTTTACAAGAGGCAAAAGTGTACTTGTTACTTGGTATTTCTCATACCAAATGTGTCTTCAACACCGTTGGTCACTTTCTTTCTCCGCTCTGCAATCATATCAGAATACATCTGAGAAAAAGAAGAGGAAAATTCAGAGTGAGTTTCTTTCATTTCTCTTGGCCGTTGCAGAAGATGTTGCCATATATTACTGTGTCCAAACATGACTAATCACAAAAGAACAAAGTTGAGTAAAAGTCCAAGTACAAAGAAATCACACAAGGGAGGAAAAGGAGGCAGAGAGAACAAAGAGAATGTTCATACCTTAGGGTAACTATACAAAAAGATGTACCACCATGCACAAATAAGAGAGAGAACCACTGTCGTCACTAGTATCGAGTGCAAAATTAGCCAGCTTGAGGCAATTGCTACTGCTCCTGTCAGTGTTATTGTCCATGGTTGGCACCTAACAAAAAAGTCGAGTTAAAACTACAATACAAGCACATTGAACGGACATAACTTTGACGTAGAATAAATAGAACAAAGACGAAAGGGAGAGTTTAATTCTATTTGATATAGCATGGCACAATGAAAATCTAGTATACAGAACTCACTTATTTGAGAGATGGCGGGTGCTCATTTCCAGTTTCAATCCACAACCTAACCATGAAATCCACAATCTAACCAATTAACCAATACCGGATCCTTTCTTTCATAACTAGGTGTCCAGACAAGTTAACGTGCACCTTGACTAACATCAAAATCCTGAAGTTGAAAACCGTATAAACTTCCTAAGACCCGAAGTGTTCTTTTGGCAATGAAAATCGAACCTGCAACCTCAGGGGTAAACCTCTTGTTGTTACGCTCCCGCTAGACCAACCTCTTGGTGTTACCTAATACCTAATCTATGAGGGTAGAAAAAAAGGAATCAGCTTAATGGATAAATCGTCATTCTCTGAGAAGGTGGATGGAAGGAGTAGTTGAGTAGAAGTTCTGTAATCTTAGGATAACGGCAAACACAAATCTTTGCTGAAAGCATGATTACAAATATTGTTGGCAAAATCAAAATGAAGGGGCAAATGGAACCAGAAGTCTAGTAATGTGGTCAGCAGTCAAAACAAACTCACCAAAGAACAAGTACAACATGTCCTTACGCCGCTACAGTAATCATTTATGGATATGGTAATAGAGCAATGGTGTCATACCCTGCTCCACTCTGTTCACTTTTTCAAGATCACTCTCCTGAGAGAAACCATTTAACCATGTATAATCACCTCTCGCCACCACAAATCTTCCGTTAAACCTTTGCTCCTAATCACATATTTGTAAAATGGATTTTTCCCCTTATTAACGCTACAACCCCCTATATCTGCTCTAAACCAAACAAACCCCAAGCCAAAGAGATAATTGGATTGGAAAAGGATGTGGTGCACATACCATAGGTATGTTACGTATTTCTTTCTGTTTATGTCAAGTATTTTTTCATACGAATGAATGCATACCACAGAATAGTGAAGTTGTGCATATTTATAGTTAGTTACCAATTATGCATATGTTATGGTTCTATTTGTTACGCATTTTTCTGTAACGGAGAAGTATTTGGGTAAGTTACCAACGTAGTTATTGTTAGCTACGAGCCTATGAATCAACTTGGTTATAAACTATGAATCTTTTGGTCAAGGATGTACCATACGCTTCTTCAATTGGATTTTGAAGAGTGAAAATAAGAAGCAACTATACTAGAGTACAATTTAGCAGGAATTAGCACAAATTCAGTCACAGCCCATTTTTAGGAGACCGAGTTTATTCACTCGTAAATATTACCCTCCCTCTCATTGGCTGAAATGGTGTTGTTACACCCCTGCAATACACTTAGTAAGGATACTTTTTGATGGGATCCACACTATCTCAGTGAAGGAACAAAATTAAATTCCATTTTTAGTGTAATTTCTAAGAATTGCCAAGTTGTGCACAAAAAATGTCCGAAAGTAAAAAACCAGAAGCCAAGATGAAGCTCAAAATGACCCAAACAGGACTTATAACAAACAAGCTGGAGACTGGAGTGCACCAAAATTGAGAACACCCATGAATGGGAAAAAGCTCACCAGGAGGGCTTGGTGTCCCAAACGGAGTCGTACTCGAGAGAGAGGTAGTTCATGTACCCATCCATATCATCGACGGCGCCGTTTTCGTCCATGAACGCCGACTCCTTCGGGTCATTCGAATTGCTTCCAAAAACTGCTGTTCTGTTGCGGATAAGGGTTGATTGAAGAGGGATTGAAGAGGGTTTTGGGCCGAAAATGGGATTGGAGTGGTGGGTTTCACGACGGGGTCGCAGTGAACGACAGGAGATGGAGGGAGTGAGAGACGATATAGCTATCATTGCGGTTTGTGTGTGTGTGGGAGAGAGGCCTGTGGCGTCAAACTTGGAAAGACCCTTTAATTTTTTTCCCCTATTTTTAAAAATTAAAGTGTCTTTACATTTTTGTTGTGTCTAGCCCTCTCAATAACAAGTAAGGTTACAAACGAACCGAGTTGCCGGGTACCAACTCGAGACTCGGCTCATTAAAGTTCAGGTTGACTCATTTAATAATCGAGTCAAGCTTGAGCTCGAGTTTTAAGTAAATGAGCCATGAGCTTTACACTCCAAAGCTCATCTCACCTCAAAAAATCTCGGTTCGTATATATAGGCTCAGTTCATTTATAGAAGCTCATTTAATAAATGAACTGAGCTCGACTCATTAAAGGTTCAACTCGTTTATAGCCGAGCTCGAGCACAACAAAGCTCAACTTAGCTAACGAGGAGTTATTCAATGCCTCTGGGGTAAAGTTGAGTACAAATCTGGACCACATAAATGTGTGGGGTTTACACACTTAGGAGTGGACCTCACACATTTGTGTGATCCAGATTCGTGTTCAACCTTATCCCGGAGCATTGAATAATTTCTCCCCAATAAGAGCATCTCCAACTGTATATTTATTTCTTCAAAACGAAGAATTACAATACTCCAACCATGCCCCATTTGCAATCTTTAAAATCAAGAATAAGTTTAATTCTTCATATATGAAGACACTTCGAAAATATTTAGAATGTTCTCTATATAACATTTTTACACAAGAAAAGATGCATAATACATTATGATTTGATTAGTACCATTAAGACCTTAATAATATGTTTACAAATAAGACCAATCTTGAATTTATTTGGTAAATGTTGTAAATTTGATATTTCAAATTTTGGAGGAAAATGAGGGAATATAGCAAATATGGTTGGAGAATGAGTTGATAGTAACATTCTTCAAATTTATTTTATGAATAAATAACAATAATGAATTAATGATCCTTTAAAATGAAGAATTGGATTGCGATGCTCTAAAAAATATTAAAAGAGAAGCTACAGTTTGGAACAATGAAACTTGAAAAAAGTCAAACAAGTGAATTATTCAAATTTAATTTTACATGCGTCAAGAGCTTTTTTCTTATAACTCATCGTGTGTATAAGCACATCTCAAACTAGTAACTTGGAACCAAACATGAAGATTAAGAATATATTCAAGCTTGATTTGTTTACCAAGCGAATCCATCTGATGATTTTGTGTTGGAACATTTCTAAAATATTTAATGAAAATTAAATGTTGTAATTGGTGAATGGTTTTTGATCCAATGGGTGTGTCTCTTCAAGTTAAATGAATAGATGCAACTGTTGGATTAAATGCAAGAGTTGTGTCTATTCTGTTTAAATGAACAGACATAATCATACCAAAAGATACAACTGTTAGGGTGAATTGAATAGACATGATTATTGGGGCCTCCTTTGGATAAAAAACCAAAAACCGGTTTTTTAAAAAATCATTTTGTCCTTATTCTTTTTTTTTTTTTTGCATTCGTTAGTTTTGCGTCAAGATTTTGTGGTTTCTGGATTCCTCTCAATGAGACGAATCTAACGAGTATAAATTTATGGTCAAAACTCAATTTTTTAAAATAAAGCCAAAATAAGTCCAATAACCCAACTATATTGGCCTTTATTCAAAAAAATTGAGTTTTGATTATAATTTTATACTCGTTAGATTCGTCTCGTCGAGAGGAATCTAGAAACCACAAAATCTTAATGCAAAACTAACGAATGCAAAAAATATATAAATAAGGATAAAATGGTTTTTTTTAAAAACCGATTTTTGGTTTTTTACCCAAACTAGGCCTGAGTTTAAGCAAATAGATGTGACCATTGGTTAACGGTCACATTTATGCCTATATATAGGCTAGGGATTCTCTCAAAATAGAGGTATGAAAACACAATCAATCACTCATTAGAACTCTCCCCCTTTATTCGCTATTTGTGGCGAGCAAAATTCAAAGGCAGTCTGGTTCTTTTTCGTCTGCGCATGACGCAGTTTAACAAATAGTCAATCGGGGTTGGACTTCATTGTATTTTGGAGTCGAATTCGCCAGTAACCCGGTGCACACCAAATTCACTCAAATTGGTGGGAACAAATATCGTCTTAAAGAAAGCGACACTGTAACGCGTCTTGAAGCAACCAATGTTTTATCTATTTTTAGACACTTCCATTGATTACACAACTTTAGCACCAACATTTTGATTGAACAAGCCGATATGAGTAAAAGAAACTTGAAATTATATGCTTGCATTACAATAGAAATACTCAGTTCTGTACATGTACAAAAATGGAAAGAACCATGACCGGATAAAAAAGAAAGCCTCCTTGTAAAGAAAACGAAGTTCGTATCGAGATCAAAATCCCAAACAAAGGCGGTTTAGGATACCAAGTCGCAAGATTCCTAGATTTAATAGGTTTCTTTCCTTTTGTTCCCATAAAAGAGAAAAAAAATTTGGGTACTTAACGGGTATCATGTGGCCGAGCCTACGTGGTACCCAAACGTTACATCCGGGCCGTCAAAAAGTATATTGGACGGCTGATATTAAAACACTCTCTCCTCACTCACTCTCCTATTTCTCTCTCCAAATCATGACTGCCCAAAATCAAAATGGACGGCCTAGATGCGCCGAGGGGTACCTTGTGTATCTCCCGGCACTGAAAATTGTATTCTGCCTCAAAAGCTACAAACCAAGACTTCCTCAAAAAGTCCTATTTATGTAGGAGTTTGTGCACAGGTAAACGCCTTCTTCGTTTTTACATCCGCTATTCACCACCACCAAAAACCACATACTTACTCCATAACTTGTTTCGCGGATCTCTGCAGGGCTCGTGGTTTTTACAAAGGCTTCTGTGGACCTGACCAGAGAGAAAGAATGGATTTGGATTACTTTTTGATGCAACAACTAAACAACAAGTTTATAAACCAGCCAGTTCTAATAGACAGATTACTCATAGCAAACATCAGTAATCACAATCCTCAAGATTTCTTCCCAGGTTTGTACGTACCATATTCCCCCAAAACCTTGTTATTTATACTTATATGCATATGCAGAAAATAAGTTTTTCAAGCATAGTTACGAAATCATAGAGGAAACCTTGAACTTCCGACTAACTCTTTTCATTGTTTTTACCCTTTTTCGGTCTTCCAAATCTTGTTTTTCAACAATCATGTATCAGAACCTAGAGAAGTTTTAGTGATGATACTTTCAAGAAGTTCAGGGACATATTTTTTAGCATTAGAATTTTATTTTACCACAAAAGTGTTCGCTTTGGAATGTAGATTGACTAAATTTGTTGAAATTACTACCCATATTTATGTTATTAATTGCAGATGTGGAAAAAATTCGCCAAGAGAGAATAATGTTATGTTCTTTTTAGTTAGGTTATTGATTCTTCAGTCTTGAAATATTTAAAAAGTTGGTCCTCATATGGTTTGGGTTTAAAGAATCTGTTAACCTAATACAACAGGACAGTCTGATTCTTTCTGTCTTTCAGGCCCAACCGATTATATGAAACCTGACTGAACTATTCCAATACAAAACGGGTTTTTTTTTTTTTTTGGTGAACAAAGATTTTTGGCGTGTTTCGGTTCATAGAACTACAAGACTGATGTGTTCGGCTTAGTGAGAAATTGTCTCCAAAACCGACCATTTATCCAGGATATCCAAACAGGAGGGTATTGTGAGGAGTCTGAGGACACACGCATCTTGTATATCCAAAGGTCTTCTTTACTTAAACAAATTTGTCCGCGAACTTTTGTTGAGTTATTGACAATACATTGTATATGAATGAAGGTGACTGGCATGGAATTACAAAGGAATGCTATGTGTTGACACCGAGGAGCTATTATTTGTATGGTCTAGTCTTCCGGCCAGATCGTAGAGCAGGAAATGGCTACTGGAAGGGAACAGCACCTGGTAATGTGATCTTGGGCATGGATGGGCTAGTTGGAGTCAAGAAAAACCTGTCTTTTTATGAAGGTGATCAGAGCCAGGGCCATGGGCTCCAAACAAACTGGAAAATGATCGAATACAGACTGCAGCAGCATATTTGTTCAATCACATGTGATCACAAGAGTGGAAGGGTAAAGCAACCATTACTAAAGTTTTAGTAAAGCTACATGTTTCTTTATTTCTTTTTCTTTTTTTTTCTAAATCTGATTATAGGGGGACCACTATTTCAGTGGTATTCTGGGAGCAACCACTTTGTGCATTTATTGCCAAAGGTTAGGTCTGTCTCAAATCCATCTGTTTCAGTGGTATTCTGGGAGCAGCCGCTTTGTGCATTTATTGCCAAAGGTTAGGTTTGTCTCCTATCCATCCTCCGCCCATACCCCCAATTATTGGGGACCTAAATAGGTTATGTTGTTGTTGTTGTTGTAAATCTGATTATATTGAAAAAAAGTTTAAAAACATAACCAAGACCATTTGACAGGAAAAACAAAAGCTAAGAATGAGAATAAATATAATATATGGTGGGTATGCCAAAACTGACATATCAGGGTATTTAAAAGGGGAAGCTTATCCAAACATCAAAAAATATTTGATCAACTATGGACAAAAGTCCACTAGGATAGAGTAGATTAGGATTAACGAATGGCAAAAAAAAAAAAACTATGGACACAACGAGTTGAATATTACGTACATCATTGCTGTCGCGCATATACTTCAATTTTAGCAGTATAAATACCATGTTGCTGACTTTGGCTGATTGCTTATGTACTCTTTGTCTTCTCTTTTTCAGCTTGACAACTGGGTTCTCTGTAAAATCTATGAAGATCTTGGACCAGAAGCTCTATTTTCACAGATGGAAAGAATGAATATTTAGTAGAACAATCAGCGACACATGGAATTGTTTATTTGAGTCACCTGATTGTTCAAGGTTTTGTTTTGTTCTTCAATTTTTGTTAGTTTGGCAGTCCTGTGCTCATGTGTACATTTATGGACAATATTTGCATCTTACTTATGTTGGGAGAATTTACATTTAATGAATGAAGTTAGGATGGTTAGTTGAGGCATGATTTTGTAGTTATTTTTCCTACAACTTAAACCTCTATATCCTTTGGTGCAATGACATGAGATCACTATGCTGTGTTCTATTTCTCACCCCAAGAAAATTAAATTTGCCTGTTAGTGCCAAACATCGTGTTCTCCTTCGGAAGGCCTCTGCAACAACTTATCAGCAAGTTTTAGAAAACCATCATGACACCCAACAAGTAACATAATTTATATAATCCCGCAAAGCTTGCATGTTAACGGAAATTGGCTCGACTCTTGTACTGGCATTGGATGGTGCTTGTACAGGACTAAACTTCATGAAGCAATAAGACTAAAGAAGCTGAAGAGGTTTATCCATTTATGATGAGGTTACTATTTCCAAATTCAGATGACACAGAAACGTGGTTTATTTTCTCCGAGTGCAGATTATCAGACAACTTTCCTGACTGTGTTAAGTTTGTTGAGCAAGATTATTCCCAAGTGCTTGCTGTCAAATAGGCCAGCTTCTGAAATGAGCAAATTTTACGTCGACATTCTACCATGTTTATGGGCTGTCAAATTAACAAATTCTTGCTGTATTACATTCTACCGGGTTGTCAATTACCAAAATCAAGTTTCCCTGATATTCAAAAAACATCATCTGCTCATTCTTTTCTTCTCTTTTCTTTCTTTTTTTCACAGAAAGAAGATGGATTTTATTTAAGTAGAATCAATGTTCAAAGACCAAACATCATCATCTAATTCATGATTTTTATGATTTTGAAATCACAAAGAAAACCGAAAGGCAACTCATAGAGAAAGGGAAAAACAGTGTTTTTCTTTTAAGGATGCGATGAAAACACTAACGGACATGCTTGCCAATCAAGCACCAGCCGCTGCAGATCCCTAATACAACCTTCTGTTGACGCACTGTAGATCCCTAATATAACCTTCTGTTCACGCATCACCTTCTCCTTCGATACCTAATACCAATGTTTTGAGTTTTTTGCCGAAATATATATAAAAGATAAATAAATATACCGTTCTTCAAACAATTTTTAAAAATACATCAAAACGCATTCTCAATGTGTGCCATAGGCCTGCAAGGCCATCTAGCAAATCAATTGCAGAGCTATCGCAGCCTGAGACACATGCCTTCAACTTACGGCCCATGACGTGGAGGTGTTGTTAAGTCTTCTGGTTGACGTGGAGGTGGAGGTGTTACAGTTATTGGATTTGGACAGTACCCTCAGCAGTACTCTCTATTTTCAAGATTGATCCACCCATCTGCATGTCCTTTGGGGCCACTTAGACTAACTTGGAACGTAGAACATATTTCTCAATGTACTTCTATGATTCTTTTGAATTCGAATCAATGCCGTCTTATTTCATACTTTGGGATGCTTCCGTGTATTTTCATGCATGTTCGTCCGAGCAAGTTGTTTTATGCACAAGAACAACTTGCACTAAGTTTGGCCACAGTAGCCACTTCTGTGGTAATTTCTCTCCTGTACTGATGTCCTCCATCCTTGAAATCGTCAAAAAGGGCCTATCCAGACTTAAATTGTCAATTAGCAGTCCCTATTTATCATTACAAGCAATATATACCCCTGGTGATTTGTGGATATCTCAACTAATTCGAAACAATAGTCAGTATACAATGCATAAATTAAGGTGCATTCTGCTTAAATTGCGTCAAACATATAATTTCACAAGATGCAGTTTGTTTTCGTAGAGTCTGAGACAGAAATTTCCCAAGTCAGTCAAGTTTCTGTTTCAGGGAAGTAATGCAAATATTGAAGTTAAACTTTCAGATTTTACAATATCGAGACTGCAAATCTCTACCATGAGAATATGTCATGAACTAGATTGCCACCACCCCGACAGACCCCGTAAAAGATGCAGATGATATACTTTATCTTAGATCTTTTTTGTGATCGAATCATGTTTTTGAATATGAGACTGAGATTTATCCATTACTTTTTAGGTTCCAAAGCCATTGCTGTGGGCTAAAATATCAACTCTCTTATTGATGACAAACCTGCTATAGAATCCATTTCTGTTAGTTAGGTACGTCAAAAAGACATCTTCACCTTGTTGGATGTAGGAAATTTCTGTGCTTTGGGACCCTTAATTTCATACTTTATCGATGTCTATTACTCTTTAGTTGAGATTCAAATAGGTTGAACTATCATGTGTCGTGACCATGAGGCTTCAGCAAGAAGACAAGAAATTGATGCTGAAGGAAGCACAATAGTTTGAAATGTGGAGTTCTTAAACTTATAGGGCACTATCACATGTCATGAGACGACTCGTGACTATGAGGCTTCAGCAAGAAGGCTAAAAATTGATGCAGAAGTATAAGAACATTAGAAGTATAAGAACATTAGTTTGAAATTGTGTACTTGAGTACATTCAAAACTCATGCTAGTTTCCACTATGTATCGAATGAGACTTAGACAAAGATTATTGTACTAGATAGAAACCCCGCTAAAGAATTCACTTGTGTTAGTTAAGAGTACATTCTATGATTTGGGACCATTTATTTGAGATTTTTTGGATATCTATTTTTTGGAGGCTTCAGCAAGAAGTTTGAAATGTGGACTTCTTGAACCTGTAGGGCCCTGTGTATCCAATTACTCCTTGCCTTGCAGGCTACTGCCTTACCAACTAGACAAAAATAAAGACAAAAATACACACCAAACAAATATTTCAGGTGAAACTTGAGGCTTGTGGACTAGACACACCATAAGGAAAGCAAAAGATTGAAGAAGAAACCTCATCAGTTGGTAGGCTTCAGATGATAAAAGAAATGTATTAAGTTGAGGCTTGACAGACAAGGGTTATTGTGAGGGAGGGAGTTTTGAAGTGTAAAATAGACCAAGGTTTTTGGCTCCTTTTACAATGACCAAAGGGTATGACTATGACATGACACCAAGAGAGAGAATTTTCTGCTGTGACTGCCCTAGAAGGAAAAATAATACTCCAGGGAGTATTCTTGTAGAATCTACCCTTTGCTAAGCAAACCTACAGTCTACTCATTCAATACCCACCCTTTATAATTTCTTTCCAACCTTTCACCTACCTTGAACCAAATTCACTACATCTCATAATGGGATGGCTTCAATCCCTCCTCTTCCCATTGAAGAAGCTTTGGAATCAGCTACACTTGGCTCCCCGAAAACGTAGTTTCCCAATCTCTGTTCTCATTATTTTCCCATAAGTTATCATTTCTCTGCATCGAAGCCCATATATTGACAAGTTGGCTTTACCGGACACTAAAACCTCTTCTGTCTTCTTTTATCTGCATTGCTTGCCCATGGAAATCCTTTCTTTTTCGACTTTTGGATATATCTTTCTTTCATCTGTTTTCTCCAAGGTTTTCTTGTAGAGGTCTCCTTGTACTTGATTATGAAAAGCATCAAAATCGAGCTTCAGCTTCTAAAGAAAAAAAGCTTTTTCAGCTCTATAACTTGTTAATTGCTTACAGACCTAAAGCAAAGCTTGTTCTAGATCAACGAAAAAAGAGGGATTTGCAGCTTAATTTATCCATTTACTTTATTCCTGGCGTTGTTATTGCAAATACTTTCTCCCTGTCATTGAATTTTTTAGTAGCACCCGAATTTATCTTCCATTCCTATCAATTCTTTTTCATGTTTAGAATGAATGATTAAGCTAAAATTGTACATGCTCGTGAAAATTTTGCGCATTATGACTTCCAACTAATAGTCTTCTCTCTCCTTTTTTGTCCAGGAAGGGGAATATACATTTTATATGAGGATGTGAAATCATGCTCATGTGAAGATGTGCAAGTGCTGTGGTCATTGCTGGTGGAGTCAGACACAGCTTTGTTTTCAAAACAATGAAGTCTCTACCATTAATTCCATGGAAATTAGCCTAAGAGAGGAGGGATTCATGAGAAAGTCTGCATGTACATAGTGCTCATGAGGAAGGCCATTTTTCATGGTCTTTTCTTTCCTCTGGTATACATATGAAGCCATGTCTTAGCTGTACGGGATTCCCATTTTCCTGGCATTTTTCTTCTCAATACATATATATTCCTGGTTTCTCATTATCTTGCATGACTGTAAATTGCAATAATGAACTTTATCATTTATATAGGAAAGAAAGGGATGGAGGAAATATTACTAAGTTTTTTTATGTCTATTAACAATCAAAAAACTTAATATTTCCTCCATCCCTTTGCTTCCTATACAAATGATACAGTATTGTTCATGCTGCAATGGAGGGACAAAATTGAGATTTCTTTCAAATTAGAGTGGACTATTTCTAAAATTTATGCCTTATCTTTCTACGCTTGATGTATGTATCCAAACAAAGTAGTAACTAAATATGATGCTTTCCATTTTTTTGTGAGTGAGTTTGTATATTCAGATGTATTTCTTGTGACATGGATTAGACTTTTACCGTGGAGATAGAGAAATACATAGATTGGATACCGAATTAGTTATGGAGCGCAAATCATAGACCAGCATCCATGGACCATTCCATGGTCCATCTGAGCTGGTCAACCTATATGGAAAAGAAGATAAGGGAGGGGGTGAATGCTAGAGCTGCCTCTACTTCAAAAAATTGCAAATACTCACGTTAATTTTTAGAAATTTTCAACATGAGAAACGCAAATTACTAGAAAGACTAGAAGTAAAAATGCCGGAGATTCAAGGGTTTAGCATTCCAAAACAATAGTACTTAACAACTAAAGACCACGCCTACGTGTTAATTGGTTCATTAACTTCCATTCTTGAGTTCGAATCCTAATAATAGTGGTGTTTGACACTTGTTGTAACTACAAACCGCTAACTCCAAAGATCCTACCATTTGATAGATAAATAATAATAATAATAATAATAATAATAATAATAATAATAATAATAATAATAATAATACTTGCTAACACCTAACTCCTAACATATTTGATTTAATATATATATATATATATATATATATATATATATATATATATATATATATATATATACTCACACCTTGTAACATATAATAATAGTGATGAGGGCCCTCAAGCTGCAATGTCTTTCGCTATTGTACCCCTACCTTGAACCATTCATTTCTCTCATCACCTTCACTCATTGTCATGGTCTTGTTTGTTGCTTGCCTTTTATGTTTTGATATCTCTTGTCAAGACCGGCCTTAGGGTGAGCCTAACAAGCCCTCACGCTCGGGCAACCTCCACCACGGGACAACCAAAAATAAAAATATTAACTATGAAGTATGTTATAAATTTATAAGTTAGTGCAAAAAAGCAGTGAGGGACTTCGGGCCAACGGAAAGCTCATGTCTCTCCACACAACTTGTGTGGGAATAGGATCTAGTCACAACGCTTGGAAAGCTCATTTTTGCTTCTTTTATACCCACTACTTCTTTTTGTTTTATTTTTTCATGCGATTTCTACTTTCAAAAGTTAAAGCGTTTTGGCTAATTTGGCAAATTAAATTTTGTTGTGACAATTTTTTTATGTTTTTCTCAAATTAACTATTTTACTTTCATATTCTTTTTATTACAATAAATATTAATTAAATTTTACCCTTAGTATGCTTTTTGGCTAAAGAGGATTTGTACTTCTTTGAATTTTTCGAGAGTTAGTTTCATTAAGTTTCTACTTCAAATTTCCTTCAGATGTGTTTCTCAATTGTGTGATTATAAGGTCTTATTGGGAAGATTTATGTCCAAATGCTATTCGATTGCTTATCGAATTTAGTTGGATACAGAAGCTTCGACGGGAGGAGCTTTTCTAGGTGAAGTAGATAAAAAAACTTACCTTTGGACTATAATGTCACACAAGAGATTAAGAGGATTGTCTATAAACAAGTAAAAGTACGATGACTTAATTGAAGAATTTGCTTTGAGAAATGCAAGGAGATCTCTTTGAATCAGATAGTGGTAATCATTAAGCAATAGAACCGTGGTTACATTTTGGTTTTGATTATTTTTTAATGTAATACTAGTTAAAAACGCAATGTGACGTCGATTTTTTATTTTTTATTTTTGGCTCGTATGTCTTTGTATTTTTTATGACTTAATTGTATGTGGGCAACCATGTTTCGGGTTGGACTTGGACAACCCAAACATTATAGTCAGCCCTATCTCTTGTATGGACAATTCAACTATCGGTTGTATTATTTTATGACTGGAATGATCTTTGTTTGCTCAAAAAAAAAAAATTAATGATTTCATATGAAAATAGAAAGATCGAAGTAAAAAAATATTCCAAGGGGTTGGGCCGTATCTGATTATGATCTTATGTGGGGTTAATTTTTTTTTTTTAAAAAGCAAGTTGATTATGTTAATGTAAAATTATTGATGAATGCATGCCATACGAAATCAAACTAAATTTTGTTTCTCGTTCAATTGGGTCACATGACTCAAATGTTAATTAAACAAATGTGTCTTGTAACAGTAGCTCAAGCCAAAAGTCCAAATAATGGTTGTTTTTTTTTTAGGTAGAGAAGAGCTCCAATCAACTCATTGTCTTGACCTGAGACTTGAGAGTTTACTTCAATTTAAGGAATCACGTTCGATTATCTTTGTTATCAATTATTGGAATCACATCACACCATCTAAGCGTATGAAATAGTTGTAGGGAGAGCCGTAAAAGTTACTCTCGGTGTCTACTCAAACTAGTCTGGGACACCTTGTATTAGAAAAGAAAAAAAGAGCTCCGAATCAATTGCTTTGTGAAGCCAAATTTGGAATGGTGTAACAGCTATCAATTTTGGCGCCGACACGAGATTATGCCTAACATGCTTTCTTTGAAAATTTGGATTGTTTTTTAAGGGAAATGGCCGTGCCCAATTTGAGTCATTCAAAAGTATTTTTAATGAATTAAATTTCAAATGTTATCCTACATGTAAGATACTTACATATAAGTATTTTTAATTATTTAAATTTCAAATGTTATCCTACGTGTAAGATACTTACCTTATATGAATATAGGAGTGGTTTGGGTAAATTGAAAAAACTAGTTTTTTTGTTTTTTTGGTTTTGTCCTTATTCAAATTTTTTTTGTATTCATTAGTTTTTTTTTTTTTTTGGATTATTTTTCTTCTTTATTCACAAAACTTTAATTTTGACTAATAATTTTATACTTTTTAGATTCCTCTCGTCGAGACAAGCCAAGAAACCTCAAAAAATCGACCCAAAACCAACAAATGCGAAATTTTTTTTGAATAAGGACAACACCAAAAAACTAGTTTTTTCAATTCACCCAAACCAAGCCATAATCTAGATGTTAATTGTTGAATGGACGTTTCAAATTTGGTACTACGTGGTTATAGTGCCCGTTCCCTTTGTAAGAACAAAAAAAACTGGTCTTGTGGGACTTTTTTTAAGATCATTGGAGATCCCAAATTAAATAGTGGTCCTTCGTCACTTTTACAATTATATTTTCACCCTGTCCACTTTTGGGGGTTATGTATTCATCCTCAAATTCAAAAAGATCCAAGTTTGCCTTTATTAATAGGTTTTTTCCCCCTTATATAGGCAATGATTTGGGGACAAAATTATAAATATGGAGGTCCTAGGCTATAATTTTGGGTAACAAATTCAACGATCAAAGCATGGACTAAATTAGACCACACTTTTAAAAATTGAATAACAATGAAAGTTACTTAATATAATAATTGGAGATTAAAAAAGGAAAATAATAGGAATTCCACCCACATGTTGGAGAGGCAAGATACGATGACTATGAAATTGCCACCTCAGCCTTTCACAAAATTTAATCTCTTTAAATTAGAAATCAAACTTTAAGATGCTCTAAAATGCCATCGATGAGGAACAAATGTGCACGGACAAGGTTCTTTTAATTTTACCATAGTGAATCAACTAAAAATTATGAGCCGTGACAAAACAAGAACAATTGTGTTACTTTTCCCTATTCTTTTTTATGGTTGCTGAAAAAATTGAGCTCACATATGTATCGTGAACTTTAATATACAAATATCTCCAGTACTCATATTCCTTTTTGTTATGATTTTATTGATGACGTTTTCCTTCGAAAAGAACGTTTACACTTTCCACATGCGCTAAAATTATATCTAAGATTTCAGTTTTTTTTTTTTTTGCAAGATGGAAAATGTAATTGCCTTTTTTTTTTATTACCTTAAAAATGTTGTTATTGATGAGTCGATGACATGCCAAGATTTCTTCCTCAGCACAGTCTGCAATAAATTTTCTCCTCAATTACAATTATGACGTCTCTCATGACCTAAACCATAAAAAGCCCAAACGTCCCAATTCGTGACCGGGCTGGACCAGCGGTTCTTGTAGTTAAGAGCCTCCCGGTTGTCAAATTGCCAAGCCCTAGTTTAGGGAGTAGAATAGAAGATTGGGCCACGAATTGTTGGGCCAGAGCATAGAGACCCCGTATATACTTCTCTCTAAAACCCTAATGCCAACTCTTTTGGTTTTGGTGCCTCCAACACACAACCTTGCTGAGCAGAGAACGAAGGACGGAGGCGCAGGAAAGAGTGGAATCGCGCACCGGAGTAATCTCTCTCTCTCTCTCTCTCTCTCTCTCTCTCTCTCTCTCTCTCTCTCTCTATGTAGATGAATTTGCGTATAACTGGAAGCTTGTTTGTAGGATAATGGCAGACAGCAAGGCGGTGACGATCCGGACCAGGAAGTTCATGACTAATCGCCTCCTTTCGAGGAAGCAATTTGTGAGTTTTATGATTTTATTTGTTCATTGTTGTAGTTGTTGTTGATTTACCTGTCTCATTTTCTGCTCTTTTCGAATCATTTGCTTCAGGTCATTGACGTTCTACATCCAGGAAGGCCGAATGTCTCCAAGGTTTGATCCCTTCACCTTTTCTCTCACTTGAACTCGACATGATTAGGATGTGCGTGTATACCGGTGTATCGGTAGATTTAGCTTGTGTTAATTCGATTTATGTTGTAGTCGCTAATTAGTGAATTAGTTTTGTCCTAATTGTTGGAATTAGTGGACACGTGGTTTCTGTATGCAAAATTTATGCTACTCTAAAAGGAAGGGATGTGATTAGGTTGCAATACTTTTTTCTGATGTGTTTCGTGGATTGGTTTGCCATGATTGAAGTGTTGTTCTGGTTTGGGTTATTGTCCGCTCATGCATTGCTGACCCATCGGTTGTAAACATAAGACTTGAAGAAAGTACCGAAAGAATAGTAAACAGAGCTTTTGATATCTGTGATATGAGAAGCCCCCCATTTTGTCACAGGCTTACAGCTGATATCTGATGGCGGACTTTGTTCTCTAGATTCTATTGATCACAAGTAGATTTACTTCTCGTGGGTTTAAGGGTTTTCCTGGTTGGTATCTTTATCTTAGGCGGAGCTGAAAGAAAAATTGTCGAGGATTTATGACGTGAAAGATCCAAATGCCATCTTTGTTTTCAAGTTCCGGACCCATTTTGGAGGAGGCAAATCTACTGGCTTTGGTTTGATCTATGATTCTGTGGAGAATGCAAAGAAATACGAACCAAAATACAGGCTTATCAGGGTATGTTCTCGTGTTCTGCTTATTTGATATGCTTTTGTGTTGTCATCGGAAATGTTACAAGAATGGTGGTTGTCTTTACTCTGTGTTTGTCTTTATACTGCCTCTTGTTTCCCATTACATGCGTACCTGCATCACCAGAGTTGTTAACATTGTCTCAGTCATCATTGTTCTGCTCTCATAACGTTTTTGTATTGATGTTGAAAACCTTTTGCACTGTGTCATTTGATCCGAGTGGGCCAATTCTGTGCAGTAAGTAGTATCCAATGAAATGCCTTTTCTATTTAGGTTGTTGAGTAATGCAAATGCCATGGAAGGGAAATTGATTACACATTTCTTTGCTTAAGAGTTTGACCACTCTCTTTAGTTTTATTGTAGTTAATAGTGAATGAAAATTGGTGCATTGACAAAAGCAAAGTTTCTGAATCTATGATCAGCGTTTCTTAAGTTTCTTAAGTAATCTTACAAAGAACAAGAGTGTTTCCACTCTATTCATTCCTGGTTTCTGCATTACTCTTTAGGTGAATGGGATGGAAGTTGGAACACGCATGAGAACAAGAGTTCCATTCAGGGATGCACATTCACCCAAATATCAGAAATTTTGATATTTTAGTTTGCCTATTTTTTCATGGTGTCGTTTCACTTATGCCAGACATAATTGCAACTTTGGCCCCTGTAATTGCTATTGTTTTAGGAGGATGCAACTGTGCCCATGTTTAGGTGAATGAAGTCTTTACAATTTGATACACATTCTTTTAGAATGCCCATGTTTTAGGAGTTTGAAGTCGTGATGGCTAAGAGGCAAATGTCAATAGTCCATGAACTATCAATCCACTATAGATGCTATTTTATGCCCGATGGATATATAGATGCTAACTTGATTTATCTGAGATGACTAGTTGCAAACTTTATTTCTAGGGTCATCATAGTTGTTCTAAGAAATAACATAAATTTTCAGTGTGCTATTCAAATATTCAATCCATTATATATGCCAACTGCAATAAATTGTGATGGCGAGAACCATCCTTCAACTGCAATAAAGTAGGGGTATACCCCATACTATTGTCTATTGTCTTCCAATTAACACTTGCTTGGCAAATTTCTGTCTTGTTAGATGATAATTTGTGGTCATGAACTTTAAGACCTTGTTAAAGCAAGTGGAACATTAATTTTGCAAAATATTGAGTGTTCATGTATACTAGATCGGATTACCAAGTCATTTAAATGTGCCCGGGGATTTATTTGCACTGTAATGGTGCAAGGACAACGAGTATAAGAAATCAATATGGGAAGTCTGTCTCTGTCTCTGTCTAGAGCATTAAAGTTGACCTATTCATCCTTTGCAGAATGGCCTGGACAGAAAGGTGGAGAAGTCAAGGAAGCAGATGAAGGAGAGGAAGAACAGGGCCAAGAAGATCCGTGGTGTGAAGAAGGTAAGGCAGACATTGAGTCCGTGTTGGCCAATGTATCTCTCTCTCTCTCTCTCTCTCTCTCTCTCTCTCTCTCTCTCTCTCTCTCTCTCTCTCTCTCTCTCTCCTTTCTTCGTATACATCCGCATTAAGTGTTGTCAAATGTGCAGACAAAGGCTGGAGATGCTGCAAAGGCTGGGAAGAAGAAATGAGATTTTGTCGTTTGTTGCATTATGTGGAAGCAAAGGAATGTTCTTATGCAGCAACTCCATTCCAAACATTTTTCTGCAGTTATTGTTGGAGTGTTTTGTTCTTTTTTCTGTGCTTCGTAGTTAGTTCTTAGGAACTTCCGGCATGTCATAATTTTTCTTAAACAACTAGTCATCGAAAAACTATTACTCCTGCCAAAGTTGAGCTCATGGGGAAGGCCATTTTTCATGGTCTTTTCTTTTCTCTGGTATACATATGAAGCCATGTCTTAGTTGTAAGGGATTCCCATTTTCCTGGCATTTTTCTGCTCAATACATGTACAGTCCTGGTTTCTCATTATCTTGCATGACTGTAAATTGCAATAGTGAACTTTATCATTTATATAGGAAAGAAAGGAATGGAGGAAATATTAAGTTTTTTGATGTCTATTAACATTTTTGGGGTAAAAAAACTTGCTTAATATTTCCTCCATCCCTTAGTTTCCCATACAAATGATACATTGTTCATGCTGCAATGGAGGGACAATTGAGATTTCTTTCAAATTAGAGTGGACTATTTCTAAAATTTACGCCTTATCTTTCTTCTCTTGATGTATGTATCCAAACAAAGTAGTAACTATATAAGATACTTTTCATTGTTTTTGTGAGCGAGTTTTTTTGTTTTTTTGGAGAAATAGATAGAAAAATCATTGAATCAAACTCACAGTACACAAAATAAACCTAAAACTACAACAAAACATAAAGGAAAAACAAAAATAGAATGGAAAATTTATTGCCGAAGTTGTCACGCCATTGTCACTACCGCCGTTGATGTTGGGAGTTCGGATCTGGAAACTCTAGATCCGGCTCTCCATTGCCCAAAAATTGGTTTCGGCCACTCATGCAAAAAGGAGAGGTTGATTTACATGGGAAGTCACCGGAAACCCAATAGGGGAAGTATGAGAGGAGAGGAGAGGAGAGGAGTGGAGGGAGGAAGAAGATGGAAGGGGGGGAGGGGGGGGGCAGGGCGGTGGGCAAAACCCAAGGAGAAACTTCCGCCGCCTCCCTCCCTCTATTCTCTCTCTCTCTCTCTCTCTCTCTCTCTCTCTCTCTCTCTCTCTCTCTCTCTCTCTCTCTCTCTCTCTCTCTCTTATTTGTCCTCTTGCCCTTATATAAAATTGAGCGAGTTTGTCCTCCCAAAACCCAAACCATGCATTGACCACTAATGCGACTTAATGTTTGGTTAATGTTAAAATTGGATGGCATTAAAATGGCTTAACCTTTCAAGTATAATCCACAGTTGGAGGAAACGTAACCTCAAGAAATGGACCCATTTCTAATATGATGAATGACGTTAATGGGGAGAGTAATGAGTTTCATTTTGATTTACTCTCTTCCATTGATGTTCATCTCACGGATGAGCAGAGGGCTGATCTGGATCGCCCGTTTTTGGGTTCTGAAGTTGAGGCAGCTGTCTTTCAAATGAGTGGGTCTAAGGCCCCGGGGCCGGATGGTTTCATTGCTGCGTTTTATCAAAAGAACTGGGATATTGTTGGGGGTGAGGTTATTAAGGTGGTGTTATCTTTTTTGCATTCGGGTGTTATGTTAAAAGAAATTAATCATACGTATATCACGTTAATTCCCAAGTTGCCAAATCCTCAATCAGTTAGTGATTTTAGACCAATCAGTCTGTGTAATGTTATTTACAAAATCATTGCCCGAGTGCTGGTTAATCGGCTAAGAGGTGTATTGGGGGGTTTGGTTTCTAAATATCAAAATACGTTTGTCCCGGGGAGACTAATTTCTGACAATGTTTTTTTAGCTCATGAAGTGTTGGAGTTCATCCGGCATAAAAAGTCGGGCAAGGAGCTGTTTGCTCTCAAGCTGGACATGAACAAGGCATATGATAGAATTAATTGGTCCTTTCTCTTGGAGGTGTTGAGGAAGATGGGATTTAGTCCAAAATGGGTAGAGTTGATTTTCCAATGTATATCTACGGTGTCGTTTGCAGTCTTGGTCAATGGGAGTAGATCAGAGATCTTTAGACCTTCTTGTGGTCTGAGACAAGGAGACCCATTGTCTCCATATCTTTTCATCTTAGTCAGTCAGGTGCTCTCGTCCTCATTGGCTTATCTCAATTTAAATCGTATTTGCAACGGAGTAGCAGTGAGTATGAGATCGCCAAGAGTTTCGCATCTGTTTTTTGCTGACGATAGCTTCTTCTTTATGGAATGTGAGGAATCCCATATTAGATGTTTTAAGTGGCTTCTTGATGAATATTGTTGTAGAGCGGGTCAATAGATTAATTCGGCAAAATCTGAGATTGTGGTCAGCCCCAATTGTAGGAGTGAGATGAGAAGTTTTTTGGTGGAAACCTTGGGGATTAGAATAGTAGAGAAACCTGGTATTTACCTGGGGACGGATCTAGATGTGACGCGTCATAAGGGTGATCTTTTAAAAAGAATTGTGGATAGAGCTTGTTGTAAGTTGGCAAATTGGAAGAAGAATTTTTAGTTTTTCCCTGTAGAGTTACTCTTGTTAAACACGTTTTGTCTACCCCCGCCCATTTATCTTTTCTCAATTTTTCGAGCTCCTTGTTACTTTGTGGAAAAGATACGAAGTATTATTATTAGATTTCTTTGGGGGAAAGGTGACGGGGGTATCCCTTGGATGAAATGGACCAATCTGTGTAAGCCAATGAGTGAAGGGGGGCTTAGGGTTGGGGACATTGAATGTTTTAATCAAGCTTTGTTGGCAAAGACGGCTTGGAGGTGTTTGAGGATAAAAATAGTTTGTTAGCCCGTGTCCTTTTAGGAAAGTATTGCTTCAACAAGGATTTTTTTAACGGTGAAGCCGGTTTTCGTGGTGTTCATGGGGATGGAGAAGTATTTTGTGGGGTAGAGATTTAATGCGCAAAGGGTCTCAAATGGGAATTGGGAAATGGTTTAGATATTAAGGTTTTGGTGATGAATGGATTCATGGTGTTGATAATCCTTTTATGGATCAGGAGGTGGTGAATTAAACATGCGGATATGAAAGTAGGATCCTTAATTGATTGGAGAAGTTTTTCATGGCATGAACCGCTAGTGGACGCGTTTTTTCCTGGTGAAGTTGCCCAGAGAATTAAGGCCATGTATATTCCTAGTAGGGGTAAGAGGGATCAAATGTATTGGGGGAGCACGAGGAACGGCCTTTTCTCGGTCAAGTCGGCTTATTTCCTAGCTTTGTACAAAAAGCATCCGGGCGGGGTGGGTAACTTTCCTTCTGGCCATTGGAAAAAATTGTGGCGCGTGCAATTTGCCAACAAAGTATAGTCTCTTTCTCTGGAAAGTTATCCATGGTATTCTTCCCTTTTAAAAGAGGGGCTTTTTAGAGGGGTATATCCACGGATGTCCCGTGTGCTTTATGTGGAAATGAGGTGGAAAGGGTAGATCACTTATTTTGTCAATGCCCCTTTACTAAGATACTATGGAGTGCTTCGCATTTGGGATTGAGCTTTTGAAGGTGTGTTATGCTTTAAGGATTGGTTTGAGGGGTGGTTGAGTAGTGGTTTGAGTGATAGGAATTTGTGTGAATCTGTGGCTATTTTATGGGAGATTTGGTGTGCTCGCAATCGGGCTCATTTTGATTTGGCTGTCCCTTCGATCCATAATTGTCTTACTAATATTGACCATAATCTCTCTATGTTGTTGAAGACGAGGCGTGATTCTGTAGATGGAGGAAATGCCGAGGGTGTGGTTCAAAGGCAGTGTTTGGAGTTTTCTCACGGCTTATTGGTGGAGGATGTCCATACTGTGAAGATTGTGGTAGATGGTGCATGGCAGAGGGAGTCTCTCAAAGGTGTGGCTGCTTGGTGCGTGGTGGAGGGCCTTCCGGGACAAGCAGTTCATGGTTTCACTCGAGTTCGGGCATTATCATCTACGGGCGTTGAAACTTTAGCCATTTTGCAGGCTTTGAGATGGGCTAAAGCTCATGGGCTGCGACGTGTTCGGTTACTAACTGATAGTCTTGAAACTGTGTATGCGCTTAATTGTTCCACTAATAGGGATTCATGTATTAGGAGTATTATCTTAGACATTTTGGATGTAGTTGTTTTTTTTTATTATGTTTCTGTAATTAAGGCCGCTCGTCAGGATGTGAGGATTGCTCATAATCTTGCGCGAAGCCGTCTTTGTAACTTTTAGTCCTTTTAGTGGATATTCTTATGTTTCTGGCTCAAAAAAAAAAAATCCACAGTTGGGCAAAATCATGGTAAATGAATGTGTGATGAAAAGAAATTGGCCTAAATGTCTAGCCTGCGTATATTTTGGTCCATCCGAGCTGATCTCATCAACCTACTTCAAAAAAATTTGCAAAATACTCATGTTAATTCATTAGGCTACATTGAACCACATGTATAGACATCTTCTTGTGTATACATCTCCCTTTAGCTCTAATTATTCTCATTTTATAGGATTTATCTGTGACAAGGTAGATACATTTCTACTTACAAAAAAAATAAATAATAAATACTCATGTTAATTTTTTGAAATTTTCAACATGAAAAACACAAATTACTAGAAAGACTAGAAGTAAAAATGCCAGAGATTTGAGGGTTTAGCATTCCAGAATAACGTAAATACCTACAACTAAAGACCACGGCTGCTTGTGTGATTGGTTCATTAACCTCCATTCTAAAAGAGAGGTCTTGAGTTCGAATCCTAATAATAGAGATGCCTGACACCCGTTGTAACTACAAACCCCTCACTCCAAAGATCTTATTGTTTGATAAAAAAAATTTAAAATACTCTATTTGCTAACGCCTAACTCTTAACATCCTATCAATTGATTAAAAAAAATTATTCACACCTTGTAACATATACTCCCAATAATAGTGATGAGGGGCCGCAAGCTGCATTATCTTTCACCATTGTGCCCCGACCGTGAACCATTTATTTCTCTCTCCACCTTCACTCATTGTCATTGTCTTGTTTGCTACTTGCCTTCTATGTTTTGAGATATCTCTTGACTCTTGTATGGACAGTACAACTATGGGTTGTATTATTTTATAAATGGAATGATTTTTTTTCTAAAAAAATTTAAAAAATAAAAAAATAATAATGATTTCATATGAAAACAGAAGATCGAAGTACAAAAATATTACAAGGGGTTGCGCAGTATCTGATTATGATCTTATGTGGGGTAAAAAAATTTTTCTAAACCAAGTTGATTATGTTAATGTATAATTATTGATGAATGCATGTAAAGACCCGTGTTTTAAATACTTTTCTGGAAATAATATCAAGAAAGTGTGAGAAATGTTTTAGTGTTATAAGGGGTCAATTTGTAATTGGTATATGCATTTTGGGTTTATTTGTAACACATTAGAAACACTAGGAGGTGAGACTGTAATTTGGGGGTATGTTAAGAGGGCCAACATCAGATTTTCTAACACAAACAGACTCCTCTCTCTCTCTCTCTCTCTCTCTCTCTCTCTCTCTAACACACCGACTCTCTCCCTCTTCTTCTCCTCTCAAACCTCCATCAAAATCCTTCACAAAATCCACCATCCACACTCAAACTCTTCAACATCCAACCAAATATCTATCTTCTACTCGTGATTTAAAGTCTGGTTCCGTTGGATTCGTCTTGCGAAGCTCATTTCGGTTGGAGTTGGAAGCAAAAACTAGGGTTTCTTTTCCCTTTTATTTGGAGCTCTATCCTTGCTATTTTCTACCTCCTCTAAGTGTATATTGATTGAATGATTGCATTATTATTATTATTATTGTTCCTAAAACTCTCGTTAAATTTGATTACCGCCATGGAATTGAACCTTGAGCTTGGGTTTTACATATTTGGTTGGTTAATCCATGAATTGGTTGTTGATGTATCCTTCTTCTATGATTAGTTATTGTTTGGAAACTCAAAGTTTGGCTTGGGTTGAAATCCCTTCATTTTGGAAAAATCTGTTAAATCTGCTCGTAATGGTCTTTGTATTGATACACCCTTTCAAGTGTATCGATACACAACCTTACTAGTCAGTTTCTGGTGAACTTGAATCGATACAACTTTTGAGGTGTATCGATACACATTTGTATGTTACCTCCCTAGCCTATCGTGGTACGTTTGATGAATAGTCTTGGTTTCTTACATTCTTGGGCACGTGTTAACTTAGGCCCAATTTTTCAAAATATTTTAGCACACAGGTGCTAAAATCATGATATTTCAAATCAAAAAATGAAGTGGTTATGTGTATGGTGCGAAAAAATCGAAAAATGATACACGGAACCACTTCACTTTTTTATTTGAAATATCATGATTTTAACACCTATGCACTAAATTTTTTTGGAAAACTGGGCCTTAGCCACAATCAACACGCTACGAGTTTTTGAAAAAAATGGATTACGTGAATGGTTTGGACACATGATTGGTTAACTTGATTTTAAATAAATTATGATTACTTATTCTAGGGCCACCATTTGGTGCGTCCATAGCCATGGGTGCACGGTGCTCACGAAATTAGGCAGGAGTGCATGAAGCCCACGAAATCTGACAAGGGTGATTCATTCCCTATTAAAACAAGTGGTTATTTGTGAAGTATTGTGAAATTAAATGTTTTATGAAAAATATGATATTTTGAAGAAATAGACATACGACATCAATTGTAACGGTTACGAGTAAATTGATTGACACTTGGGTATTGGTTGGACGTTTGGACTTCTTGTGGACACTGCAACATTGAGTCAATCATTCATAGCCCATATTAGCCTATTCATCCATGTGTATCACATCATCATGTGCATATTTCATTCTCTATACCCTTTACATTAGTAGAAAAGTTTCATATTAGGCTAGTGAGCTCACCCTATCATTTTCAGGTACTCAACAAGGCACATGAGATGAATGCTTGGAGTGTGAATGCATGACATGAAGCTATTTGATCATGAAATTATTTTATCCTCTCCATGCGTAGTATATTTTTGGGAGATGATTTTATAATTTGAATTCCTCCAATCTTTTGACAATTTCAACTTATGTAATAACTTAAAAACCTTTAGTATTCATGTATGTGGGTACGGGTACCCTTGTTTAGGAACACATTAGACTTTAACTTGAGAATTATATATTGACCTTGACTTTTCAACCGTTAAATGTATAACTTTTAACTTATACTATGCGAATTTTATTTGTATTTTGATTATTAAAAATGAGGGCGTGACAATGCATGCCATACGAAATCAAACTCAATTTTGTTTCTTGTTAGGTCACATGTCATGTTAATTTGTTTAATGTGTCTTGTAACAGTAGCTCAAGCCAAAAGTCCAAATAATGGTTATTTTGAGGCAGAAAAGAGCTCCAATCAACCTATGGTATCTTGGTTTGAGACTTAGAGTTTACTTCAATTAAAGGAATCAGGTTACCATCTAAGCGTATGAAATAGCTGTGGGAAGGGCAGTAGAAGTTACTCTTGATGTCTACTCAAATTAGTCTGGGACACTCTGTATTAGAAAATAATAGAAAAGAAAAAAGCTCCAATCAATTGCTTTCTGTGAAGCCAAATTTGGAATGGTATAAGAGCTATCAATTTTGGCGCCGACAAGTGATCATGCCTAACGTGCTTTCTTTTAAAAATTGGACTGTTTTCTAAGGGAAATGACCGTGCCCCAATTTGAGTAGTTTAAAAGTGTTTTTAATGGTTTAAATTTCAAATGTTATCTTACATGTAAGATACTTACCTTATATGTAACATAATCTGAACTATTAATTGTTGAATGAACGGCTCAAATTAGGTACTAAAATGTTGTAGTATCCGTTCCGTTTGTTAAGGACAAAAAGGATGAAAACACAATTTAGCCCGGTAATTGTTATTCACACCCTCTAAATTGTTATCTGCACTATTTTAGTGAAATTTGTATACATGAAAATTTCACTAGAAAGACGAAAATGAGGTGTGGATAACAATTTGAGAGCGTGAAAATCTTTACCTTTTACCCCAATCTTATTCAAATCTTTCTTCGTTAGGAAACCATATCTACAAAGTATATTGATAGGTAATAATAAAAAGGGCACAAAATAAATTTCACACTAAAAAGGATGAAAATATAACCATTCAAATTTACCGGGATGAAAAATTACACGTTGTTCAAAAAAAGGACGATTATTTAATTAACTCCCATTTTATTTGTCAAATATGGACTTTAATAAACATTTTTTCCTCATTCACATAATAGATTCCTAATATGCTTAATTTTTTTTTTGCACACAACAATCTCAATCTTTGAGTAAGGTATCATAAGTTGGCACAAATAAACCAAATAAGATTTACACACACTGTTTTGTTACTCCCTCATCTCAGAATTATAGTCTCTTGCAGAAATATGTGCATTTCCATATATAATAAGTAAAAGGCTTGCTTGGTACAACATTTTATTAGCTTATTTGCATAAAGTCTTGATGAATTTAAACATAATTGCGTCTAGATTCATCAAGATTTGATGTAACTAAGATAATAAGATGCACAAACAAGCCAAAAGTACTTCTACATATTTTTTTTTTTGAATTTTTTCACACCAATTAAAAGAAATAATTGAGGTTTAAATTGAGGCAAAGAAATTCGAAAATCATGAACTAAAGTATTTTTTTAATGGCCAAAAATAACGAAAGTACTTTATTTGTTGATGAAATAGTTATACAAGTTTCTGCAGTAAATTAGAAATTTGGCACTGATGGAGTACTTTTTTCCACCTTTTTTACGTGTTAAATTTTCAGATTGCAAAACTGAAAAATTATACTCAATTGTATGATGTCAATCAAACTTCACATTAGACCACGCTTCTAAAAATTGAATTACAATGAAAGTTACTTAATATAATTAGGCCTAGTTTTTCTAAAGATTTTAGCATCCAAGTGCTAAAATCATGATATTTCAAATCAAAAAATGAAGTGGTTTCGTGTATCGTTTTTCGATTTTTTGCACCAAATTAAAGTACTCCTCGTGTGCTTTAATTTAGTGCGAAAAAATCGAAATGCGATACATAGAACCACTTCATTTTTTGATTTGAAATATTATAATTTTAGCACCTGGGTGCTAAAATCTTTCAGAAAACTGAGCCTTATTAGAGATTAAAAAAGGAAAATAATAGGAATTCCATCCATATGTTGGAGAGGCAAGATATGATGAATATGAAATTGCCAATGAAGCCTTTAAAAAAATTTAATCTCTATAAATTAGAAATCAAACGTTAAGATGCTCTCAAAAATGTCATCGATGAGGGAAAAATGTTAGTGGATAAGGTTCTTTTAATTTTATCATGGTGAACCAACTAAAAATTATGAGCCGTGACAAAACAAGAACAATTTTGTTTTTTCTTCCCTATTCTTTTTGGTCGCTGTGGAAAAAATTGAGCTCATGTACGTATCATGAACTTAATATACAAAAAACTCCGATATGTATGCATCATATTTAGAATTTTTCCTAGAATCACTACCTATAATGAAAAATCTCCAATACATATATGTATCATGAGCTCGTGTATGTATCATAATTCTTTTTGTTATGATTTTATTGATGATGTTTTTCTTCAAAAAGAAAGTTTACACTTTCCAAATTAAAGGGAAGCACTTACGGTCCACTATTTGTCTTCACGTCACTATTGTGGAATAGAGACAGAGATAATGTGCAACAAAAGACTCGTGTTCCTAGGATCTCACTAATTGACCTTACTAGGGTCTAGCCTCCTACCCAATAAGGCCCCGGGTTGTAGTTAGCGCATTGGTTTGATAGGATGCTTTTGAGGATCGCTACATAGACACAATACAATGTCTCACTCTTAGAGGTGCCCCTTGAATTCATTTCCTTTTGGTTTAATATGGTATCGATAACAATAAGGGTTTTTCCAGTTTGTTGCGNCTAAAATTATATTTAAGATTTCAGTTATTTTATCGAAAAACTATCACATTTACAAAAATTATGTCTTTTCTTTTTTGCAAGATGGAAAATGTGATTGCCATTTTTTATTAATTTAAAAATGTTGTGATTGATGAGTCGATGACATACCAAGATTTCGTTCCCTTTGATTTCCCATAACCACCCCCCCTCCGCACTCGTCTTCTATCTCCTATAAATTTTCTCTTCAATTATAACCACTCATAACCTAAACCATAAAAAGCCCAACCGTCCCAATTCGTGACCGGGCTGAACCCGCGGTTCTTGTAGTTAAGGGCCTTCAGATTGTCAAATTGCCAAGCCCTGGTTTAGCGAGTAGAGTAGAAGATTGGGCCACGAATTGTTGGGCCCGAGCATATAGGCCCTATATATACTCCTCTCTAAAACCCTAATGCTACTCCTTTGGTGCCTCCAATACAGCCTTGCTGAGCACAGAGACGACGGAGGCGCAGGAAAGTGTGTAATCGCGCACCGGAGTAATTCTTTGTCCCTCTCCCTCTCCCTCTCCCTCTCCGTATGTTGTGTATGCGTATAACTGGAAGCTTGTTTGTAGGATAATGGCGGACAGCAAGGCGGTGACGATCCGGACCAGGAAGTTCATGACCAATCGCCTCCTTTCGAGGAAGCAGTTTGTGAGTTTTATGATTTTACATGTTGATTGTTGTAGTTGCTGTTAATTTGCCTGTCTCATTTTCTGCTCTTTTTGAATCATTTGGTTCAGATCATTGACGTTCTACATCCAGGAAGGCCGAACGTCTCCAAGGTTTGATCTCTTCACCTTTTCTCTCACTCGAACTCGACATGATTAGGATGTGCGTGTATTTACTGTATTTGCTCTTTATTACAGTTGCTATACAGCTGTATCGGTAGATTTAGCTTTTTTCTTGTTGTGTTAATTCGATTTATGTTGTAGTCGCTAATTAGTGAACTAGTTTTTTCCTAAATGTTGGAATTAGTGGACACGTGGTTTCTGTATGCAAAATGTATGCGACTCTAAAAGTTAGGGATTTGATTAGGTTGAATTACATTTTTGAGAGGGGTTTCGTGGATTGGTTTGCCTTGATTGAAGTGTTGTTCTGGTTTGGATTATTGTCCGCTCACGTTTCACTGACCCGTCGCCTTGTAAACATAAGTCTTGAAGAAAATATGAAAGAATAGTAAACAGAGCTTTTGATATCTGTGATATGAGAAGTTATTTTGATATCTCATATCTGTGACATGCCTGCAGATTCTCTATTTTGTTACAGGCTTACAGCTGATATCTAATGGCAGACTTTGTTCTCTAGATTCTGTTTGATCACAAGTAGATTTACTTCTTGTGGTTTTGAGGGTTTTCCTGGTTGGTATCTTTATCTTAGGCGGAGCTGAAAGAAAAATTGTCGAGGATTTATGATGTGAAAGATCCAAATGCCATCTTTGTTTTCAAGTTCCGGACCCATTTTGGAGGAGGCAAATCTACTGGCTTTGGTTTGATCTATGATTCTGTGGAGAATGCAAAGAAATACGAACCAAAATACAGGCTTATCAGGGTATATTCTCATCTTCTGCTTATTTGATATGCTTATGTGTTGGCATCGGAAATGTTGCAAGAATGGTTGTTGTCTTTACTCTGTGTTTGTCTTTATACTACCTATTGTTTCCTATTACATGGGTACCTGCATCACCAGAGTTGCAGAGTTGTTAACATTGTCTCAGTCATCATTGTTCTGCTCTCATACCTTTTTTGTATTGATGTTGAAAACCTTTGCACTGTGTTATTTGATCCAATTGGGCCAATTCTGTGCAGTAGTATCCAATGAAATGCCATTTCTGTTTAGGTTGTTGAGTAATGCAAATTCCACGGAAGGGAAATTGATTACACATTTCTTTGCTTGAGAGTTTGACCACTCTCTTTAGTTTTATTGGAGTTAATAGGGAATGGAAATTGGTGGGTTGACAAAAGCAAAGTTTCCGAATCGATGATCAGCGTTTCCTTCAGTATAATCATACAACGAACAAGAGTTTTTCCACTCTATTCATTCCTGGTTTCTGCATTACTCTCAAGGTGAATGGGATGGAACACACATGAGAACAAGGGTTCCATTCAGGAATGCACATTCACCCTAATAGCTTAACAGAAGAACTGGAAAACACAACAGTTGAGAAATTTTGTTATTTTAGTTTGCCTATTTTTTCATGGTGTTGTTTCACTTATGTCGGACATAATTGCAACTTTGGCCCCTGTAATTGCTATGGTTTTAGGAGGATGCGACTGTGCCCATGTTTAGGTGAATGAAGTCTGTACATTTTGATATGCATATTCTTTTAGAATGCCAATGGACTACTGGAGTTTTAAGTCGTGATGGTTAGAGGCAAATGTCAATAGTCCATGTAATATCAATCCACTATAGATGCTGTTTTATTCCCGATGGATATATAGATGCTAACTTTATTTCTCTGAGATGACTAGTTTAGTTTCAAACTTTAACGCTAGGCCACTAGGGTCATCATAGCTGTTCTAAGAAATAAAATAAATGTTTCAGTGTGCTATTCAAATATTCAATCCATTATAGATGCTAATGGCAATAAATTGTGATTGCTAGAACCGTCCTTCAACTGCAATAAAGTAGGGGCATACCCCATACTTGCTTTGCTAATGTCTATCGTCTTCCAATTAACACTTGCTTTGCAAATTTCTGTCTTGTTAGATGATTATTTGCGGTTATGAACTTTAAGACCTTGTGCAAGTGTAACATTAATTTTTCAAAATATTGATGTTGGATTCTGAGTGTTCATGTATAGTATATTGGATTACCAAGTCATGTAAATGTGACCAGGATTTATTTGCACTGTAATGGTGCAAGGACAACGAGTATAAGATATCAGTATGGGAAGTTTCTCTCTCTCTCTCTCTCTCTCGCACATTAAAGTTGACCTATTCATCCTTTGCAGAATGGCCTGGACACAAAGGTGGAGAAGTCAAGGAAGCAGATGAAGGAGAGGAAGAACAGGGCCAAGAAGATCCGTGGTGTGAAGAAGGTAAGGCAGACATTGAGTCCATGTTGGTCAATCTCTCTCTCTCTCTCTCTCTCTCTCTCTCTCTCTCTCTCTCTCTCTCTCTGTATACATCCGCATTGAGTGTTGTCAAATGTGCAGACGAAGGCTGGAGATGCTGCAAAGGCTGGGAAGAAGAAATGAGTTTTTGTTGTTTGTTGCATTCTGTGGAAGCAAAGGAATGTTCTTCTGCAGCAACTCCATTCCACAGATTTTTCTGCAGTTATTGTTGGAGTATTTTGTTCGTTTTTCTGTGCTTCGTAGTTAGTTCTTAGGAACTTTCAGCATGTCGTAATTTTTCTCAAACAAACTAGTCATCGAAAGACTATTACTCCTGCCAAAGTTGAGCTTAATTTTCTGTTTTGCGATTTGCCACCTGTCATTGATGCTTGGTACTTAAATTGAAGAGGGTGATTGTAATTTCAGGTATGAGTTTTTGTCATAGCGTGGAATGTGGTGTCTTGATATTATCTTTGTTCCGTGTACAAGAGGTTTGGAGGGATATTTTGGAACTAGGGAAACTGATTCAAGGGCTTTCCATGAGTGGTTTCCTGTGATTGTGTTCGGCAAATTGGTAGTGTTAAAGAACATCTACGAACAAGTCTTCTCTTGCAAAGCCTCTCAGGCTATCGAGGTGCTTGCAAGGGCTGCCGCACTGAATAACGACAGAGTCATTTGAGACTATGTTAGTACTATTAGGCTGTTTTGGCTTAATAATAAGGTTAGGTTCGGTTCGGTTCGGTTTGGTTTACATGTCAAATCTTGAGGAGGATTGAGATGGTTGACAATTTGACATTGTCATTATTCTCGAACGGCTTGATTGGTTAAATGAATTCTTGATAACCTAAACTTGAATTTGTTTTTCTTCTGTTTGGTTGGTAGCTTTCAGGTTGTATTTGGGAAAATCGTTTTAGAATCTTGGAAATTGTGCCGCAAGGAAATGAATGTGATTAGGACAGTTACAAAAACTAGTTCAGGAAACTGCAACCAAGCAACTGTATTTATTTGGCTGGAATCTAACCTCTCAAACAATACCCGTGGGGAATATTTCAGTTTTGGTTTGGGAAAAAAAAATGGTTAATGGTTCGGGGAAAAAAAGAAAGATGGTGTTGTTACTCAAGGGATAACATGCATGTTGTCCCCATCTGAGTCATCTATATAGTGCAATCAACGGCCCAGATCTGTTCAGACCCAAATGATCTACACCGTTCATTACTAGATTGATCTGGATCTTTGATCGTTGAGCACGGATGGCTCGGATGGGGACAACATGCATTCTGTGCCTCCTGGGTCTGGAAAGAAGTAGTTACGGCTCGGGTACCCATCAATTCCGTTGAGATTGCCATCCTTATTTGTCATTGCTGCTCATCTGGTCTAAAAGAAAAGGGGGAATCCCAAAACAAGTGCATCTCAAGTTTTATCGAATCGAATAATATAGACGACGTCATGCTGTATTACGAGTCGAGTGTAATGATTCCAAGTAATCTAATACTACTCCCCTAGTTACAACCACTGGCAACAAATTGCCGGCAACTCCCCATGGACGACCGGATATTTTCTCCTCTCTCTATGGATGGCCGGAATTTCAATTTTTGGACAAGAAGGAGCCAAATTTGAGCTTCAACATCGACGCGGTGGCGGCGACAATAGGCTCTGGTGGTTTTCTTTTTTTCCTTTTCCTTTATGTTTTTATTTTCTGCTATTTTTTAAACTTTTTTTTGGTTGTTGGTGGCTGCATTTGTTTGATTGATTAATAAATGTCATTCTCTCTCTTCTGGCCAAAAAAAAACTGGCAACCAAATGACAATGAAACATTTGACTTGCAACAAAAACAATGTCAGGTATCATTCCATTGCCGGAAACGATAATATAAAACTACTACTCCGTAGTTAATTACATAAATGGTTCCCATTCCAAGCAAAAATAAGCAAATGTACTAAAAAGAATCCCATCAGAGTATTTGCACAATCCAACCATTTATAGCAGTAAATCTCATGCATTGCCTAAGATATCTACTATCTCTGTGCATTGATGATATTACCTTGTAAAGCATTTGCCATTAGAGCATGGTTATCCCATATGTGAACACATTTATTGGGAGATTACATGAGGTCAACTTTAACAAGGAACCAAAAACAATCAAAAATTGCGTTCTTACCTCAACCCCACTCCAAAAAAAAAAAAAAAAAAAGTGAAGGTAGAAAATACGTAATCAATCCCAGAATGTCCAACTTTTTGGTTATCGTATTATACTCCTCACTTTTCACCATGTATTTTTAACCACATGTTTTATTATTGTGTGTTAAGTCTTTACGAGTATTTGCATAGAACTCAGAATGTTGGTAAAAAAAATACATTAAAAAAGAAAAAGAAAAAGAAAAAGAAAAAGAAAAAGAAAATCAACAAAACGCATATGGCCTTTACTAAACATAGTGATATCGAGTCAGGTGATGTCACCTTGTCTTGTTTGTTAAAGTACGGGAAAACAAGTTTGGGCATATATATTTATGAATTGGAACACGTTATAACCCCTTATTTACCGTGCTGAGATGACGTTTCAGTCAGACAGTCTGTGTGCCTATTGTAAACTTTAGAGGGGGCAAAGGGAAGAAAAGAGGATCTTGTTCGTTTTTGGGTTTTGGATTTGGATTTGGGGTTTTGAGTGAAAAGAAAAATATAAGTAATGATTGGTAATAGAGGATAATAATTGGAAAAGGATAGACATAAATAATTGAAAATATGGAGTAGTAATTAAAAATATAGATAATAATTGAAAGAAAATAAGAATAAGAGAATTTAAATTTGGATCTCAAGACCCAAACCAGACAAGGTCACAACTGACAAGTCATTTGGTGTTAAATAGAAATCCAAATTCGGACAATTCCCATGATAAATTCAAGACCAACCCAAAAAAGGGAAAAAAACCTTAAACTTGGGGAGAGAGAAGGATTGGAGGGAAATTACAAGGAATACAATCGAAATTACAAACCCGGCCTACTCTACCCACAGTAAACACAAACAAACGTAAAGACATAAATCTCACTCCTCGTACTCCTACTCACCAAACAAACACCCCCTTGTCTCGATACTCTGTCTCTCTCTCCAAAACCCCCCATTCATCACCTTCCTCTCTCTCTCTCTGCAATCGGTTTCGTTCGGTCGCCATTGACTCTTTGGTTTCTCGGCGTATAGATACAGCTCTCCTGCATGTATACCCAGGTACATTGATTTAGGTTTTTCCTATGTGCGACGGCGGTGGGAAATTCCCAAATCATATCTTGATTCTGTTTTTGCCTTTTGTACGGTGGAACGCATTGTTTTATTTTTCTTAATTTTGTCTTGTTTTCTTTGTATCTTTGAATTTTCGATGATTCTTGAATTTTTTCAAATCAAGACTTTTGATTTTGTGTATGATATGAGGCTGTGAAGCTTGATGGTCGTTTAACATTCTTGTCTTGGCTAGGATTGTTAGTGTTTATGTTAGAACGTGACTGTGGGTTTTGAAATTAGGGTTTTTCTGAGCTATTGGATGAGGCTAGCGAGGGCTTTTGATCTGCTGCTATTCATGCGAAGCCTCACAACGGCGTGATGTGCTTCTAAAACCCCAAACTTCACTCAGTCCCGTCTCGGTAGTTGTTTCGCTTTGGACGCCACTTGTTAGGTTCTACAACGTAAAGATACCGCTGCCGTGCAGGTATACCCTGGTACATTGGTTTAGTTCTTGCCGTGATGGTGGTTTAAGAACTCCGAATTATGTTCTCATTTTGGGATAAAGCTTCCCTACAGTTTGATTAGAATCCATTCCGGTCCAGTCTGCTCTTTTTTGGGTCATGTTTCGGTTCATAATAATTATCTGAGCTGGTCGTTTTTGTGGAATGTGTCAAGTACATTATTAACGTAAAATGTCAACTTGATTGAACATGGATAGCTGCAGCCTGCATGTACGAAACAGATTTTCAAAAGAAAAAACAAACGGGAAAAAGTTGATTTGGAACTTAAACTGCAATTTTTTCCTTGCACAAATCTGTCTTGTTCATGAAGATACATATATCGATCTTCGATCAAGTTGATTCTTTACTTGCATAATATGCTTGAGGAGCTTTGTAAAATGAGGGGCCCACAAAAGCCTAAACTGGACTGGACTGGACCTTAAGGAAACTGGAGGGGTGCTTGGTCCCTTATTTTGTCTCCTTTTTTACCATCAGTCTTGTCATTGTTTTCTCATGCATTTTGTTTTTGTACCATTTGATTTTCAGATGTTCCCGAGCTTGGTGGTTTTGTGTATGATCATATGATGTGAGTCTCTGAAGCTTCACTGTCCACACATGCTTATTTTGTTCTGAATTTTCTGTGCTTATCTTTGAATTGGACAGAGGGTTTAGATTAGGGTTTGTGTGAGTCTTTGGGTAAGATGAGAGAGGGCTTGAGATCCAAGGTTATGGCTGCAAATGGTAATGCCGATTCAGGCACAAGCAAGGCTGATGAAATCACCAATGAGGGTGACAACGCAAAGAAAGAGCCGGAGCTAGAACAACCACCGCAGCTGGGTCAGTTCTCTTGCCCCCGGTGCAACTCGATGGACACCAAGTTCTTCTTGTACAATGACAGCAAACAATCTCAGCCCCGGCACTGCTGCTGTTCCTGCCGCCACTCATGGATTCAGGGTGGGACCTTGTATGCTAAAGATACTTCTATAGGCAGAAACATCAAGCGTAGGTCTGAGCGAGGAGAAGATGCCAATATCTCTTCTGCTGATGTCAACGATGTTACATCAGGGCTTGAAATTGGGCTAGGGCAAAAAGGGAGGGGAAAGAGAAGGTTGGAGAGTTCTGATGATAAGAGGCAGCGGGGCCCATCACGTGGCCAGCGAGAGCCGGATCATGCCCCGTGCCCACGGTGCGATTCTACCGACACCAAGTTCTTGGCCTACAACAACTACAAAGTCTCTCAGCCGCGGTACCTGTGCAATTCATGCTGTAAGACCTGGACTCGCGGTGGTACCATCCGAGAACGGAGGGGGAGGGGAAGGGGGATGAAGAAGAGGAGGTTGGAGGGTTCCGACTGGGAGAAAGCTATAGCTATTTCAGGTCTGGAAAAGGTTGGTGAAACCAACAATTCTGATGGTAAGGAGATGGTAATGAAGGTTCCAAATTTGACTGATCCAGAATGTGTTAAAGATTCACCATGCGAGATGAAGAGAAATGGGTCTCAGAATGATGAAGTTAATTCTGGTCTAGAAAAAGGCGATGAAACCAACACTGATGGTAATGGGATGGCAGCACAGGTTGCATATTTGAATGATTCAGAATGTGCTGGAGATTCTGTGGGCGAGGAAAAAATGGAAGGGAAGAAAAATAGGTGTGAGGAATCTGAACAAATAGAATGCAATCAAGATGCTGATCATAATGTGCATGGTGAAAACCATAGAGGCAACACCGGTGCTAATGCTGTTACATCTGGGCTTGAAATTGGGATAGGGCGGCAGGGGATGGGAAGAAGAGGGGTGAAGAATTCTGGTAGGGAGAAAAATTTAGCAATTAGGAAGAATCGGCAACGGGGGCAGCAGCGAGAACCGGATCATGCCCCATGCCTGCGATGCAACTCTACCAACACCAAGTTTATGTTCTATAACAACAACTCGCTCTCTCAGCCTCGGTACATGTGCTATTCCTGCCATAATTCCTGGACTCGCGGTGGGACTGTCAGAGACCACAGGGGGAAGAAAACAAGAAGGATGAAGAGTTCTGACAAGGAGAAAGGCATGGTTGATTCAGGTTTGGAAAAAGGTGCTGAGACCAACAATACTGATGGTAAAGAGATGGTAGGGAAGAGAAATGGATCTGAGGAGCCTGAACAAACCGAAAATAATGAAGAAGCTGATGCTAAAGCCCATGGTGACAACCATACATGTAAGCTTAAAATTGGGAGAGGGCGGAAGGGGAGGAAAAGGAAAAGGGTAGAGAGTTCTGTAGTCAATGGGGATGAGGACACACTGATAAAGAAGGTTCAGGAGGTCTCTTGTGTTGGTAAGGCTCAGGTTGTTGGTAGGATATTGAGGCCAAGGACACTGACAACGAACAGCATTGAGAAGACGGTTGATGTTGGACTTGTTGACGGTGTCCTGGGGGGTACGGGGAGGACAGAAACAGATATTTCATCCAAAAATAGCACTGAATTAGAAAATTATGACGTTGCCCAACTGATTGACAGGCAAAAGAAGAAGATAAAAGGAAAAGTGCAGGGGAAAAGGGGGGCGCTGAAGGCTATTGGCAGTGAGAAGCAAAAGGTGGTGGACATCAGGGAAAATGGTGATCAACTAAAGCCCAAAAAGGTCACTAGGGCTTCTAAGTTTCTGGACAATGGAAAGCACAACAGGCTAGCCAGTAAGTTACATCATTCAAGCCAGAAAATCCTTGTAAGATTGTCAAAAAGAAGCAAGCAAAATGAAGGGGGACATCACACCAAAAGTACAGAAAAGCAGTTATTGAGAAATCGCATAATAGCTATGCTTACTAGTGCAGGCTGGACTATTGATTATAGGCCCAGGCAAGGCAGAGAACTAGGCAGAGAGTACATGGATGCGGTATATATTAGTCCCGAAGGAGGTGGTGGTTTGTGGTCAGTCACCAAGGCTTATGAAGCTCATAGACAAAAAGTTGAAAGTGGCGAGGCTGATAGTAAGGCCATTGCTGCATTTACTCCAATACCAGAAGAGGAATTAACCTTATTACGCAGGTCAGCAAAGAAGAAAATGGGACTAAAAACGGGATTGAAGGGAGAAAGAAAGGGTGCAAATAAGAAACACAAAGGAGTTACTCAAAAGATGAAGTTTAAAAAGACCAATGCCAACAGAGGAACAAAACAAAAATCGTCGGATAGTGAACTAGATGTTCCAGCTAATATGTTGCAGAGGGGAATGCAAAGATCAAATCGGAGGAAGAGACAAAATGGAAAGAGATATGCTCTGGTGGTTCGTCACTCGAAGAAAGGGTTGGATCCAGATGGTGAAGGCTATGTACTATATGATGGGAAGCGCAGTCTTCTTTCCTGGATGATTGACTTGGGAACTGTTCCTCTTAGCGGGAAGGTTCAATATATGAACCCTGAAAGGACTCAAGTATTGCTTGAGGGAAGAATAACCAGAGATGGCATTCATTGTGACTGCTGCAATGAAACCCTTGCTGTTGCAGAATTTGAGTCTCATGCTGGAAGTAAAGTTGCACAACCATTTCAAAATATTTATCTTGAGTCCGGAAGCTCCCTTTTCCAGTGTCTAGTAGAGTCGTGGAGCAAACATGATGAGTCTGAATGCATTGGAATTCATTCTGTTGATGTTGATGGTGGTGATCCAAATGATGATACATGCAACAAATGCGGGGATGGTGGGGACTTAATATGTTGTGATGGCTGTCCTTCAACTTTTCATCAAAGTTGCTTAAATATACAGGTATTATTGTATTGCCTCATTTTTTCACATGGTTCTATGGTAATTTACATTTAGTCACTATCACTTTGGATGGGTACTTTGAATCTTCATATAATGGATGGGTACTTCGCATTTTCATATATTCGATATCTGAAAGTTGTGCCCTCATGTGTGATGCTGTAGCAATCATAGGCTTATTTATTTTGTAGGTGGTCCCAATGTGAATAATCCAAAGCTAAGCTTCTAGGTGGAAGATAAAAAGAATGTTTAGGAGGGAAAAAATTATATTAGAAAACGATCAAGGATCAAGGGTCAGAGAAGGACAACCCCTTGTTGCACCTGATAGAGTAAGAAGACAGCACAATACAAAACTAATTTGAACACCCACCAAGTAGAATATTTGTACAATGTGCATGACCACACAAATTGGCGGAGCTACAGCTGGGATCACGATTGTGGTAAGTAGTGATTCAAGAGGCGAAAATGGATGAAGAAGATTGAGAGAAATGAGAGAGTGGTATGAATGGAAAGAGAAGGCAAAAAGATAGATTCTTTAGTAAAATAAAAATCTTCAAAGAAGCAACTGCAGGGATTTTGCTGAAAATAGTTTGTGATATGGAAATGTGTTTGTCCATGTTATGAAGACAGTTTTCTCAATAATTCTTTTGGGCATCCAAATCAAACTACTTGTCTGTAGTTGTGTTTACAAATCAGCTATGTTTCTTTTATTTAATGTTTTTGATGTGCTTGTTCAGAAAAATGTCTCTGCAGAGCTGTGCAGTTAGAGAAATTTCTTGTTGATTAGCTTATATCAAAATCTTCTAATGCAAGGGGTTTTTACTGGCCAATGCAATAATCATTCTTTCCTTTTCTTTGTAGAAGTTCCCTTCTGGTGACTGGCACTGTGTGTATTGTTCTTGCAAGTTTTGTGGCATGGTTGTTGGGAATACACGTCAGAGTGGTGATGCAACTGGCTCTGCATTGCTAACGTGCCGGTTATGTGAGGAAAAATGTATGTACTACAGTTATCACAGTGCTACGATTTTTTTGGGATTTTCTTACCTCTGTATTTCCCTGTTTGATTCCAGAAGATGGCTAGTTTGTCTAAAATAGCGATTATGTTGCCTTTTGTAGACCACCTACTCTGCATTCAGTCAAATGATGCTGTGCATGTTGATTCCGATTGTCCATCTTTTTGTGGAGAGAAATGTCAAGAGGTAACTATTATTCATTCTGCAGCTTCAGTACTGTTGTTTGGTGGAATAAGTAGTAATTTTACGTAGTTGCTAAAATGCTATGGTCGTTAATTTCGTTTGGGTCCCCAATTTTGAACTCTTTAATGGTTCACTCCTGTCTCAACGGCGAAGTCATTGTACTTGTTAGTAATTTATTAGTCCTGACACAGTTATCTCCTGATGTTCATGTTGGCTATAAATTTTGACATCTTGTTTCTACTGTGTTCTAAATTGTAATGTCTCTGGTTTTGTTTGATGGTCATGGTACATACAACTGGCTATGTGATAATGCTGATATTTTGTATTTGTCTAGTAGTGTGGATCACAGTAAAGTAAAAATTGGGTGGACTGGTTAAGTTTTAGGAAGGAATATTGTCAAATTATTTTATCTTGATATAGTTCTTTTTACTTTATTAGTCTGGTAGTGTACATTATTGTAACCCGCATAACAATGCACGAAGGGTTTGTAACAGTTCGTGACTACTGACGATGTGGCGTCAGGAATTTTGGTTGTTAATTCTAGACTTATTAGATTGATGATTTGTTCCCCAAACTGCCTCTTATTTTGATCCATGTATATCCATAAAGGGGGCAAATGAATTCCAAAGAAATCACTGTTTTGTGCTTCCTCCATTTTGACACTGTTACAGTATTTATCTTCTTGGTGCAGTTTGAGTAATCGAATTTGGGTGCAATTAATCCAACTGATAAGTCATCTGTTGCAGAAGGAGCACTAATAACAGTTTGCTTGATGTACAAACAAAATAAGTATTTGCATGATGCATGACTTTAAAAATACTGATTACAGCATAGCCATTGCTCTGCCATTTTGAGGCATTAATATGCTACTGGACCTAAGGTGAGTATACATGACCAGCAATATTGGCACCTTATACTAACTTTTTGGCACTATATCTCCTTTTCAGCACCATATCTTGTTCCTTTTTTGTCAAAAAATTGTTAGTCAATTTGTGTTTTCCTTTTCTGAGCTTTTCTTGTTACCTAGTGTGTTCTCTATTCATTGGTAGATTGGTGCTAAATAAACATAATACTTGGTCAACAGGTCTTTGAGCGACTACAGGTGCTTCTTGGGGTTAAAAATCAACTGGAAGAAGGATATTCTTGGACTCTTTGTCAACGTTTTGATGTCAGCCCACACGCATCTCTTAGTAGTGTTCCTTCAAAAGTTGAATGCAACTCCAAGTTAGCTGTTGCATCATCTATTTTGGACGAGTGTTTTTTGCCAATTGTTGACCAGAGAAGTGGGATCGACATGATTCGTAATGTTGTCTATAGTTGTGGGTAAGCAATCTTAACTATGTTTTTGGCTGAAAGGTACTGCATTTGTATTGCAGATGAGCAAAATTGTCAGTTACTAGAGAGTTCTATGCGAGGTGCACGCTCCTTGCATGCATGTGAAACTCTATAACTAGACTTATAAAGACAGAGAGTTGTGAATGTGAATAAATTTTGGTAATATTGTTGTTTGGCCGTAATTTACCTTAAAGTTGTAGTTTGTTGCAAGAGTTTGATAGTCATTAGAAAGGTTTCTTGTGCCAACTGAATATTGTGCTGGCAACTGATAATAGTTCCAAAACCTGTATCAATTCCTCGTTTATTCCTTTTTTCAAGATGGGGAATTTTTCTGAAATTGTGTGCTATCATATTTGCCCTTTAAATCATGAAAGTAGACGTGATTAGCATTTTTTATAGTAGCGTTGTTTGAGGACAATATTGGTACAGTCTAATACTGACACGACACCGAATAGAGGGGACCAAGTGGCCATCCTCTTTTCTATATTCAACAGATGTTTAATGACCTAATAGTCTAATACTAATACTCTTCTTGTCTCTTAATGGATATGATCCCAGGTCCAACTTTACTCGGCTGAACTACACTGGTTTCTTCACTGCTATTTTGGAGAGGGGTGACGAAATTATCTCAGCCGCACCCATAAGGTCTTTTTCTGCCTGCATTGTTATCAATTTTGTTACAGCTAGGATGATGAGGCACAAATACTGTTTAAATACTAGATTTTGGTTGATGGAATACGACTACATTGTTGGCCATGCATTTCAACTGTTTTGTGGACTTAGAAGTTGAAAACAGGCATGAGTCTTTATTATGTATGCTAGTTGCGATCAGCGCAGAACAAAAGTTAGCAACAAGGTTTACGGCCCAAACTCTTCTTAAGTTGTGTTTGGGGAGCTATACATATTTTTACATCATATTCTTCTCATTATGCACTACTTATGTGTTGACACATGTATGGTTCTAATTCTTGCTGTGTTGTCCCTCTTTTTCCCGATTAAAACTTGAATATGATGATAGTATATATCAGTCAGACAATGGCAAGGCTAGCCATTTCCCCATTGACTCCTCTAAGAAGATTCGAGGGATTGAGATTTGTTGAAGCTGGACTAGCTAAGGGTATGGTTGTTTGGAGTTGGAGTTCGATTTTAGAGATGCTGAAATTTAAATCTACAACTTAGACTAATTGAATTTGTGATTCCTCCGGAGGAAGTGCTAATTATTTGATTATGTTTTTCTTTATCTTGTTACTTTTCTAGAGTTTTTATTGTATCTGGAATGTTGCATACTTCCATGAGAATAAGATTATTTTTCCAGTTACTCAAGAACTAAGAAGCTATGGCGTAAAGATACTGGAAATTCTTTAGGACAGATGCAGTAACGAAAGATATCTTACTATTACCTAATCAAATGTGAAATCATGTTACCTTCTATTCTCAGTCCCACACCTTCCTAATTTGCATTTACCTCAATACAATAATAAAAATTATGTTTATTTCTAAATGTATGCTACTTGAGTCACGTTACCATGAGGAAGGTGGTCTCAGATAGGTAGCTCATTGAGTAGTTCGCATGCCATGGTCATTCTATGGAAGCTGTTAGAGGGAATGAGTGAGAGAGTGTAATAATCCCTAGCCTTAACTCCTCTGACTAGCATAAATATCTCGGCACAATCCAGCTTGAGTTGGGTAATTGGATTCACGTCCATAAAGGATCTAACAGTTTTTTTTATCTTCTGCCTGTCAGAGTACATAATGCACATTCCTTCTTTTTCCGGGCTTGTAGCAAGCAGTTATGCCAAGTTGTTTATTTGCTTTTGTACGATAATTGACACATGGACTGTGTTGGCGTTTCCAATCCTTCTCATCAGACACTTGATTTATAAACGGTTCATTGGTTTTGACCTTTGTCATTATTCAATGAATTTTCTGTTAACATCTTCTAGAAGAGGAGTCAAATGCTTTTTTTGAATGCATGTTGTATAAACATCAATTTTTCCCACGATATGATTATTTTTTGTCAAGTCTGTGTACGTATTCTCTCAATATGGATAAATACATTGGAGTAGGACTGGACCTGTAGTTACTGATTCAAATTTGTGAATTCCTAAACCAAAAGGAGTCGAGTCAAGCTGCCGTTTTCCCTTCCTTCCATCATCTTCATGGAGCAAATGGAGTCCAAACGAATTAGACACAAGTCACATAACACTCCTTGCAACATTTCCTTCCAGTCAAAACTCAAAAAAAAAAAAAAAAAGACCAGAAAAGAGCAAAAGCTGTAGCAGTAAATTTTATTTCTGTTCTTTGCATCCAAACTCTAAGTTACATTAAATAGAAGCATTCACAATTAAAGCTTCATTATAAGCGATCCTTTTCCCAACGATATAGATTGGAAGTTTTGTCTTACATTCTGCCTTAAACTTACTTTTATTGTTTGAAAGAGAAACAAATTCGTTCTGAAACGTTGTATTGATTAGTATGCCATCGGAGTTTGCATATCAAAATAGGAATCATGTCTATATGTTTTTCAGATTCCCTAATCATATAGTGTATTGCAAGAGGGTTCATAATCTTTAGATATAGGTGTGAACTGTGAAGCCTGAATTTGAGATAATGCAAAGAATTTGTGACCAGAAGACATCGAACATTGCATGCCTGATGGCATGATAAAAAGCATTGGCTTTCGGGACACCTATAAGATGTTTCCATTCATGTCTCATACAGATAAACAAGAACAGGAAACAAAAAGAAAAATGAAGAAGCATTTATAAGTATGGTCCTTTTTTGATAATACACCATATAAATTTGTCTTTAAGCCATAGTTGTCAAAGGTGCGCCTAGGTGAGAGGCGCACCCCTCGCACCTTGCACGAGCAGAGGTGATGCGACTTCAAAGATGCTTAACCAAGTCGTGTTCAGTCGATAAAGGTGCAAAGGCTCAAGGCGTGAAAAGGCGCGCCTTTTCAGTTGTAATCACAACCGTAGATCAAAGCTAGGTTAGGTGTCATTTCCTTACTCTTTCCAGTCAATTTAGTTCTCTGGTCTCTAGACAAGTCAACCTCTTGCTTTAGGGACTTCTCTTTTGATCATCGTAGCTCATCTCTCCTCTCGATCAGTTGGCGTCCTCTCCTCTCTTATTGATCTTCAACCGTTCATTATTAAAGAGTGCTTTGTTTTGTTGATTTTGACGTTTTAGTTCTTCTCTACGTGAGAATCCTATTTGACCATTTGGTAGATGTTTTTAGGTATCTTTTGGATCATATGCTCTATAAAAATCATTGGCTTAGTGTTTTATTATTTGAAGTCTTCGTGTATGGTCTTTTCCCATTTTTTTCCGCATAGGTGCGCCTCGCCTTGAGCCTCTCGCCTAGGCCCTGACAGGATTTTGTGTCTCGGTGTGCCTCTCGCCCTTGACAACTATGTTTTAGCTATGAAATTGTGTTTATGGACTACCAATAGTCTACCATAGAAAACTTTAAGCTTCACATGATGTAAGTAGGCTTATCATGACAGAAGTCATACCACCGGTCGGCTACATATCGGTACAAAGATATATAGAAAGTAAAATAAAGACATTGTTTCCTTTATATCTTATTAGATATTGCCAACAGTAATTTCACTAGTTAAACTAACCGTTTTTGAATACTGATTTTCGTTGGACAATTTTCATTATTGATAGCATTTCATCATACTATGTAGGGATGGCAACGGGTGGGGTATTGGATGGGGAATGCCTCCCTAACTCCATCCCTCAACTCTAAGTCTCCGTTGCCCCTGCCTCAAACCTGAGCCATTTCTGCCCCTCCTTTACCGTATGCTTCCTTTGTAACTTCAGAAAAGATGGACACAGAAGGGGGATAATGGGTTGAAAATCGAGGCCATAAGTAATTATTTCAAAATGTTTTTTTTTAAAAAATAAAATAAAATTTCAAGTGCCTTGGAAAAAGGGCACATGTCCTGAAATCGAACTTAAAAATTTGATTTTCAAGTTTCAAATCATGTGTACAAGTAGCTTGGTGGGGTGCTTGCATCTCATGAAAGTTGAAGTCTCTAGGTTGATGGGTATCTTTTACGTATGCGGTCATGAAGTACAATTATAGTCCTTCATTAACTAAAAGCACCAACTATGATAGAGAAAGGAAGTTTTCTGCTTGAAATTCCAGAATTTTGCTGCTAATTCGTTCTTATTCTTCTTTCCTGACGTAAGAATCTTTTATAAGCATATTTCATTTTTCAGCGCATCCAAAATATAATATCTATCAGCCCCATGTTTTCTTCTGGGGTATATTTGATTGTTTGTTGTACCCATCTTATGGTTTTCATTCTTGTGAATTCAATTTTGGAAATATTTGAGAATGCTACTTTTCTTTTATTAATTTTTTGTCTTCCTTTTTGCAAGATGAAAATGGAAACAGAATGTACAACATTAGAGTATTTGCGTGAATATGCCTAAATGAGTATCTCACTGTGGTTTCCTCGATATCTAAATGAATTCTCTCATCCTTGTTGCGTGTTGAGTTGCCGAATGAGTTATTTGATTCAATTGGCTTCTGTGATGATTCTCCCATTGCTAGTGCATGGAGTAATACCTTTGCATTATAAGTGAATATCTGTTTTCTTTAAGGATATCACTGCTAATAATTACTGGAGTTATAATTTTTACTTCTTGATGAATAGGATTCATGGTAATCATTTAGCCGAGATGCCATTCATTGGGACGCGACATATTTATAGGCGTCAAGGGATGTGTCGTCGGCTACTAGATGCAATTGAATCGGTATGTCATGATTTGTGAACCAGATCTTGTTACTTTCATTGTGTGTTTTGGGGAACACAATCAAGGACTAAAGTGACTTAAATGTGCATTTTTATTTGTTCACTTCCTTGTCTTCTGATGCTAAACCATTTCTGACACAATTGTCCAGGCTCTCCGCTCTCTTAATGTTGAGAAACTGGTTATACCTGCAATCTCTGAAATGCTGCAAACATGGACTTCTGTTTTTGGTTTCGTGCCCCTTGAAGGATCAAACAAGAAAGGAATGGAACACATGAATATGATAGTGTTCCCTGGTGTAAATATGTTAGAGAAACCTTTATTGAGGAAGAAATTTGGTGGAGAGAGTCTCATTTCCACCACAGGTATTTCATGAATGCTTATAGGACATGCCTTCCACAATTTCTCTCTCTAGGATTTTCAGATTTTATGTTTGCATTTTAGGTACAAGCCCCACAGAACGCAGAACAGAGCATCAAACTTCATGTTCTCAAGGAATAAGCGACATAGCTGCATCTGAATATGATGCATCTGATGTAACTAGCGAGATGGCGAATTTTCAAGCCTCTATTGCCACTGAAAAAACTCTTGTTCAATCAATTGTGATCCATGATAATCAAGAGTGTGAAAACAAACAAATTAAAGATTCAGAGGCTTCTGGCGGAGATTCTCTTGAACTTGATGGACAATGTACTGTGGAGGAAATGAATAAACAACAAAATGCTCACGAGTTATCTCATGTTTCCAAGATCACGTTTGATGCAACAAAATTGGAGGGATCTCCTGATTGTAAAGTTAAGGAAGATGCTGATCATGAGCTAAATGGAGAAGTTAAAGCTGTACGCCTTTCTGCTGACTTGATGACTCAACCTCAGGATGCTGCATTATCTCATTCGAAAGCCCAAATTCACGAACCTTTAATAGTTGCTTCAGTTATGAGTAACTGCTGTCCTCTTGGTGGGGCTGTTGATGATTCTAATAAACCTGGGTTCCAAGCATCTCATACTAGTAATGGACTTTGCAAGTCCTCTGAGTGTCACTTGGGTGTTGATGAAAATGTTACTTCTGCCGTAAATACGATAGAAGCCTCGAATCGTGGTGTTGGGGTGGACCAGACTCCTTGTGTGGTTACTGTGAAAGATATCCATGAACCGAAAGAAGAATTCAATGCCTGTAATACTGATTCCTGTTCCCTTGGTGTGGATTCTGTTCCCAACAGGCCTCAAAGAAGCGCCAACTGTTCCAAGGAATCTGAGTCTGGTTGTCAGGTAGGCCACATCATCCTGGTCTAACTCGCTCTGTTCCTCTCGGAGTGGTAATGCATCTGATTTTCATGAGGTGATTCTACTACTAGAACAGGCCCTTTAGTCTCTCTCTCTCTCTCTCTGTGTGTGTGTGTGTGTGTGTGTGTGTGTATGTATATATTAATATACCTGTGTGCGCGTGCATGTGTTTATATTTATGTATGTAAACACGTGTGATTGTTGCGTGCACACAGAGACACAGACACAAGTTTGCCTATAGAAACATCTACTGACACCATTGTAAAGTTGCAGCAGATTGAGGTAATTTAGCTTGTTTATGTGAAATTGGTGTTCAGTTAGAAATCACTTCTTAGCGGTGACTTATTGGATCTTTGTTTGCATAAAGAGAGGATTTGCTATTTGGCATGATGACCAGGTCGTCATGGTTGAAATTTTTTCGTAGCATTCCACTAGAGATATTATCATTTCTATGAAAATGATATCTTGTAGTAGCCAATTTGTTCTTTTCTTTTTTTCCACCATCATTTGTGGTACCTTTTATTCTGACACACTTGTTTAATCTCCACAGTTTGCTCTGTTAACTCCGCAATCTAATGTACTGCAGGTAGAATGTCATAGATTGTTGAAGAGTGGTAAACTTGCTGACTTCATGTAGCTTGATGTAGAAGCGAGCTTGCTTGTTGTTGCTGTTTGGAGGCCATAATCTAATGGAGAATCTGCATCTTTTTGGAGATTGGGAAAATTGTAAATAACTCTTTTCTTTTCCTTTTTTTTATTATAATATTTTGGAATCAGTTCGCAGAAGGCTAGCAAGAAGAGAGACACCTCAAGTTTCAATAATCTGACTAATAAATTGTTGCAACCTTCTTTGAGAGATGTGATTATTTGAACTTGACAGGCCAAAAGGGAAGTTTTTTGAGGTATGTTTTGCATTCTCTTTCCTTTTATCTTTTCCTTAATGGTCTTTGGTAGCATTTACTCCCTCCGTCCGTCTTTGTTTGTCCATTTTCGGCATTCGTGCCATGTTTTAAATTGTCCATATCGTTAAATTTATAATGAGTTTCATGATTTTGAAATTTCGTATAATAGAGCTAATTGAGATCTATCAAACAAGATCCATATTGAATATTTTTAGAGATTCGTATTAAAAATAATGTCCGATTTTTTAAGAGGTGAAATAGTGAAAATGGACAAACATAGACGGACGGAGGGATTAATATCTTTATGTAGTCATCCTTGCTCCGTGTTTCTTTTCTTGTTTATGTTTTTCCCGAACTTCATGTAGAGGTTTTGTTCTCGTGCTTATTTTATTCTCTATAGTAAAATGGTGCAAAAAATTAGTTGGTAACACGGCTTGTTTTTCCATTCCACAACATTTGGCCATATAGTTTATTCAAAATAACTGGTATTTTGCTTGAATTGATTTCACTGTCCCATTTCATTTCCCCCTCATCCGTTGATGCCTTGAGCTCGAATGTATTTCCTCCTTCCTGGCGTAGCTTTGTGCCATCTACTGTGCTTTTCTTGCCTTGTCCATGGGGAAAGTCATGAATTACTCATTGCACATTCTATATTCACATTAACTTCCGTCCCTGTTTTGTTTTATCTTTTCCGCGACCTCGTCATTCCTTCTGTCCTTGCTTATTGATGGGTTTAGTACTTGTCTTTCCATCCATGCAACCCAGTAACAGAGTAATTTACATTGTAGATGCAAAAGGTTCAATTGTAGCCATAGAGTTGAACTTGTTTTCGGTTGTATCTAACTGCGAATGCTAGCTGGCCTTTGAGTTTTTATTTTAGCCAAAAAGCTGCATGGCCTCGATGATTCTATTTGGACATGGGATTTCTTTTTTCCGGAGATCCATCTGCCTGTATTCATCATTTTGCAGTGAAATTTCCAAAGCATCACTTTCCAAATTTTACTCGTTGCAATGTTATGTGAAGAGAAAATAGAGAAACTTGTGTTTTTTTGACACACATTTCCTAATAATTGTTTCCTTTATCTCCCTGCAGTAGGGTCTGTTGCATCTAATTCCAGAGGGCATGTAGAACAACACAGGAATATTTTGCTGCGCGCATGGAGCGTTCAATCTTCTTGACTAGAATGCTGCTGGTGAAGCTTGTCATGCATCATTATTGAGGGGGTCCAAACTCAGAACTGATGATAGCTAGTCTTGTAATTATCTTTTTGTTCTTCTTTTTTTTGGCAATATTGTGTATCTAGTATAAGCTTCTCAGATATGAAGACGGTAAAGGATTGTAACTTATTGTATTTTCTTAGAGCATCTCAAATGGCGTACCATTTCTATATAAGTCAAAGTCATCTTTTTTACAGGGGTTCCCAAAAATGTGCACAATTGTCTTCTCAAAAGAGAGAGGCGTGTTAAATCATAAAAAAGCAAAAGGTGCATATGCAGTATGTCGATCTCAAATATGAGCATTGTAAATCAGTCGAAATATTGTTACATCAATATGCAGGTGCTATTTATGATAAGCGTGTCAAATTTATTATATTGGTTGATATCGTTTCTTTATGAGTGCTTCTATTATCGTCATGACTTATTATACTTGAAACAAAATTGAAACCTGCATATATAAGTATATCCGACGACCAAATTAAATCCTACATACTCATCTAATAAGCCTTTGTTTGTGAACCAACGAGAAGTCGAGGACAAACATTCGGTCGGATTTTTCGCATATTGGATATAACTAATGCTCCTTATATTATATTTGCCCATATACTATGTTTCTAAAGAAATATCTGGTTAGCAAACGTATCCGGTCAGCAAGTGATCCGTCGCCTTGTTTGGTGAAGGGATATAAGAGGGAGATATGGGAAGAGGTCAGATGTACATATTCGGGTCGAGTGTCTCCGGCATTTGTTTAAATTTTAGTTTCCATATATAATTTGACTTGAATTTATGTATTCCCTTAGTGGGGGATATGTACAACAACAAACAAATCAAATAACTTTTAATCTCACATTCTAAAATAATACTCTTCCAATCATATCCACCTCTTTTATCTCTCTCATCCAGTTGGAATACTTTCGTAGTAACTTCAAGTCATTTCTACGTCATCCTAGTGACTTGATTAATCAAGCCTTCCATAATATATATATATATTTGGGATTGGAACCGTACAATTTTGTCGGGATTATTGAGGAGATCATTCATGTAAAAAAATCAAATTTATTGACTATCGGTGACCATATGTCAGAATACAATTTATAGGGATGGCCAATATAATTTGAACAATACACTCTAAGACAAATTGTCTCAATTGTATGTCTATCAATCTTCGATGATCATAATTTTTTGTACCTATTATGTGCTCAACATTTATCAAAAAATGAATGATTTCGATCCCAAATGAATATTTTAGAGAACTCACAATTAAAGTCACTACGGGATATAATTACTTAGCTCAGTACAAGAACCTCGAGTATCTCCCTTACGGCTCGTTTGGATGGGGTCTTAGTGGGGGGCATAAATATGGGGGGTCTTATTTATGCCGGGCCACCTACTGAATAGTTTCTTAAAATAAGTGCAGGGGTGTTATTTATCACCCGGACTAAATATCACCCCTTCAGGGGTGTTATTTATGGACACCCCAGGGGGTGTCCATATTTATGACCCCCTAATACCCCTGGAAAATGACCATTGTACCCCTTTTAATACCCCATCCCAATACCCCTCCCAAGACAATCGCATGTACTATGTTTTCTTTTTTTATTATTTGAAAATGTACTAAAAAATTAGGAGTATTATTTACCCAAAAATAATAAAACATTAATTAGTTTTTATAATAAAATAATTATAAAACCCAAAAATCTCGTTAGTATACATTCTTTACCCAAAAATCTCGTTAGTTTTTTGACATACTTTTTGAAAACTCCTAAAAGATGATCCGATTCAATAATTTTTATAATAAAAAGTAAACATATAAATTAATTTTTATAATAAAACAATTAATATAAAAATTAAAACCCAAAAATCTCGTTAGTATACATTCTTTACCCAAAAATCTCGTTAGTTTTTTGACATACTTTTTGAAAACTCCTAAAAGATGATCCGATTCAATAATTTTTATAATAAAAAGTAAACATATAAATTAATTTTTATAATAAAAAAATTAATATAAAAATTAATTACAATTAAATCTTATAGCTTAATTAGTTATTGAATTTCAATAATAAATAAATTAATTATTAGATTTGTCTAATTAAAAAAACACAAAACTAATACGAATATTCAAACAAGGGTAAAAAAGTCTTTTGACAGTTTTTTACATCATCCACCCAAATTTAATACCCCTTCTCACAAAATCATCCAAACCAAGTACTACTTAATCCCCCCTCTATAAATGTCACATCACTGTGGGACCACCCTCCATAAATATTACATCCTACTATCTTATACCCCTTCCATATTTAATACCCCTAAAACTAATCCGGCATCCAATCGGGCCGTTAGTATATCTCTTCCCCTTTGGAAACATGTCCCACCAACAAATTGGCTGCCCAAGACCAAGAGTAGCTTCATGGCCATTTAACTAATTTCCTAGGGGTATTTTGGACAACTAACAAGTGTGGAAAACCTAATACGTACTGCTTAACCCTTGCCTCCTTTTAAAGCGAGGAGAGTGAATTACAAGTACCATCGTCGTTTAGGGTTTTCGCGCTTCTCTCTGTGGCCAGCCGCACTCACAAGCACCTCGCAAGAAGAACCTGATCTGAAACCCTAGACATGGTGAGCATTTCAATTCGCCTCTCTCTCTCTCTCTCTGAATATACATACACACATTCATTTTCCACTGATCTGTTTCTCTGTTGCTCGGTTCTACAGTCGCTGGTAGCGAATGAAGACTTCCAGCACATTCTTCGTGTGCAGAACACGAACGTTGATGGAAAACAGAAGATCATGTTTGCGCTGACCTCGATCAAGGGTATCGGCCGTCGTTTTGCCAACATCGTCTGCAAGAAAGCCGATGTCGACATGAACAAGAGGTTTTTCTTATTCCGCTTCACCTTCCAGATTTATAGTTAACTGTCTCGTATATGGATGTTTATTCAACAGTCTAATATATGGTTCACAGTTTTCTGTTGAAATTTCGCGCGTGATTGTGATTGTAGTGATAACAGAATGTTGTATACTTGCGGCATCTGTAATTAGTAGTTTGATAGTGTCTCCCTTTTCGTTTTTGTTTTTCTCTGGCGCATCTAGTTGTACATGTTGTGTAGTAATATGTAAAGGGGGGAGAACTGACGATTTAGGAAATGAGTATACAGCTCCTTTGGATTGAGGGATTTGATAATTAAAGAAAAGGATGGTCTAGAGTTTCTTGCCAAATTACTCATTTGGATTGACTAATTTGGTGAGAATTGAGAGGAAAGTACAAAAATGATATTTTTTTATTGGCTCCTTCCCCTTTCTTAACACCCCTCTCATAATCCGAAGGGGCTGTAAAGTCTTTTAGACCCAGGGAGTGTTTGGAACAGTGAAGCAATTAACTTGGGAGTCGGAATGGAAATAGTAATTTAACTGTCAGATACTGGGTTATGAATTGGTAGATAATTACATTCTCGTTGTAGTTTTTTCTGGTTGTTAGTTTTCACTTATTATTGTTTTCTTGTGTCAAATGTAAATGGAAAATTTCTCTACTATGCACAGTAGACCATTTGGAATTGAATATGAGGGCTTAAACTCATAACAAGGTTGACAACACCTTAGGGACTAGCGTCACTTTTGTGTGGGACTATTAAATGATCCGAATGAGCTGAACAGTTATTGTTCACTGGTTTAAAATCTCAACAAGCTTTAAAGTTTTGTTCAAGTTTGATTTTTTTTTTTAAGTTGAGACCGATCTCAAGCGAGCTTTATGTAAGACGATTGCGAGCTGATCTCAAGTAGCTTGAATTTTTCTCACATCAAAAGGTGAATGAGTCAAGTAACTTTTGGTTCAAGTTGGGTTGGACAACTAATCAAGCTTCAAAAATTGTTCAAGCTTAGTTTAAAATTTTCATTAGTTTCGAACAAGCTTGAAAAGGACTCTTTTACCAGCCTAATTTTGAGCTGGAACTCTAGTTGTTACAATTACTCATGCTCCCAACGTCCATTTCCTTGAATGAAATGGTGTCTTTTTGCAAATCAAGTCTGACGGCCTTCAAAATGACTGGGATGTAGCTGTTAAAGACTGAATCCTGTTCTAAGATACTCTTGCGGTCTTGTGTTCTTTCAGAAGTTATAAACCAAACTTATGAGCTAATGCATCCTTTACCAGCCTAATTTTGAGCTGTAACTCTAGTTGTTACAATTACTCATGCTCCCAACATCCATTTCCTTGAATGAAATGGCATCTTTTTGCAAATCAAGTCTGACAGCCTTCAAAATGACAGGATGTAGCTGTTAAAGACTGAATCCTGTTCTAAGATACTCTTGCGGTCTTGTGTTCTTTTAGAAGTTATAAACCAAACTTATGAGCTAATGCATGCATCCTTCCCCAAAACTTTTATTTTTCCTTAGATATTCCAGATAACTACCAAACCGTTGCCTAGTTTGTTGTTTTGTTATCCCACTCTAGTATTTTAGGGACAAAGATGATGTATCTATTTGCTTGCTTTTTCTTTATAGAGATGGGAAGTATTATATTAATTTGTTCCTTGAGATTTCCAAATTTGGCACTTAATTGTGTGTCCTAGTATGCTGAAGTTTGTTTTGAATGAACTTTGCAGGGCTGGTGAACTCTCAAACCAGGAAATTGATAATCTGCTGACAATTGTTGCAAATCCTCGCCAGTTCAAAATCCCTGACTGGTTTTTGAACAGAAAGAAGGATTATAAGGACGGCAAGTACTCTCAGGTGACATCCAATGCTCTGGACATGAAGCTCAGGGATGACTTGGAGCGACTGAAGAAGATCAGGTAATCCTTTAGCATAATATCAGGATCGAAACTTTGCTTTCTTTCAGTTTCCTTGTGTTTTAAAAATGATGAAAGTCCACTGTTAAGTCCACATTTTGCTTGCACAAGCTCTTCATTATTTGTTGTTTGACATCTGCATAGGAACCATCGCGGGCTCCGTCACTACTGGGGTCTTAGAGTGCGTGGACAGCATACAAAGACCACTGGCCGCAGAGGAAAGACTGTCGGTGTCTCCAAGAAGCGATAAATTTGCTTCTCTGTTTGCTATGGTTCCTGCAGCTAGTTTTGTTGAACGACCTTTACCATGTTATCTTTTGCTGGTCATTTTTGCACCATTTTGATGTTTTCTGCTACTTATCTTTATGTTGGTCTCTGCGCATTATTATGACTTCTGGTTTACTTGGGTAGTCTTCTAGTTTATGGGGATTAATATTAACGGAGTTTGTTTCTGAACTCTTTTGGTTGCAATGGATTTCGGAACTCTCAAGTTTTTGTGCTTCCACCAGGATTTCCACCATGCAATTTTTTGTGCCCGCCCTTGCTTGTGCTGGTTGGGGGTGGTGTTACTTTCGCAATTTATTTAGTTACATACACAATTGCAGATGTGTAATGGTTCTTTTGCTACCCTTCTGGTCACAAAAAGGCTCGTTTTCTGAACTTGTTATTGGTCTCCTTGTAGATGCTAATATGTACGATTGCTTGTATTGACCTGTCCTGGAGTCGCAGATGAATTCTTAAGTTACATCTGGGTGTCTAGGGTTTCACGGTAAGTTATGCTAATTGTCGGAACCTGCAATCAGAGATTGTGGAACTAAGAAGGTTCATCGTGGTGAAGATGCATCTATTGCCACTTCAATCCCCTTTTAAGGTTCAAACTTATAGAAAGCTTTATTGCCATCTCAATCCCTTGAAGTTAAACTTCTAACAGCACGTTTGGATGCTGGATATGAGGCCGGGGATACCAAGTGCCCTGATTTGTAATCCGATCCCTCCTCAAGTCAGGTCTTTGGGTGGCATTTTCACTACCCGGAATTGATTACTGTTTGGATTACAAATCCACTCTACCCCAACCTGCCGCTTGGCAAATCAGGGCTGTTTTAGGTCGAGAATACCCCTCCAAATCCACCTCTTCTCTCTCGTGTTATCCTATTTAACTGGTGTGGGGAAGAAGAAGAAAGTAAATAGAGAAGAGGAAGAGGTGTACCAGAAAACACAAACCAAACCCAATTAATTTTTACCAGACAACACACAGGAAGCTACCTAATTTTTGCCGTCGTGCCGGGCACCTACGGAGTGAATCTGTGAACTGGGTTAGTAATTTGGAGCTTCAATTGCACTTCCAATGGACATCTTTGAAGTAATAACACATTAACCCCAAAAATCGAAACAGTCATATATAAATATGTATTATAATGAATTTACCCATTTTATCCATAAAAATAATAAATTTGGGCAATAAAGTCATTTGTCATCTCATCCTATCATATCCACCCTCCAAATCCCTCATCTCAAAACTTCATCCAAATACTGAATATACAAATTCACCCTCAAATTCGCACTCACTACAAATTCACCCAAAATCGTATTCGCTCTCATTAGAAATTTATCCAAAATCAAATTAGACCTCGTCATAAATCCATCCAAAATTAAATCCGTCATCCAAACACCCCGTAACAAGCTTTAGGCCATGGCGCAATGACCAAAGCTTTCCTTAAATCGTCTGGTAACCTGTCCAATCTTTCTATGATCTCCCAGTTTTTAACCGACAAGTCCACCACCGGTGGCTGGCCCGGTGACAGCTGTTTTACTGCGCCATTGGTGTTAAAAATAAGCTCACCCTGTGCAGCTGTGCTGTTTTCCATTTAATATTTTCCAGGTGTTTGGGTTCGCATTTTTCCTTCGCGACAACAAAGGTGGTTTAAAGACCTTGGAAAAAGTCAGCGAACCCTCGCACCCATGAATGTTATCCATGTGACCACGGTGAGCAGGATGTCAGCTGAAACTAAGAAAAATAAAGAAACACTAAACAGGAAATCACACCTAAAGTAACTAGTAGCACTAAACAAGGAAGAACAGCTAGACCCACAAGCAGTGGTGGACGCAAGATTTCGTTTGCGAGGGGATAAAATCACGTGTATTCGTAAATTAATGACAAAATATGATTATTATATAATTATAATAACACAATTTTGAGGGGACTTTTCTTGATTTTCACAAACAAAACCTAAAATATAGTTAAAAAATTGAGATAATTGACGGGTGTGCACTGTGCTGTGGCCCAGACTCCCGCTTGCACCCCCTTAGGTCCTCCCCTGCCCGCAACCCAAACTGAGTTACTTAGAGTCGAAACCGAGTTGCCACTATTATTCACATGGTCACCGAGTTGAGTAGCGAGTCCCACGTCTGGGATAGTTACAGGAAGTAGGTTATATGCAAATACAGACGACCAAATATGATGATGGTTTTAGCAGCTAAACACCAGATTACAATTGGTGATCATGTGGGCAACGTCTGGTAACCACTAGATTATTTTACAAACCGATCACCGTTAATGCCATAAACATGCATGGATGAAAATGCACAGATACAACTACTGGTATTTTTAAGGAGTATATCGTACTCCATGTTTAATTATATGTATATTTGTTACAATATCTGTGCATAAAACAAGCCCATATAATTAAACAAGGACGATTTTTTTTTCCCTAAAATAATTTGCAGGGGCCGATTCTATATAATTCATAGGAATTTTTTTTCATTTTCTATATAATACAAAACGTTTTTCTCCCTTTTGAAAGGGCGACCGTCTCCTTTGGCTTCATTCCTGTGTGATATAATCTCCAATTAAAATCATCCACAACTTTTGCTGTTGACACCTTACATTGTCTGCAGTACTTTCTAAAGATTCTGCACGATCAATCACAGATTAAAACACTACATATAGGAAATTTCCGAAGTATATGAAAAAACACTACATATAGTATACGATTCGAAACAATCGGCCCACAGGTTTTGTTGTTTGCGAGAAAATTTTGGATGCCGAGCTGGTATATGGTTTGGATGACTCAAATTCCTCCTAATCTTTCATCTCCTTCTGTTCTATTAATTTCTCTCTCCTCTTTAAAATCTGGACGGTTCTGACCAAAATACACGCTCGGCACTATGTCACTCATACCAACTCGGCACCCAAATTCTTCTTCTCGTTTACTCTTTTCACTCGTTGTCTTTTCCTGCTTTGAAATTAAACCAAATCTAGATACCCTAAACCTTAATTGCAGATGGAGGACAACTGAAACTAATTTTTCTTTTTGCCATTACCGTAGATTTAAAAAAAAGGATATAAAAATATGCAACGGTTGCAGTTACTAGGTAACAATAATATTGGGTGTCGTGATCGTGAACAATATTTTTAAGTTACAAGCGATAAAAGAAGGCTTTAGAGTAGCAACAATTCATACATCTCACTATGAGGTCTCAGAAATTCCAATTTTATGGGTGTTATTTCCCTAACATTTAATTTGTTGAGATAATTTCTCCCTTTAATGAGGCCGTTCGTTGAGTTTTGCTTACGGTGATTGTGAACTTATTTTTAGGGGTGGTTTGGGTAAATTGAAGAAACTAGTTTTTTGGTTTTTTTAGTTTTGTCTTTATTCAATTTTTTTTGTATTCGTGTTAGTTTTTGATCGATTTTTTGTGATTTCTTGGCTTGTCTCGACGAGAGAAATCTAAAAAATATAAAATTATTAGCCAAACTTAAAATTTTGTGAATAAAAACAAATATGACAATCCAAAAAACTGGTTTATTGAATTATTTTTCATCTTTATTCACAAAAGTTTAAATTTGGCTAATAATTTTATATTTTTTAGATTCCTCTCATCAAGATAAGCCAAGAAACTATAAAAAATTGACAAAAAGCCAACAAATACAAAAAAAATTAAATAAATACAAAATCAAAAAAATCAAAAAATTAATTTTTTCAATTTACCCTAACCAAGCCTTAGTTGAAGTAGTAGTTCTTCAACTTGCATTCTCCCACCGGCTTGTAATGAAGAAAGAAAGTTTGCCCATCCCATCAAAGAAAAAAGAAAAAATATAAGAGTAGCCGGGGCGGCCGGCTCCATTCTTTTGTCACTGTGTTTAAGTTACTTTTTTCGTTTTTTCTAATTTTTTGTTTGGTTTCGTTGTAATTTTTGGATTATTCAATTATATTGACGAGTAGAATAAAAAAATGGAGTATAAAATTGTGGACCGCGCCTAAATATGAGCAGAATAAAAAAAATAGAGTACAAAATTGTGGACCGAATTGAAATTGAAAAAATTCATATAAGAAGATACTTATAAAAAAAAAAAAAAAAGAAGCTGTTTGTACTTTTTCATCTTCAGTAAAAAAATTTATTTTTTATTTTTGTCATAATTTTTTACTATTGAACTCCTGTATCTCTCTCTCTCTTCTAAACGGATAATTATTCTAAAAAATACTCCGTACTGCATATCGTGAATCTAAAAAAAATAAAAAATGAAGAAAATAGGAAAAACCAAAAAATTAAAAGAATGGAGCCTCGAGAATCGACTATTGCAGTCAAGTATGAGCCGTAAAAGGTGAATGATTCGGTCCACAAATAAAATAATCGGAAGTTGCTCGATATGGATATGATTTTCATTATGATGTTGACCGATACTTCGAATTTATCTTCACGAGGCGTTCTGTTAGGTGGAAAATCCAATTTACCTCAACATTAACAGTTAGTAACAGAATTAATCAACCACATCTCACAAGCTCCGCCGCTTCCCGGCAGATCCCCAGCCACCGTTCTCCGTCGTCTGCGCCGCCATCATAGAAACGAGGATGTCGGAGAAAGCACAGACGATGAACTTGTGGGCACTTTTCGGGTTCAAAGACAGATAACACGTGAGAAGCTCGTGCAAGTGTTCCCAATCGGCTGTGACGTCAACCAACCGACGAGCCTCCACCATCTCCTGCATCGATTGCCGGAAATCCACAAACGGATCCTGCGAGTACGTCGGAACGGCAACGCCGCCGCCTATGATCTTATCGGATCGATCGGAAGTAGCAGTTAACGAGGAGGACGAGGAAGGAGACGAGGATTCGACGATGGAGTTGGAGCGGCCGGGGGAGGAGAAGAAGAAGCGTTGGGATGCGAAGGCGGCGGCGAGATCGGGAGTGGCGGCAGTGTCGGGGTCCGAGGAGGAGGTGGAGGAGGAGGACAGGGATTTGGAATGGGAGGCGGAATCGAACGCGAGGTCGTAGAGAGAGTTGAAATTCTTGACGAGGTTGATTGAGGAAGAGGAGGAGGAGGTGATGGTGGTGGGATTGGGTAACGGACGGCTGAGATCTTCTGCAGGGAATGAGGAGGGTGATTCGGTGGTGGTGGGTGGGAGTTTATTGGTGGTGGATGGGAGTTTGATGGTCGTGAAGCAAATGTTGAGGCTTCTTTCTAGTGTGCTCCGCATTGTTAACTTCTGTGGAGCAATCTCTACACATAAGAGAGAGAGAGAGAGACAGAGAGAGAGACTACTATATAGGAGTACTACTAGAATCAAGAAAACTGCAGCAAAATGGTCTGCACTTTACACGAAAGAGGCATCTTTTGTCTTATATCAATGGAAAGGAAATTTATTTTCACCCTTTTTAAATTACCAACTTAGGGGTGCTTTGTCACAAAAAAAAAAAATTGTTTTTTTTGTTTTTTTTTTTGTTTAGTCTTTATTTAATTTTTTTGTATTTTTTTAATTTTGTGTCAAATTTTTGTGGTTTATAAATTCGTCTCGACGAGACAAATTCGAAGAGTATAAAATTATGGCTGAATTTATTTTTTTAATAAAGCCAAAATTAAACCAATAAACGGGTTTATTTTCGGTTTTATTCAAAAAATATTTTTTTTGACCATAATTTTATACATTTTAGATTCGTCTCGTTGAGACGAATCTATAAACCACAATAACTTGATGCAAAACTAACAAATGAAAAAAATAATTAAATAAAGATGAAACGAAAAAATCAAAAAATCAATTTTTCTCTTTTTTGCCAAAGCACCCCTTAGGTCTTGTTTCTCGTAAGATTTTATGGGATTACCAATTTTAGCACGTTGATTTTATGAAAGACTAGTTATTATGGGAAATCTCATAAAATTAACTGGATGACTTTATGGGGTTTTCAATTTCAGTACATTGATTTTATTGGAAATTTCATGAAATCAACAATGCTACACACCACACATAATAATTTCACATAGGAGTAGGGGGCCCACATGTGATAGTTTTGTGTGGGTGTTGTGTGAGATTTGTTGCATGTGTAGCTTCTTTTTTTTTGGAGTTAGTGGTGGTTTGGCTAAATACAAAAAATTAGTTTTTTAGTTTTTTTGGTTTTGTCCTTATTCAAATTTGTTTTTGAATTTGTTAGTTTTCGGTTAATTTTTTGTGGTTTCTTGATTTGTCTCGACAAGAGGAATCTAAAAAGTATAAAATTATTAACCAAACTTAAAATTTTGTGAATAAAGATGAAAAATTATGACAAAAAACCGGATTTTTTTTGTTTATTTTTCGTTTTTATTCACAAAACTTTAAGTTTGGCCAATAATTTTATACTTTTTAGATTCCTCTCGTCGAGACAAGCCAAAAAATCACAAAAAATTGACCGAAAACTAACAAATGCAAAAAAAAAAAATAATAAGGACAAAATTTAAAAAAAAAAACAAAAAACTAATTTTTTGTATTTAGCCAAAGGAGGCCTTAGGGGTGGTTTGGGTGAATCAAAAAACTAGTTTTTTGGTTTTGTCCTTATTCAAAAAAATTTGCATTTGTTGGTTTTTGGTCAATTTTTTGTGGTTTCTTGATTTGTCTCGACGAGAGGAATTTAAAAAGTATAAAATTATTAGCCAAACTTAAAACTTTATGAATAAAGACAAAAAAAAATCCAAAAAACCGGTTTTTTGGATTATTTTTCGTCTTTATTCACAAAACATTAAGTTTGACTAATAATTTTATACTTTATAGGTTCCTCTCGTCGAGAAAAACCAAAAAACCACAAAAAACCGACCTAAAATCAACAAAAGCAAAAAAAATTGAATAAAAATAAAAACTAAAAAATCAAAAAACTATTTTTTTGAATTTACCCAAACCAACCCATTAGTCTCAATTTACCAACCCCACGTTGGGATTACGGCGAAATAAGTGTCTTTTGTTTTTTTTTTTGAGTTGGAGAGTGCGAAAATCAAAGTCCAAATTTTTCTGGTTTCCTTTGCAGTAACTCACTGGAAGGTGAGTTGTACACTTAAAAAGCAGAGCCATTAATTAAAGCAGGAGACAGGAAATACAGATAGGATTTCCCATTTATGGGAAAAGGATCGCTGTACATCCAAAGTCTTTTACTGCTGTGTGGATTTTGGATTTTGGAGAGTGATTTCTACAACTCAAATTGTTAATTACACTCATTTTTTGTTTTCTAGTGATATTTTTATACTGTATATAAAAATGTCACTAAAAAATAAAAAAAAATGTGATTAACAATTGGGGAGTGAACATCAATTACCTTATTTTTTTTTTTACTTGTTTTGCTCATTATCTCTAGCCAATTAGTCTATGGTGCCACATGACTATGCCCAAAATCATAGAGCCCCTCTTCGTTTTTCAATTTAGTTTTAGTTTTGATGATATCATCACTTTTTTCTTTCTCTTCACTCATTACACTTGATGACATCATCAAAACTAAACTAAACTATTTAACTAAACACAGCTAGAATAATTACTTTTTACCTTTGATAAATAATTAACTTAGGAAGCATAGATACGAATTCTAATTAAGATCCGAATATGACTAAGGTCCTATAAGAAGCATTCGGGTCTACTAGGCAATGTAGATTTGTCCATCCCAAAAATAATTCTCCGTAGAACTACGCCCATTTATACCCCAACACTTATTCCTTTATTAGGAAATTACACAAATAAAAATGCTAGATACACAACAAAAATGTACAACAAAGTTGACAACACATTCACGGGGCTTGATAAAAAAAAATCTAATTTTACTCAAACCAGATTCAAGAGAAAAAGGACAGTATCATCAAGTTGAAAAACAAAATAGACCAAACTAACGGGTTGGTTGCCGACGGGATATGGAAGGCAGATATGCTATATATCGTATATGATATTATGGGCCCACACATATATCCGGGGCAATGGCAGAGTCAGGAAATGAAGTCAGAGACCAGATGAAAGAAATTTTGGTTCAATGATTTTTCAATACTTGTAATTCAAGTTTTTATGGAACATTCTGATGAATTGAATGAATGAAGTTTATGATTCCAAAATGTAAAAGTTAGTAAATATTCAAAACTTTAAACAGTCAACTAGTAAAATGGTAGTATTCAAAGCTGACTCGATAATTAGTTGATATACAAGAAATATAAAACTTCTACGAACAAGAGATGTTATAGTCTAGAAATACAAGAAGGTAAATATGAATATGTACCCCATAAAGCACACCCCAAAAAAAAAATTCAAAAAAAGAGATCCGCGAGGCTTGCGCCCCTTGGAACGTGAAATATTAGCCGGATTATAAATCGGGACGGAGAGTATATAGGGAAGGAGTTAGATATAATAATCCGATCCCTCTCCCCTATCGTTACTAACTACTCCAATACTACTATTATATCCGGCTTGTTAATTACAAAAATGCCACCATTCGCAAAAGAAAAAAAAAACCTACTTATATCAATTTCATCAGTTAAAAAAAAAAACCCTACTCATATCCATCCCAAAACAAACAAAGCATGCATATTCATATTCATATTCATATTCATCTTCTATAAAATTAATCAAACAAACAATTTAAAAGTTATTGCCCACACATATATACAGTCAGATCCAATCCACACTCTTAAAATGCAAACTTCGTCCACACCTTTCACTTTTCTGAACCGTCTAATGCGTTTAAAAGGTGTTTGTAAAGGGTTTACGGTTTACGTGAGAAATCACAAAAAAAATTACTGGCCGGAAAAGGCAATACATACGAGAGAGAGAGAGTGAGAGAGAGAGAGAGAGAGAGAGAGAGAGATAATTTTTTTGCACTCTTGTACTTTATCTGCACCAGAGACGCTTGGTGATACGACAAATCGGAGAGGGATATGCATTATAAATATATTTGTCATTATGAATTCCTTTTGGGATAATGTGAAACTCGAATTGGTGAGTGTATTTTGATAGTGTTCATGAAAATCATGTGGCTTGTGTAATAATCATTCATACCCGTTTTGGCTTATTTTATTTTCATCTTTTAAGGGACAAGGAGTGGGACGTTGTGGAATCGTGTGTGTGGAGCCAGAGCTTGTATGTTAATCCGGGGTTGACTTTTGTTGTTTGACTTTTAAGTCCCTTTGGTCATTTGCTTTAGGGGTGTCCACAGACCGGTTTTTGCAGTTCTGGTTCAAACCGGAACCAAACTGCCCATGGCGGATTTTCATTTTCAACATCCGCAACTGTCTGTGAGTGATGCAGTTGTGGATCGGTTCGGTTGCGGATTGAACGGATTGGTTGTGGATTGGTTTGATAGTTTGCAAAAACATATAAAAACATGCGAATCAGAGCTAAAAAACACGTAAAAACATAAAGTCAACATGTAAAAACCAACTCTCGTGAACCTTTTCCAATGTCAATTATACTCCCTCCGTTCCATAATATTGGTCCCCTATGAAATTACGTGTAATTTTCAAACTAAAAAATAATGTACTTATTAACATAATTTGTTCATCAATATGGATCTTGTTTGATAGATCTCATTATGAAATTTTAAACGGTACGAAAAAAAATCCAACAATTATTTTATAGATGCATTATTTTTTAGTTTGAAAATTGCATGTAGTTTCGTAGGGGACCAATATTATGGAACGGAGGGAGTATTATTTGTCATAAGTAAGATGTCCACGGACCGGTTCTTGGTGATTCCAATTGGAACCAGAACCAAAGCGCTCATGGCGGATTTTCATTTTCAACATCCGCAACCGTCCGTGAGTAATCCGGTTGCAGATTGGTTCGGTGGTGGATTGGGCGGTTTGGGTGATTCGCTGGACACCCCGAATTTGCTTAGTGAGTATTTTTGTGATATGTTATGGCCTTAGTGATGGTTCACCGATACTTTGTTATGATGCCTACATGGACGGGTTAAGGTCATGACAAAGTTTTTTCAATATATAATATTTTTTATAATTTTAAAAACTTTGTTAAATAAAGCTCATTAAGTACTATGTATCAAATAAAATCCATATTTATTATAGTATAACACTATACATTCGAAAATATAAATCAATTTTTTATGTGTCATGAATAGTTTAAGTGGACAAGAAATTTTGGATGGAGGAAGTACTAAAAAACAAACCAAGTAACTATTTATCCCTACTTCTAAAATAATCTCCTCCAACCATATCCGCATTTATATTAGGGGTGAGCATTGAATCGTGTTCATGTCCGTCTCATATTCGTGTCAGAATTCTCTAAACCTTAACTTGACCTGTTTAGTTTTTCATGTTATCGTGACGTGTCATATTCGTGTTTCACATCAGAATAGCTGACCCCAACCCTCTAACTTCGTGTTGGGTTCGTGCCGTGTTATCGCATCTTTTCCATAAATTCTCGTGTCGTGTTTGTCATGTTATCTCGTTTCTGTGTCAGAATTCTCCCAACTCTAACCCCACCTATTTAACTTTTCGAGTTATCGTGTCGTGTCATATTTGTGTTTCGTATCAGAAATAACTAACCTTAACCCCGCTAACTTCGTGTCAAGTTCGGGTCGCGTTCTCGTGTCGTGTTGAAAATTCCCACATCTATTTTCTATCCTCTCCTTGTTCTCCAATGGATTTTAGCTCATAAAATCTAGGATCCTCCATTGAGGGTGAGTTTTTTAATGGATTTTATCAAGATTTGATAAAATCTTAGATTTTCTAATGATAAAATCTAAGAATTTATCAACTCTCTCCACGAATGGATAAAATCAAATACTTAATTTTATCATATTTTGATAAAATTCATTCAAAAATTCACCCTGATTTTTATCAAAACTAGATTTTATCTCGTAAAATCATTTGGAAAATACCTTTATCAAACCTAGATTTTATATTTTTATCAATTGAAAAAATAATGTGATTTTATTATATCTTCAAACAAAATTAAATTTTATCAAAATTAGATTTTATCTCATAAAATCTATTGGAGAAATTTTATCTAATGGAAATTGTCAAATTACCCATCCAAAAGGGTGGGGTGGGTGAGTTGGATTAGGTTAAGGCGTTTGAAAACTCAGTGGCAAAGCTGTCAAGCTGGCAACATCCTGTTAATAAATGAAGCAAAAGGTTACAATTTATCTGCGAGTGCTGACAACGGGAAAGTGAAAGGTGTGGACAATTAAATGGACATGATATTTATATGAAAATGCCAATACATTTTACCAGATTTTGTAGATGACGACTGGACTTGTTACACTTGGATTTGGGATGGGTCCCGCTGGTTTCCTGTATCTGAGGGTACGTACAATGATTCCAAAATTTCATAAAACTGAGAACCTCTGGAAATTTACCTTTATGAAATTTTCGGTAAAGATGGGGAGTGTTACGATTACTGTATTCTCTCCGTCCAGAAATAATTTTTCAATTTTCTTGATCATACTAATGAACTCTTTTAATTCATGAAAAATGTTTAAACTTTTACATTAAAACAATGTACTGTACTCCCTCTTTCCCATTTTAAATGTTTCTTACGAATATCTATACCATTTTCAAATATCTATATTTTTTTCTTAGTAATGTTTTTAAAAAATTAATTTTTTTTTCTAATTAAACTAATTAAAATATATCAAATAAGATCTATATTGCAGATAAAATACATTATAGGATGAAAACTACAACAATTTTTAAAAAGCACACATAACCATAGAGAGCCATTAAATTGGGACAGAGGGAGTATTATTTTTAACTTATTGTTTTGCGAACTCAATTACTATAATTTTGAGACGAAGAGAGTAATAATTTTAGTCAAGAAACCGATTTCCTTAAACAATGAACTGATTTTTGTCGTACTTCTTGGCTATTGGCCCCATGTGAAAAGGTCTTAACAACCAACCTCTTTGGGGTGAGAGGCAAAAAGGAAATGAAAGAAAATAAGAATTTTTTTAACAATTGATGAAAATTACCAAAAAAATATGAGAACTAAAAAGAAAGAAAGAATTTTTAAATGTGTTTATTTCAACTCTCATTGAATTTCATTATTTTTGGTGAAATTTGATGAGAAACACAAACTTGTTTTTCTTTTCCCATGTTCACAATCTAGAGGGCCTGCAAAGGATTCACTCTACTTTCTTTGTAGAATAAACACTAGTACTAGATAGTAATATGTCATTTCAATATATATTAAAAAAACAAATGTCCACACTTTAATGATTTTATTTTGTATTTTTATTTTTAATGAAGAGTTACTTGATGGTCCAAAAAAGCATTCGTTGCCAAGGGAAATTGATCTTATAACCTGATTTTATATTGTTTTATCTCCTCCGTCACTCTAAAAAATCTTTCGGATAAAAAGTGGTATAAATATCATCTCCAATATAATTTTGGCCTACTTCCAGTTTGTTTAGAGAAAATATATTTGGGCTAAATTTGAGGACCATACAAGTCCTTATTTTAGTAGGTTTATATTCTCGATCATCTTGAAATTTTTTAAAAAAAATTCAACAATACCTTTATACTAACGATTTTGGTAGTTGTAATTAATGTATCATGTTTGTCGAACTATAAAGCAGATTCGTTCTTTTAAATTTCTCATGTTCAATGATACGTTTCAAAATTTACTCGGTAGAAGATTTATTTTGTGCTAATGAATTATGTGTTCAATTTTGAATTATCCGTTTTCATGAGGATTCACACACACACACACACACACACACACACACACACACACACACACACACACACACATATATATATATATATATATATATATATATATATATATAAATGTTCAACGCCTTTCATTTTATCGACCTTTTCATAACGTGCTAACTTAATTGCTTGTCAAGAAAATGACTCTGACTCTGCAACCCTTCGTCGACCACCATCCGAATGGCTTGTCTATTTTTCGAGTTTTCCTCTCGTTTGTTATCATACATTAATACGTGGGTCCCAAAAGGTCCATCCGAGCTGTCCATTCACTCCAGAATTGAATTCCGAGGGGATTTACGCGGGAATCACCTCAATCGGACGCTCCCAAGTGCTCGATCCAAAATCAACCCATTTCGTTTACCGCGTGGACCCCCTAGGAATTCGATTTTGGAGTGAATGGACGGTTTGGATCGACCGTTTGGGGACCATGAGGGGTCCCCCTGCACCATCCGGTATCGCGTCTGCATCTTGTTGTTGCATGCGGTTTGCAAGATTAGGTATTTGATAAAACAAGAGTCCAGACGACCTTTTGGGGCCATGAGAGTCCCCGGCGCGTTAATTGCACGTATGTATATGGGACCCACAAGAGGGTCCCTGGCACCGTTGGTACGCCTCGTTTTATCGAATAGTCAATTGCTTGCGTTTGGACTCTCAGTAGTTGAGAAGTCATTTAAGAATACCAAATCCAAATGATTGTTACAATGACTTTCCTCACCCCACTTTCTTCGTTTGAGATCTCATGTTCCAGAAAAATAGTGTGTCCTCTGTGTCGAAGTGTTTTGAATCGTTGAATTATGTGTGTTTTAATTGTTGATTTAAAATTTTCATGTAATTCAATGGCCGAAAATGCACCAAAACAGAGAAATTTTGGAACAGAGGATTTGATTCCCTGTTTCTTGATGGGTTTGTTTAAGAAAAATTTTGGGTGTAGATCCAAATTGAAAGAAAAGGAAAAACTGGAAGTCATTAGTCGAAACCAACGCACCAACCAACTACGAAGAAGGCAACCCCAGTCAGGTCCGTCACGTGGTGGGGAGCCTAACACTCTGACCCATCCAACGACCATTGCACATGTTTGGTTCGGAGTTTTGCTCTGGTTTTGTTTTGTTTCTGTTTTGCTGACATCATTATTTTTTTCACTTTTTTCTCTATCTTTCTCCACTTATTACACCTGCTTACATCATCAAAATTAAACTAAATTTCCCCAAAATCCCCAAACAAACACAGCCGACTTTTGATTTTTTTCCTATCATTATTGTCCTATAAGATGACTAGAGGAACTCACCATCAATATTGCATGAAAAATAGGAGAAAGTATTTGGTTCCAGAATTTTATTGTGGAAAACCCCTTGTAATTCGAAATGGGATGTTTTAATTTATTACTTATCATTAGGTTTTCAAACGTACATTTTCATAATAGTAAACGTGTTATCCTGAATCCATAGATATATGAATCAATAAAAAAAAAGGATTGGAGACATACCTAATGTTTGACAATATATTTATACAAATGAAATGTTCTCAGGAAATTTTATGATATTTGAAATAGCGGCCTTCATACATGTATAAAAATCAAGAAACTTAAGAGATGTTATATCGTGGAAAAATGCCCCAAATCAAAGTCCGAGGAAGGTCAGCTATAAGGTAAATGGATGTTTGTCAAGTGTGTCATGTTCTTTGAAGGTGAGTGAGACTGGGTTGATTAATGTCGTCAAGTTTTAGGTTGTTGTTCATAATGATGAGATCTAGATGTCCAACAGCCACGACCGTGATATAAAGTACCGGAAGTATCAATCATTGTGTTCACTTCACAATTCCCAAAAAAATTTCAAAAAGATTATTTCTTCGTCTCTCATATTTCCAATCATTAATCACATTTCTATCTCTACTCATACCTCTCTCTCCAATCATTATTTTCATATCTCTCTCTAATTATTAGTTTTTCCCAAAACTCATCCAAATACTATCTCAAAAATATTTTTCAAAATATTCTTCTCAAAATTCTCAACCAAACAAATCCAATATCTTCCAAATCCCTGGAGAATATTTCATCATCATCCTCTTTATGAGTTCTCATTGATATTATGCTATGAGTGATTCCTATGATGTCGTTAGCAAAATAATGAAATATTGATGCTCTTATTCATTGCACAAGATACATAAATTATGGCTTAAGCCAAAGAACTACTTTGTCTATGACTTAGTGAGCTCAGTCAATAGTTTGCCCGATATATATATATATATATATATATACAAAACGCTTCTAGTGAGGGTTCCCTTACAAATAAAATGAGGGAAAAACATTATGGGCCATTGGATCTCCCACAAGGAATCAACGGCTAAGATGAAAAACCCCTCACGCGAGTCATGGCTAACGGGTTAAAACATTTCACGGGTCAAGGGTAGCCGGTTAAAATGTTTCTGGATCCTTTCCCCCTCATTTGACCTGTTCGACAGTCCAGAGAAAAGAGAGAGAGAGAGAGAGAGAGAGAGAGAGAGAAGGGCGATTTCGAAAACCACACACACCGATCGACAAACAACGATCGATTTCGTCAATAAATCGAAGAAAACGAAGGTATAATCTCTTTCCATTCTCTTCTCTCTATTTCTGGTGCGTATTTCTTTGATCTCTACTCAAATCAATTTTTGGGTTTTGTAGGGTTTTCAAATTGACGAAGGTTCTGCTATCTCTTAGGTATCTCTCTCTCTTGAATAGATTTTGGTATTTCTGGGTTTTCAGTGATGAACTATATGTATTCGTAGAACTCAATATTCATCACTGAGTTCTACAAATACATACAGTTCATCACCGAAATCTGCTCGTGTGAACCCTAAAGCCTACAAAACCTAGAAAATAACAAAAATCTGTGTGTGTGTGTGTGTGTGACAGACAGAGAGAGAGAGAGAGAGAGAGAGAGAGAGAGAGAGAGAGAGAGAGAGAGAGAGACCCTTGAGAGATAGCAGAACCTTCGTCAATTTGAAAACCCTAAAAACCCTACAAAACCCAGAAATTGATTTGAGTAGAGATTGAAGAAATACACACCAGAGACAGAGAGAAGAGAATGGAAAAGGGATTGATCCAAGCAGTTTTCGCAAAAAATGTAAATATATTTTTTTGCGAAAACTGCTTGGATTAAGCCCTTCTTGATATATTTTTTTTGAAGATTTTCCACAAGAATCCTTGAAAACACCTTTTGAACACATTGGACGGATTAGATCGTCAAAAAAAAAATTTGGATCATGAGGTGCGGAAATTAAAAGTCCGGAGGTGAAGCAAACCCATATATATATATATATATATATATATATATATATATATATATCACAAAAGGGCCAAGCTAACCAGCTAGGGCAAAGGTTGAGGTGTTGAAGTGTCCAAATATTGTTTATGTAGTACTAAGGAAGGCCAAGGCCAGGTGTGATCCCGTATGAATGTTCCAGCTGGCTTCCAGCTACTCGATTCATAGAAGTTTTTCAGAATTAAGGTTGAATTTTCACTAAGATATTTTCGGACTGTAGTCATACGGAGAAAATTGGTGGTGGTGATGATGTATGGTACAAAGGGTTGCCTTAATGGATGAGGGTGACTAAAAAATATTGTCAACATCAAGCCAATTAACTCTTTGTTATTTCAACCATACTAGAAAAATCTAGATGTAACATATGACTGACTGAATCAATTACTAGTAATTAATTATTGACATTATTGGGTTGCTAGCTATTACTTAATAATGGAATATCAAAACACGTGCTATCGAATGACGGTGAGGATAGGCTTCATCTGAATGTTGTTGGCATACCCTTTCTAAAAGTTTGTCATTTGTTACTACAACAAACTATTTAAAATTGATAATTTTATTAATCAAATGACACTTGAACCAATTAAATGAAAGGAAATGGAGGACGGGATTGTCCAAATCTTAATTGTCCAATCACAAACTCTTAGCGGTAAGAGTTTTTAAGCAATAACCATTGATTATACCAATTTATGGTTTAGATTTGGAATATCCCATACTGAAGAGAGGATCTGAACCCGAAAAGAAAATTCGTCCTGTACCGAGGCAAACAACGAACTGAGAGAGGTATTCCTTCTTCTTATCATGAAGTCATGAGACAACAAATCGTAAAACGTAGCTAGCTGTAGCCAGTAGGGAAATGTCTTTGATTTGGAATGGATTATTGGCCAGTAGCCAGCCTTGCAGCGTGTATTTGCAATTCTCTGAATCCTGACACTACCTTCTCACTCCCTCGACAACATCTCTCTCTCTCTCTCTCTCTCTCTCTCTCTCTCTCTCTCACACACACACACACACACACACACACATTCACAATAATGTAGTAACTTATTCATATTTTACATCTAAGAACTAAGGCTCTCTGGTAGTTGAAAGCCTTCTGTCGCATGGTTTGGTGGCTTAAGAGGATATTTTGTGCTTGTTAATTTTTTTGGGGCGACGTGATTCGCATTTTAAATAATTGATATTCAATTGACTTAATCTTTTTTATAAAACTACACGATTAATTCAATTAACATTCTTATTAGACTCATAAAAAAGCTCATATAAAGAACATAGTAGAACCCGAGTCCTAATATGAGGCCGTGTACTTCTTGTTACTATATGTCTTCAGTTGAGATCAATGGGATCAAAAAGTATCACTCAAGCTCCTTTTGAGGCACAAAGGGCACGGCACATACAACAATGTTTTGTTGAGAATTTTTGCACTTTCCTATATGTAATTATGTATCAACGTTGTGTAGCTTGTGTTTTCTCCCCCTGTTTTTCTCTGCACTTTGCTATGTACCAGCATTTCTGCAAATCAAGGAGGGTTAGTATGACTCAGCAGAAATCGAAACAAAAACTTCTACTTTTTTGGTAAAATGCACACACTTGCCCAGTTAGCCATGTGAATACTCCCTCCATCCCAATTTCTTGGTTTTTCTTTCTATTTTGGGATGTCCCAAAATATTTGTCTCATTTCTAAAAACATCCATCAAAATTGGGTCACTTTCCAATTTTACCCTTAAAAAGTACTTTTCTCATCTTAATTGGCTAGCTTATTATCTTTAATTTTATAACAGTTTTTATGATTTTAAAAATTTTGTATAATAAAACTAATTGATATCTATCAAACAACATTCATATTGAATATGTTTTGACTTTTATATAATAAAATAGCCTTNCCACAAATTTGGTCACAGTAATATTGACTGGATTTAGAGATAAAATAGAAAAATCAAAACAAAATTTTCACACTCCTTAAAAACCCGCTTCCCCAAAAGGGGCCAACAAATTGGGACGGAAGGAGTAACAATTTAGGGGGTGTGAATATCAATTACTTGTAAGTTCTGCAAATAAACATAAGCTTAGAATGAAAACTACATGATACAGTACCCGCCCACGGCCACGTACAGGATATAAAGATGGGCCAAAATTCGAGAATCTACACAATTTTGAGATTCCTTTGATGATGAAAGATTTGATCATGGGCCGGTTTCTGAGTGAAGCAATTTTGAGTCCCAATGGACTCTGAAGCGACTATATATGCTTTTAAAAAGCCCGAGAGAGGGGTACAGTTCAGAGAGAGAGAGAGAGAGAGGTGAGAGAAAACTTGTGTCGAGATAAAAAAGCAGCACATTTTGCATGCTCTTTCCTCCAATTCTGAAAAGGGTCATCCTGCCCAAGGGTTAGTCCGCTCGGTTGATAAGTTTGCTTCTACACAATTTTAACTAGTGTTCGATTCTTGAGGTCAGACAACAAGAAAATAAATTTTTTTTTTTTTTAAATCTCCTAATCTTGGCGTGAAAAGTTTGTCTTTGATCGAAATTAGATGAGATACGCGTAACTGTGTAAACTGGTTCGGACACTCCTAACTACCAAAGAAAAGGGTCCCCCTTTCTAGTTTCTTTGTGTCAAGGACACCTTTGGCTTGGGCAAGAGAGATGGAAATAGAACAAATTCAAGCCCCCCACTTCTTTTATCACATTTAACCCACGAAACGTAACCTCAAATGATAGGAACACGAATAAAGCAAACAAAAGGGTGATGATCAATCACGTACCTTCCAAAACATAAAAAAAGGATCGAAGACAATGATAGATCAATTTGAGGTAGGACAAGTGGAGAAAATTGGGGGACCCATTAAGATTTCTTTGATAGCCATTGAGCACATTTTTTAGGGTAGGCTCACGGAGCAACCAAGTATTCCATGGAATGATTTCAAAAAGTGAGGACACGATTTCAGCTTTGCATCAAATCCTTATCTATGCGACTCTATCGTCGACATTCAAAGTTATTCATGGCGAGGTTTCCATTCAACTTTTCAGCGGTACCGAGTCTCATCCGTAATTGCATGAGAAAGACTAGTCTAATCATTTTTCTAATAACCGGGTGTTCTATCTAGCTTATGCGCCTTTCAAATAATTGCGGAACCTGAAATTAATTACCGGAGAAAAACTTCTACCGGCCTAAAGGGTTTTCGCTTCTTTTTTGGCTCATCTTCTACTGGGGAAAGAAAGTAGATCCATATGGCATACAGGCATATGGAGTTTCAGCCAAGCAACTATCAAGAACAAGGGAAAACCCTAATCAGAAGACAATTCATACTTGAAGATCTATTGAAAATGTGTGCCAGAACTTGATGGAACATCTTTGTTCGGAGATGGCTTCCAAAGATGTTGTGCCCACAGGATTAACTAAAATTGCCCATCATGGCTGAGAAATTCAACGCGCGACTGAAAATCAATGAACCGAGGCTAATTCACATCAATGAACTGGCTATCACCTAGGAAATAAGTGAGGCTTTACTGATATTAATGGAAAAAGGAAAGAAGCACTAGCCATCAATTATAGCCCGAATTAGCCTATGTAGTCAGCACTTAGGAAATGTTTGTCTAGCCGATATTGTCATTGAATTAGCATATATATTGGTGTTTCGTTACCTTCTTGTTGTGCCTATTAAACAGCTATCGATGATCCCACAAAGTGAGGGTGTGATATTAGCAATCTCATTAGTAAATATCCGACGAGACTACATACCCTATGCGATCGTTTATCTCCACAATCCTACCCTTTTCTTGCTCTTCGAGAACTCGCCACTCTAAAATTTCTGTTATAATCAATTAATCAAAGAAACCCTTTGAAGAAAGAGCAACGAATTTCGACCTTAATAAGTTAATTCTTAAAGATCAACATATCGAGCAATTCGGATGTACAAACTCAAACCCGATGACAATGACAGAAGTTGCAGCACTGTCATAATGTCCTCGAGGAACTGTGGAGACAACTATCAAAAGACTTCAAAACAGGGACTTAATGAATATCAGAGGGACACGATGAAAGGAATGGGACCTAATAGACTCAGCATGTTCAATAATACTCATCAATGAGCGTCATTTCAAATCAATACACAGGTGATGCACAAGAGCAGGGGGTAAAAGGTCGTGGAACTGCTAAGAAGTAGAATACCTTAAACTTGGTAAAAAAATGCAGAAGAATGAAAAATGGATTAGACATCAAGTGCAACGGCAACAAAATGATTTCAAATGTGCTCCTGCTTTTGTAAGGGCCCTCGATAGGCCATTCGATGAGCATATCATTATTGCTCCTTCTAGGAACACTGTATGCAAGAGAAATACACATCAGAGTTGGAGATGGCAACTCCAAGATGGTAGAAATACAGTGGAAGAACAAATTTCAGTCATCTTATGGACAAAAACATGTAACTCAATCCTCCAAACCAGTCACAAAAACACACTTGGCAATGGACAAAAAAAACATACTAATGGCATAATTCGATGCAAACTTTCGGCATTGATGCACTAACAAGTCTAGCGACATTCACAAATTCAAGTCTAGCGACATTCACAAATTCGATGAGAACCCGCCTATGAGTACTGTTTTTTCACACACAAGTACTGAGACGAATAATCGAGAGAACGGAAGTCTGAATTCGATGGTCACAAACTGGTCCACCATTTGTGCTCTCTTAGAAGGAGGGCTTGTGAAAAGGTGAAATTGTGAAATCTGCCCAACCCAAAACAAGGGGAAAACCAACAACAAATTTGTGAAAAATAGTGATATGCTCTCGATTAACATTGAAGACAAATCATTGGCAAAGATCATTACCTCACCCTCTTTTCTCTCCTTTTCGTTTAATTCCTCTTCCATTTCACTGTGCATATCTTTCAAGCAAAATTCACACACAAAGAAACTCAAGGCCAAACTAAACAAGATTCAAGAAAACTTAAATCCCATTTGGATTTTGAGAAAGGGGAACTATCATTTTTGTACAATTCTCTGCATTTCTCACCAAATTACTCAATCCAAATGACTGATTAGGAAGCAAATTCTAATCCTTTAATATTTTCTTTTCTTGTCAAATCCCTCAATCCAAAGGGGCTGTTAAAAATAGAAAGATAAATGCAACGCTCCAACTACTAAGAGGGGGCAACTGAAAAGGCAATTCAATTCAATTCTTCATTGAACTATTAAAGAGTTCATTACCACATTCCAAGATCAACTTCAACCCACAATCTGAACTTTCAACAAACAGAAATTAAAAGCAAACAGAGAGAGCGAGAGATGTGTATCGAATTACTGTACAATCACAAGCCGTCCACCCCAAACATCATCTCCACTATCAACATCGTCAAAGTTGGCATCTTTCGGCACCGTGACAACAAGCTCGCCACCGGCATAGGCCGCCGTAGCCATCTCCGGCACCGTCGACTCCGGCAACCTAAACCTCCACACGTCAAGGTCCAAGCCATCCTCTTCAAAGCCACCCACCTCGCTCCCTCTAATCACGATCTTCGTCACCCCAGGGTGGATCTCAACCGTTTCCGCCCTAACGTCACCGCCAATGTCATCTTCGTCGGTGGTGACCACGAATCGGAAGCAATCGGGGGTTTCTTGGATCGAAACGTCGGCATCTGAGTGGAAAGGAAGTACTAAAACCTTGGCGAAGATGTGGGGAAGTCGACGGAGTTTCTTCTGACGGCAGGCGATTGCGGTTGATTCAGAGAGGTTGGTGGAAGCGACGTCGTAACGAATGGTGATGTTTCGCTTCCTTGGCGCCGGGTGAATCTTCATGATTTTGGAACCCTAATTTGAAGAAATCTCGATTGATCGATCGAGAGATATAACAAGTGGGTTTCAGAATTTGGGAGTTTTGGCAGTAACCCAAGCAGCGGTAATTTTGCAAGAAAGAAAGAATCGAATCGGGTACAAAATATTCTTAGCTTAGAGTGGGGAGAGGTTTTTCACGGAATCGAATTGGGTTGAGAGAGAGAGAGAGAGAGAGAGAGGAGAGAGAAGGGCCAAGATAAGGGAATCAGTTGCAGTTAGATAAACAGGGGAAGTGGTGTTTTTATTTTTTCTCTCACACAGTGACTCATCAGTGAGGTGTTTTTATTTTTTCCTACAGTGTAAATTCCGATTTCGCAATCTGAAATTGTTTGTGTCTACTGTCTAGAGAATTCAGAGTGTTGTGCGGTACCATATTGTGCACAATGTTGTATGCATTTGAGCCGTCTTCTATTCAGATGGATAGTTCAGATTTTATTTCATCGCGCGTGGCAATGAACGGCTTGGATGCAAAGGAGTTGAGATGAAATCTGTAATGTTTATCCGAGCAATGGATGGCCTGGATGCTCACAATACCGTGCACAACACAGTGTCCAGAACCATTTATACTGTTTGAGTTTCCACTCCGGTATTTTTGGTATGCTTGATATTTATTGTATTTTCACTACTTTTCATATATTCCAACACAAGTCATTCTAAAATACTATGCATGGTACTCTTAGCGGAAAACCAAAAACTAGGCTCCCTTTTGACTACAACTTAATAATGGAAATACTGAAAATACCATGGTAGAAACTCACCCTAAAAAACACGATTTCAAAATTGTCATGTTTAATACGTTTCAGCCTATATGTATCGAATAGTTCTTAAGAATTAGTTGGAGTTGCAAGTTGTGTTCCTAGACTTTTTGAAATACCCATGAATCTCAAACAGAAAAATGGTGCATTTTGAAGCTCATGGAAAATTATCTTGCTCAAAGTATATGACAAATTTATTAACGTAGAATAAAAAGAATGAAAGAGATAATTAATTAATTAATTGTAAGTAGAATTTGTATCTATACGTGATTAGAAAGAACATTGAGCGACACACAACAATGTTTTAAGAATGGTGAATAATCTCACTTCTGTCTTAAGGTTCTAAAATAAGCTTCAGTCTAATATTAACAAATCGAACACAAATACGAAAAATGAGGAGCTAATCTGCTCCTTTTTTTAGATATTGAGATTCGATATGTTATGATTAACATATCAAATCATTGACTTTTTAAAGTTTACTCCACCTTTCAACTTTAAAATTTGTAACTTAATTCGAAAGATAAGAGTCAAAGAGGGAGATTTGTAGCTTTTGTTCCATCACCTTTTCAAATATTTTGGAAAAAAAACATTATAAAGTAGACAAATGAATTAAGGAGGAGGGAGTAACTTACAAACGGGACAAACATACACGTACGGATATTATAATGGAAAATACTTTTCGCAATTCAAATTTTATCTTTTACTGAAATTTAGCGTGTTGACAATTATGTAAAGAGCAATTATTATCAATAAAATCTAAATTTTTTTTCATCCACATTATCCTTTTCCCTATTGTGTACACTTGCAAACGTTTTCGTTTAGCTTCTTTCTTCAACTTAAAATTGTCCAAATTTGCTTCCACGACAAAGAAGGAACTTTCTTGTGTGTTTCCATGCAGTCTAAAATGCAAAAAGAGCCTTCAATTATAGGACTCCTTTTGAAAGGGATGTTTGAATTTTTTAATTTCTGTGTATACTAATAGCAAGCTAGCTAACTTGTTCATGATAATGCATGAATCATGATGAATATTGCTACCATAATCTCAGGGGCGGAAGCATAATTTATTATTAGTGGGGTCAATAATCTATAATATTTAGTCCTTTTGTTTCATTTTGATGATTTTCTATGAAGTTACATGTAAATTTTCAACACATTTTGGACAAGTGAATTATTTGTGGGGTAAGTAACACAATGTAAAGACAATAATATATACTCCAGTGGGGCAAAATTACAGAAATAATAAAAAAAATATGTGTATCCGAGGGAGGATTTTCAGCTGAGGGGGTCAACTGCCCCGTTGCCCCTACATGGGCCGCCCCGGATAATCTAATGTCCAACTTTGGACCATCCAAACCCAACGTCTTCCCACCTCACACGACACGTTTCACTTTTTGTTAGTCATTGAAAAACTTGATCAGGAAATTATTTGGGTTAATTGCAGATTACCTCCTAAAAATATCACTCTTTTTCACTTTACCCATTTTATCTTTAAAAAATCGACACCTTGCCCCCTTAATCTATCATTTAGTATCACTTAGCCCTTTTCGTCACTCTTTCATCTAGATTTGAGCATTAAGTCTTCGTTATGACATGCAAATATGAATAATTTGTGACATAAATCACACTTTTCACAAGGTTATCATTTTGCAATTCATATTTAATATATTGAAGAACTCCTTATTAATTATTTTTATTAGGTACAAACTCTTGGTGGGCCCCAGATGGCAAATAATTGACGGAGAGAAGTATGTCCTTGAATTAGTGGATGTTCAAAAAAATTAGAAGAAAATTATACATAGGTTAAAACTAAGCTATAAAAGTTACTACTATGTAGCAATGTCAGATGAAAAAGTGATATTTTGGTTATAAATTACTCACATGTGCATGTCATATGGGAGTCTAATGCTTAAATATTCTTGATGGAAGAGTATACTAAATAATACATTTAGCGCTTGATGGAAGAGTATACTAAATAATACATTTATGGGGTAAGGTGTGAGATCTTTTAGGTGAAGGGGTAAAGTAAAAATGGTGATAGTTCAAAGGAAGTAATTAATGTGTAATTAACATATGTTACTAGGAAAGTAATTTCACTTTGCTTAATTTTTAAAATCTATTTCTAATATCTTCCATGGGGATTTTAAGATTTAAAATTTAATACTCCTATCACAAGTGAACAAAACTTATACATCCAACTTTTTCAAAAATCACGCAAATGCATAATCTTGAGTGAGCGTTATGTTGTGTTGAACCGTGTTTATGTCAAATCAGGTTCGTGTCAAAATGACCTGTTTAATTAATCGTGTCAAAAAATATGAACCCTAACCTGACTTGCTAATAATCGTGTCGCATTCGGGTTGACACGATTACATTTTTTTTTTTTTTGCACGATGAATTTTATTATTAATCCACAGTAACCATTATAATAAACTCAAGTGACTAGATATCAAATAGAGTAATTATAACCAACCAAAATGATATGTAATTATAGCAAGCCAAAACGATGTGTAGGCCCATAACAAAACCTTGGAAATTTGATAACATGGAGAGAATAACTTATATATCAAAGGATAAACTTTAGCTGTAGCAGGATTGAGCTTGAAAACTTTTATGCACAACTTCATAGCATTAAAATGTACAGATTAATTCGTGTCATTTTTTAGTTGGGTTCGGGTTACCGTGTCGACACGATTAGACGAACAAGTTAATTCGTGTCATTTTTGGACTATGCAGGTTCAACCCGAACCCGACCTGTTTACTAATTGTGTTTTCGGGTCGTGTCATATACGTGTTCCGTGCTAGAAATACTCAACACTAGCCCGCTAACTTCATATCGTGTTGTCGTGTCATAACTTCCCACCCCTAAAATTTACCCCCTGAGTTTCCATATTCCAAAATCCTAAGAGCAAGTCATACTAGCTGTGTTTGGTTAGATAATTTAGTTTTGGTGATGTCAACAGATGTAACGTGCGGAAAGAGATAGAGAGAGAAATAAGGGAAATTACGATGTCATCAAAACTAAAACTAAACAAAACTGGGAAACGAACGGAGCCACTACATCTCCAATGGTTGATTCTATTTTAGAATCAAATAGTTTCAAATAGTGTAGTCAACCAATATTGACCAAGTTATCGCTAATTTTCTGATCTCCATTACAAACATATAACTTGCATAAATATGATTTCAAAGTCAAATCCATAAAACCATCATGTTCAATGGTTAAAGAAGAGTTTTTTACATGAAAGAGTCTAGTTGAAGATTAAAGACGTAGCCTGAAAAGATGGAGAGTACTCGATTATTGATGAATTTTAATACAACAAAATATCTCTGTCATTAATATCTTTATTTTAAGAGCAAACCAATTTTTTTGTTACGACCCCAAAATTTGGGCACGTTAATTATTATTATAAATCATAATACTCCAAAGTTTAACCTTAAACTTTAATACAAATAATAATGTCTCTAATTATTATATAAATAACAACCATCAACTGTGGTGGTTTTAGGTCTTCGTCTATCCTTTCGCGGGGTCATTCCCCACTCCGACAGCACTGCCTGCTCCATAGGACTGATCTCCACAGTATCGGTCCTGTCCATCTAGATAATCTGACATAATGCGTTAGAGTCGCACGAGCAACATCGTGGCGTTATGCCAAGGTTACACAAATGCAACACCATGAGTAAGGCCCAGTAGTTCATTATACTAAACTTCTAAGTAGCAATTCTAGAACAATAAGTTCAAAAACAGTATATGAAACTTGTGTACAGTGAACCATGCAATGTATCGTGCGTGTCTATGCGGATCAAAGTAAACATGCGCAAAAAACAGTATATCCCTTTCGGTATCTCAAAACAGTGCCATGTGTCATTTTTCCTCAAAATAGTTCTCATTTAGTTTTTCAAACTTAGCTTATCTTTCATCAGTTTTTCCCAAAAAAAATATTTATTTTCACATATTAATGCCTCTTTCAACATTCTTCTTTAAATTTCATATATCTCCCACTACTCGAAAGTTATCGGTCTGTTTATGCCTCTTTTCAGCTGACGGTACCAACCTTTTTGCTCCAGGTATAGGCCGTCGTGCATCACCGAACTTAACAGCCTGTTTGCACGGTCCATCCACCCCGCGACTCACACGACACAGTCTCGGCCGCCTTGCATCACCGAACTTAACAGCATGTTTGCAACGTCTGTTCACCGTGTGTTGTGCACGATTCGCCCAAACATGCAAGTTCTGTCCGCGAACTAGAAGTAGCGCTCTCTCTGCACTACCGCATCAAAACCATTCCTCCAAGTTCTCTCCACGAACTTGAGGTGGCAACAAATTCATCTCATCACATTTCATTTCGTTTTCCGAAAATTTCATTTATCTTTTCCAAAACTCATTTTCATTCTCATCAACAGTAATTCTATTTTTCAAGTCCTGTGTTGTAATGTATTGTGTATGTGCTCGATGCCACATGCTCAAAATCATGCCCATGCAATATTCCATAAATTTCTTTGTAAAATTTATATTTTCCCAACTAAGCATTTCCCACATAAAATCACCCATTTTAATGCACCAAGTTTCTCCAAAAATAATATTTCCTCCAAAAAATTCTCACATAAAATCATGCACTTTAATGCACTAACTTTCTCCAAAAATAATATTTCCTCTAAAAAAATTTCACATAAAATCATGCACTTCAATGCACCAACACTCTCCAAAATTAATATTTTCCAATTTCTCTATAAATTTTATTTCTCATCAAAAATCCAATTTCTTCCTTGTTCTCTTTCAAAACTATTTTATTTCTTTTAAAAGAAATAAAATTAATCAACTTGCTCTTTCAAAATATGATTTAAACAAAAACTTCTTTTCCAGAAATTTCATACCAAAAATTTAACTCAACTAGTCATGAAATTTGTAGGAAAAAAATATTTAACCTCTCCAAAAATATACTCTTTATATTTCTAGAAAATTTTCTTTCTAATAAAACATCATTTTCTATATTTAGTAAAATCACAAATTTCTTTCTAGAAAAATTTTAATCAACTCTTGAAATCTTCTTCTTTTCACTATAACCATAAAATATACTCACTAATTTAATTAGTAAAAAAATTTCTAGAAGAAATTTATTAAAAAGTCTCCCTCATATTTATTTAGTAAAAACATCATTTTTTCTTTAAAAAAAATTTATAAAAAAATTGTAATTTCTTTCTAGTAAGAAACAAGTCCCTCATTAAATAAAGTTAATCTATTTATTTTAAGAAAAATAATCATCTAATTAGAAACCAATAATTTAATCAAATATTAAAAAGGGGCTCCGGGTGCTACCGTAGTGGAACGGGTGTGTTACTCAGTCTCGTACGCTTGCATGCATGGCTAGAATTATAAAATTTTAAATGAAATTTTTATTTACGAAAATTCGGGTTGTTACAATTTCTCAAGCAAATTTTGCTTAATTTATTATTATTGCAAGGTTAGTGACTCAATTTGTAGACACCCCAAAATGAGAAGTTCATGAACATTTTAATCCCCGATGATGAAAAGAAACACTCGGAAAGCCTTTCGGATTGATATTCTCCAAGTCAACTCAGTCAACAGTACCGTACGGTACTCATCTCTCATGCATGGCACAGCCTCGGTCACGTACGACAACGTTTTGAATTTTGGCGATGGAAGTGTGCCGCACAACACAGTTTGTGTACGGTACGACACTGTCACTTATCACACAGCTTTTGCAGAGTTTCCAGCAGCTTAAATTGTTGACAAATGCTTCGTCTCATCATCATGGTTACGTGCAAAGTCTCAAGGCTACTCTAGAGTCATCATTTCTTTGTGTGAGGATGAAGTAAACTTGGTAATCAAGTCTACCCATTCTCTATATAAACCGATTGGTTGCAATGAAAAAAAAGAGACGAAAAATTTGTGAAGAAAAACCATGAAGCTCTACCACTAAATTCTACTAAACAACACTTTTCTAGTCACAAACCTTCTTCATCCTTACCTATAGTCTCCAGAAATCAATCTCATTCTCTTTCCCAAAATACACCCAACCAAAAAAACCCAACCTCTATTTTCAATCCCAAAGCCGTGAGGTTGCCAATCGAAATTTGCCCAAGTTTCAACTATCAATCATCGTAGCCAAAACACTGGAGTGAAGTTGGAGTTCGAGGAAGGTCTGAATCGAGGTCAGAAACTTCTAAAGAGTTTTAATCCGAGAGTTGCAAACTGAGGTATATTTTCGTTTCGCAAAGTTTCACAACTTTGGTACCCTGAGGGGAAGGGTACCAAGTATGGAATGATCTCCTATATCATCTCCATATTTGGTATGCCCGTGTTACATCAAAATCAGTTCGATTTCATACCTCTCGGTTGCGTTGTAAGGTGAAAATATCGCCTCGTATAGGGAAATTTAATGAGGAGGAACATTCCTTATCTAAGCACATTGTTTTCTTACTCAAGATAATATGTTTTTAACCAAGTTTCATGCCTTGTATGAGTTTTCATTCAATCATTTTGAAAAATCAAAATTTGAACTGTTTGTGAGGGAAATAGTGTCGCACGACACTCTTCCTGTACCGCACGGTACACTTGGAGTGTTGTACGGTATTCTTTTAAAACTTTGACTGTTGGATTGATGAACAGTGCCACACGATACACTTTCTGTACCGCACGGCATACTTTTCGTAAAATTTGAAATTTGAATCAGTGCCTTGCATGAATAGTTTGAATCTTTGATTGGTTGTTTGCTTATTGTTATAACTTGCATTATTTATCTGTTTTCATTATTATCATCTGTTTTGCTTGATAAATTGTTTATTTGAATAAAGTTCAGCATTAAAATATCTTCAAAAAATCCCACAAATGTTTAGTAAAGACTGATTTTTAATCGGGCGAGCGGGGTGCATTAAAACCCTTATCCGTTTGTAACCTGGCTCCCGAATCCAAAACGAATCTCTGGTTTTCAAATTGTTTTATAAATCATTTTCTAAATCATTTTTCAAAACGGTTTCTCAGGTCCTAAACCATTTTCCAAAAACCCAAGTGGCGACTCTATTTTCGAACAAACAAACCCCAACCAGCATGGGAGGTCGACCGTTCACACAACTTTACCTACAAATTAGTGTAATATGTACTCCCTCCGTTCCAATTTCTTGGTCCTTTCTATTTTGGGATGTCCCAAAATATTTGTCCAACTTTTAAAAACATCCATTAAAATTAGGTAACTTTCCAATTTTATCCTTAAAAAGTACTTTTCTCATCTTAATTGGCTAGTCTATTATCTTTTATTTTATAACGGTTTTTATGATTTTGAAAATTTTGTATAATAAAACTAATTGATATCTATCAAACAAGATCCATATTGAATATGTTATGACTTTCATATAATAAATTAGTCTCACAAATTTGGTCACAGTAATATTGACTGAATTTAGGGGCAAAATAGAAAAGTCAATACAAAATTTTCATACCCCTTAAAAATCCGGTTCCCAAAAAGGGGGCCAAGAAATTGGGACAGAAGGAATAGTTGAAAAATGATCAAATGCATTAGATACTCCATCCGTCTCAATTTGTTTGCCCCTTTTGGGGAAGCGAGTTTTTTAGGAGTGTGAAAATTTTGTATTGACTTTTCTATTTTGCTCCTAAATTCAGTTAATATTACTGTGACCATATCTGTGAGGTAATTTATTATATGAAAGCCAAAACATATTCAATATGAATCTTATTTGATAAATATCAATTAGTTTTATTATACAAAATTTTCAAAATCATAAAAACCGTTATAAAATAAAAGATAATAGACTAGCCAATTAAGATGAGAAAAATACTTTTTAAGGATAAAATTGGAAAGTTACCTAATTTTGATGGATGTTTTTAAAAGTTGGACAAATATTTTGGGACATCCCAAAATAAAAAACCAAAACGTTTTTTGTTTTATTTTTGTCTTTATTCACAAAACTTTAAGTTTGGCTAATAATTTTATACTTTTTAGATTCCTCTCGTCGAGACAAGCCAAGAAATCTCAAAAAATCGACCGAAAACTAAAAAATGCAAAAAAAATTTGAATAAAGACAAAACCAAATAAACTAATAAACTATTTTCCCCAATTTAACCAAACAAAGCCTAAAACTGTGACTGTGATTGTAGAGCTGTTCAATGATAGTATGGTCCATGTCAACTATTCTTGACTGTGATTGTCGAACTGTCACTGTAGTCATTGCCCTGAGTCCTGACACTAGATCCAAAGAATATGCTACTCATATATATTGTGTCGGAATTATATATGTGATGTTCATGTTGGTTTGGGTGAATTGAAAAAATTAGTTTTTTGACTTTTTGATTTTGTTTTTATTCAATTTTTTTTTTGTATTTGTTGGTTTTCGGTCGATTTTTTGTGATTTTTTGGCTTGTCTCGATGAGAAGAATTTAAAAAGTATAAAATTATTAGTTAAACTTAAAATTTTGTGAATAAAGACGAAAAATAATCAATCGACCGAAAAACAACAAATGCAATTTTTTTTTGAATAAGAACAAAATTAAAAAAAAAAAACAAAAACCTAGTTTTTTCAATTCCCCCAAACCACCATAGGCTTGGTTTGGGTAAATAAATAAAAAAATTGATTTTTTGGTTTTTTTTTTGTTTTGTTCTTATTCAAATTTTTTTTGCATTTGTTAGTTTTCGGTTGATTTTTTGTGGTTTCTTGGCTTGTCTCGACGAGAGGAATCTAAAAAGTATAAAATTATTAGCCAAACTTAAAGATTTGTGAATAAAGACGAAAAATAATCCAAAAAATCGATTTTTTGGATGTTACCTTTGTATTTATTGACAAAGCTTTAAGTTTGACTAATAATTTTATACTTTTTAGATTTCTCTCGTCGAGACAAACCAAGAAAACGATAAAAAAAACGACCGAAAACTAACAAATGCGAAAAAAATTTGAATAAGGACAAAAAAACAAAAAAACCCAATTTTTTTCAATTTATCCAAACCACCTCATAATCCTTGTTAGTTTCTCTCTCTCACATTAGTGTTGGGTCATGCTAGACTCGGGGTTACTGCTGTGCAACACTCTGCACAACGATGTGCTGTGCACCCCATGGCGTTGTCGCGCCGGAATTTTTCCAAAGATTCGAAACGTTCACCGCGTAGATCTCGTCGAGTACTATAAGTGTACCAAAAATCACCTTGATCCGATATCATTAAGTGTCTTATTGGAACACAAATACCTCGAAAAAAATGAAACACAAATGAACACAAATACTGGAACAAAACCGCTGAACCTATGTTTTTAAAATTATTTGTGTTCCGATGAGGTACTTAACCATATCCGATCTAGTTGATTTTTGGTGCACTTTAAATACTCGACGAACTCTATGCGGTGAACGTCTCCGATCGTCGAAAAAATTCCGGCGTGGCCGCGCCATAGAGTGCACAACACGATGCTGTGCAAGGGGCTGCACAGCAGCAACCTCGAGTCTGTTCACGCTTATTTCTAAGTATATATTAGAGCATTACTAGTAGTATATTCAAACACAAAAATACTCAAAGATGAGTATTTTGATACACAAAAGAGACTCGCAATGGTATTTGGATAAATACTCAAAGTTAACAACATTTGTTACAAATACTCAACTTTTGGCATTTGGATACTCAAAACTACAAATATTTTCTCAAAAACCAAACCTCAATAACCAAATTTTGGGGACCACACCCTATCAAAAGTAACAACATTCTCTCTCCATTTTTCAAATACTTAATTCAAAACTCAATTTTTTTGCACTTTCTCTCAAAAATTGAAATTATGAATTTTTAATCTTTACCAAAATATGTTTAAGATTGATCTCATTTTAAACGTATTGTGAATATTTTTTAAATGGTACTAATATTATAATATATATATATACAAATTTAAAGTTGTGCCTATTTTGTGAATAAAAATAGAGTGAATAATATTTTTTTCAATTATGGACACAAATGAACTACTGTAGAAGGGTAGATATTCAAACTTATAAACCCATTAAATGAATACTCAAAATGTGATGTGATGATATTTGAGTATCCATATTTGAGTATATCACTTGTGATGCTCTTAGGAGTAGTATTTATTTATTCCCATATTTGCCTTGACATTGAAAAAAAGGACTCTAATCCAGATGCCAGACTTTTAAATCGATGCATCCAAATGGGAGCTGGGTGTGTGCACTGATGTGGGGGCACAAATGCAAGTTCCGTTGTTTGATCCGAACTGTTCATTTTGTTCGTCTCATTGAGTATTTATATCATGTAAAAACATAGGTTGATCGAATATAGGTAACAATGTTTTAAGACTGCATTTTTCATGGAAACGAAATAGTTAAAGAAAACTGTTCTAGGTTTTCACAAACCTACAAGTTAAATGATGACTGATCAAATAGTTACTGATATCCAATTAACCTAAATTCTTGCCTGGTATACATACTCGACAAGGCGAACAAAATAATTGATTCGGATCAAATAACGAAACCAAGATGAGCCCCACAACTATGCACAACCCGTGTGTTGTGCACCCCGCACAGAGCACCCCATCTAGATGAAGAGGGTGGAAAATTCTCAACGCAGAGATATCACAAATCATGATTAAGATCTTGATTTTGTTACATATTTTAATTATTTTATTAATAATTCTCCCTGCAATTACAGTTTTATTTGTGGTTGATTGGGTTTCACAAGAATTTATTACACTCTTTCGCATCTACGGAGTACTCCTACGTAAGTTCATTTGTTAGGCTAATAATCCGACACGTGCATTGCAACGAATGGGAAATTATTTTTCTTTTATAGCTTTATCGCGTTTTAAAAAAAATACTCCATCGATTGGACTTCAAACACATGATCTTGCAAAATATAAGTAACCACTTTACGAGAGAGAAATTGGGTGTGCGAGAGAGAGAGGATACCGAGAGGGGAGATGTAGAGACAATCATTGTGTCACAATTACATATGCATATACATATATAATGATTGTACATCTTGTTGGAAAAAATACGTGGCAATAATAGAATTCCAAAAAATAATTTCCTTTATAACTTGAATAGAATTACAAATTAATACAAGAATTGAATTGTAACATAAATAACATAATCGAAATACAAATGGTATTTTGAAAAACAAACTGAGTCTTGTGTTAAACGTAGTCTCCTTAAAACCGATTTTGAAAAACAAACGGAGTCTTGTGTTAGATACAGTTTTCTTAAAATAAATTCGTCACCTATTGTGGAGGTGATAGATGCGTCGGGGTCTATCACCCAAGATAAAATGGATGGGACCACTACATTCGGTATACCTCCGAAGATAATCTTAACGAATTGAACGTGTGTCTGTGTTACTTTTAACGTTAATAAAATTCTTAATAGAGATTCTCAAAAGAGCTCATTGGATAATGGTCTTAGGTTATGATCTATGGTTTCTGAGTGTGAAGAGAGGTCCACGACTCAAGAAGTGTTAATGATCGTGGCCTTTAATTATTGTCAAGAACATGGAGGTTAGCAGTCCTTGTCGGTCAAATTAATTACTATAAGACTGGATTAGGAAGAAATTAAAAAGATTCATTAAGAAACAAACCGCTTGGATGTCCTATTAATGATTCCCCCAACAAAGCCCTAACATATTTTAATCCCGAATAAATGAGAGTAACTACAGCCTTTAAAGCGGTGGGTAATTTATGTAGTGACAATCACTTATGTAGTGATAATCACTGTATTCACTTCATATTTCTAAATTTTTTTTTAAAAAGATTTTTTCTTCATCTTTTATTTTTTCAATCATTAATCACATTTCTCTCGCTATTTATATCTCTCTTTTCAATCATTATTTTTATTTCTCTCTCTATTTCTCTCCAATTATTACACTTCTCTATAATTATTATACTTTTTCCAAAAACTCATCCAAACACTATCTCAAAAATATTTCTTAAAATATTGTTCTCAAAACTCTCAACCAAACAAAGCCGTGTGTCTCAATATTAGAGAAAAATACAGTAATATTTGTGAGGTAAGTTTTGGAATTCTAACTTATTTATCATTTTATGTAAATTATGCCATGGTGCTTAGCAAGACCATTAACAAATTTGAAGTATAATCACCACACAAACCTTAATGTTAAAAAGTGGTGGCTAGCTCATGCAGTAGAGTTTTTTGGTGCCCCACACTGCATTTCTAGATCAAGTCTTATTCTTCCCTCCCCATGCAATATATTAGGAATAACGAATGACAAAAAAAGAAACCTTAATGTTACAACCTGTACTGGAGTATTAATTTTTCATTTTTCTTGCCAAGGGGTTTGGGCCTGTCAAAAATCAGGGCTCTGGTAATGCGTAGGCAATTGGGTGACCCATCGCAGTCGGAGACAGCGTCCTTATTGGGTCAACTGGGCTCATTAAACTGTCTTGGGTTTATATAGAAAGCCCGAAGTGGCAAGCAATGGGCTGGGCTGTCCTTCTAGCTTTTATTGATCAAAGATCATGACATGAGATTCTATGTGCTAATTCTTAAATAAAAAGAATGAGAGTCAATGTTGTAAAAAAAAAAAGGAATAAAAAAAAAGAATGTTGTTAAAAATGGGTCCAGCTCCTCCCCATACATCCTTCTTGGAAGAGCATTTCTGAAAAGAAAAAAAATTAATTAATTGATTAAACATTGATAGATATGAGAACAACTTTTATATTGTTTTATGATGATACAGTAATAATTTTAAAACAACATAGTAGTTGTCATCATACTTACGGAATTTGATCAAGCTGATTTTTTTTTGTAGAGGTATTCTTCTCTACGGAATGCTTGAGATTAACCCTATAGATCCTGAATGTGGATCCAAAATAAGACCCACGAGGATTATTTTGAGGGAGCTGCTGTGCAAGAAAACTACCAAAAAATGTATAACACGAGCAAGAAAATGGGATTTGGGGGAGCTGCTGTGCTCAATGCATGGAAGGGCCTACCGTGCCTAAAAACTGTGCCATTTTGCACCATTCTAGCCAAGGATGGAGCCAAGGGGGGACAAGTGGTGGCGGCCGCCACCACAAGATTTTTAAAAAATGCAATTATTACATAGAAAATAGATTTTTATCTCCAAATTATATAGACTCGCCACCACTAGATTTTTATGTTATTATAGTTTTTCATAGAGTTGATGAATATTTGTAATACAATTTGTCTTTTTATTTTTTGAGTACATATTTTCGCCACCACAAAGGTAAAATCCTGGCTCCGTCTGTGATTCTAGCCACCCCAGGTCCTTCCCTTTTATCCCCTATTAATGGGATGTTATTGTGATGATAACAAAAAAAGAGTCGCAGATTAATTTGCTCACAATATGGGATTGTGTAACACCTGGCCTTGAATGACTCAAGCCTGTATCCCAGGTCTTGTGACATTTGAGACTTTTCATTGCAGGTGAAGAAAGGATACCAAACAGGGAATAAGGGAGAGGAATTGGAGAAGCTGGTATGGTGCAAAACGGCACATTTTTTTGGGCACGGCAGGGTTTTGTTGTTCGGCCAACTTTTTTCCTCACTTTCTTTCTACCCGCCAGATTTGGCCTTTTACTAAAAATCTCTTGCATTCTTCATATAGTCGCTAATTCCGTAACACTATACCCTTAGTTAATGAGATGTTATTATGATGATTCAACTATACTTTAAAGACATTATTGTGTCAAATAATACTTTATAGTTTAAAGATCTTTTCTTGAGGTGTAGTATTATAGTAATACTAACTTTAACGAGATTTGGGTTCGAACGATATCTTAATTAATTTCCATTTACCTTAATGTCACAGTTGTTTAATGGATTCCATTTGTCTTGTTTGTCCCCAACACGGGAGCTTTAAACAATTCTCTCTCTCTCTCTCTCTCTCTCTCTCTCTCTCTCTCTCTCTCTCTCTCTCACACACACACACACACACACATACGAGAATAAGAAAAATAAAATAAGATGCAGTGAGAAGGGGGAAAAAAAGACCCCATCTTTGGGACTTGAGATTTTCATAGCAACCTAAGTCACTGTACTTTATAGTGACTTCAATTGTGAGACATTTGAAATCTTTTTTGGAGATTAGAATCGGTTTATTTTTTCAAGAATATTGATCACATTATGCGTACACAAAATTATGATCGCCGGAGATTAGTAGACACATAATTGAGACAAATTTGTCTTACAGTTTATTCTCGAAATGATATTTGCCATCCATTTCGTAAAATAAATGGTATCCAACCAAATGACTACTAATATACAATTAATTTGATTTTTTTGCATGAATGATCTATTCAACATTTTTGACAAATTAAAAAGTTCCAATCCCAAATAAAGATCATAGGTTACTGTCTTCATAATTCACGGGCAAATATTATTCAAATAAATACAAACAAGAAAGGTTACAATACACATTCATATTTGGGTATGTATGATTCACACTTCTAAAATTGTTACAAATTGATTATCTCTCTTGAATAAAAAGTTACATTTTTTTTATATAAAAGTTACGATAGATATCAAAATGTTATCAAATATAGAAAAAAAGTTATAAATCATATTTTTAAAAAATTAAAAATTTTTAATATAAAAATTAAAAGACATTAAAATATGTTACGATTGTGATCAATTGACACCTTTACGAAAGCTTTTCTTCCACCATCCGGGGACCATGCAAAAAGCAAAGCAAAGCAAAGCATCCACTTCTCTTCTTTTTTTTTCGAAAATAACCGAAGCATCCACTTGGAAAACCTTTTGTTTCAAGTTATTTGGTGCTTTTACTTTCGGAAGGAAAGGACAATTATTTAAAATTTTAAATCCTTTTGCTTTTCACCTTTAAATTTTAATCAGTGGATAGTAGGTGAATACAAACAGGTTTACTTTAACTCAAAGGATTGATATGATGGTCAAGACCCATGAGATTTAATGATTTGCTTTTGAAACCTCTCATGTGTTATCAACTCATTTGAATTGGTTTATACAAATATTTCCTCCTCATTTAATTGGGTTTTGTAAGGAGAAAAAACTTTTTTACCGCAGAAGCCTCCTTTGGGGGTCTCATTGCAACGATGCAAAATTCAATTTTTAACATATCTATTGATACCGGATCAAGTTAATTTTTTACATATGATTGGTTCAAATCGGTGAAATAAGCTGTTGATGGGACCTCCAAAGGAGGATTTCGTAAACAACTCCTTTTAGGAGGAGCCGTAAAAATGTTTTTCTCTCCCATAAGTAGACGGTGAAATTGAACCCGGCAAATGAGCTATGGAAAAATCAAACAGGTTTACCTTACCAAAGACCATGACCCAACCGACCTTTAAACTTTATCGTTCTTTCGGCCCAAAAACCTCTATTGCACGACTTTTATGGGTCCGACACGTAGTCCATGATTACGCAACTGCCCTTGAGGTCGGGATGGTTAAATGCAGCCATGAAATTACTTAGTACATTTGATTTATTGTTTCGGTTCCTATTTACAATTGGAAAAGTCGAAAAAATAGACGATATTCTTGTGTATAAGATATAAATTTAAATCTCGTATTAATCCCTATTGATCCAACTTTTCCCCATTCATTCATAAAAAAAACACATTCAAACTGTGTATTTCATTGTGGAAAACATAAAGCGCCCTTTAATATCTGTCCATACCGAACTAGAAAAACACATGGATAATGAATAATCACATATAATGGAAATAGAGTTTTTGTGTAATTCTTAAATGTGTGCAAGGGTTAACTTTGGTTGAATTAGATTGATTTAACATAAGTTACTACCAATACAAAAATAAGGCGTGTTACTCCCAATTTTGTATTGGTGTTAATTATATGGGGTTTTTGGTTACGAGGGTTATAGATTTTGGTTTGAAGATTAAAGTTTGATATTGAAATTTTGTCTATGAAAAGTGTTTTTCACCTACAAAGAAATTGTTGTGGCGATTGCAAAAAGGGATTTTGAATTCGAAAGGGGGAGGAGAGGTTGGAATGGGGTGGGGAGAAAAGAAGAATCTTGATGACAACTAAAACGGGAGGAAAAAAAGGCCATGGTTTTAGGTGGAGAGGGTAGATTGCAATTTGGCAATTTTTGATTTACAAAGGTGGAGTAATGAAAAAAAGGCATTTGCTCCTTTTGGGTGCAATGAGAGTCCTTTGTGCGTGGCACTAGAAACTCCCATGACTCTATTAAACGTGCATACGAGAGAGAGTTCATTTCGGATCAGCGCTGTGGGGGGAATCAGGAGGCTCACTTCCAATTGCTCAAGACGAAAAAAATCCTTACTTCAGTCCCACTTGAGGCGATCAAAATTCAAAAATTTCCAGGTAAATTTCTCAAACTTTTCTCTCAGAAAATGATACCCCAATGTTTAAAATTTCTGATTTTTCTATGTCTTCGTCGATTCAGTGCTATTTTAAAGTTACTGATTCGGTTTTGTTTTCTATTAACTGCTTCGTTAATAGATCCTTGAATCACTCGACTACTTTGGAGACATCAACGAGATTTTTGCTGGTTATTTTTGAGATCTACATACATGCGTGATGTGTGGTCTGGATTTACTGATATCAACGTCAATCTGCTAAAGTTTTGGTGGTTATGGAGAAGATCTAGAAAACCCAGTTTCAATTTCACCATTTTCCGACCCTAAAGAGGTGATTTTTAGTTTTTGGCGCCCTTGGTAGACGTTTCAGTCCTGAACCTTAGATTTTAACGTGTCGGAAACAAGCTAACCGAAGTGAGTAACTCTAGTTGACTCAGTGATTTTGATGGAGACTCTTCTTCTTGTTGATCAGCATCGTAATCGAACTTTCCAGTCCGGTTTCGGTATGCTCCCAGCCCCACTATTGGATTGTAATACTCCTATAACCAAGCAAGCATGTTCTTCTTCTGCTTCACCAAAAACCCCATTGCCATCTGTTTATCCCCTTCACTTTGAGGAATCTAACCTCTCCAATAGATTCGTGACGATTGGTGCTATCCCCATTTCTGTTGACGTCAAAGCAGATCATAACATTGAGGGGTTTAATGCTGAATTTCGTTACTCTGAGCTTTGGGCCGGACCAGCATATTCCAACTCTCCTGAACCTAGTTCTTTGCCCATACCCAAGTTCTCACTCCGTCCGAAAAGAAGTGCCTCGCTCAACCTGCCTTCGTCTTCAGCCTCTGATATCAGTTTTCGCCCCATAGCCAAGTCTGCACCCCCTTCCCCCACGAGGGACCGTAGCAGCTCTTTTTCTGGAGATCTGTTTCACAGTGATGACTCTGCGACTAAGACCCTGCGTCGCATTCTCAACCTAGACATTGAGGATGAATGAAGTGAGAGGAGCTTCGGGCTCCTGTAAATAGAAGTATTTTCCAAGCTTTTTGTAGTGGTAGATTTGTATATAGAGTGAGTAAATTACCCGGTAGTGCAACTATCAATAAGTTAATTCCCGTGGTTTGTTAGTGGTGGTATGAGAATCGCTGGGTTGGTTGATAATCTCCAGATCTAATGCGGACATGTGATGTGTGCTCTGTTTATGCCTCTTTTCACAAGGCATAGTGGGGGTTATCAGACACTGATGGCTGCCGGATCCAAGTTTTTAAAAGGAGGAGGAAATGAATGGATGGGAATTTGCTATTCAAAGTGCAGTTCTTCGTTGGGGGTTCAGGAAATTGACTGATTATCTATTCAGCTTTTTCAGGAACTAAAGTTCAATTTATCAATGAAAACATGATACTTTCTCTTTATGTACTCTGACAGGATGGTGGATTTTCCTCCCTTTGTTAGGCTTAGGGTTTCAGTTTCGTATACTTTGTATATATCCTGTAAAATCTTAACTTGATTACTCGATCAATTTCTGTAGGACTTTGTTCTAAAGTCTTGTTCTTTTTATGGTCATCTTTGTCCTTCATTTGGGACTCTAGAGTCAGTGTGGTACTTATCCAATGTAGGTCTACTTTTTGTTTAATCTTGCCTGAATTGGCTACCTAGAATTCCTTGGCTTTCTTCTACCTCTCATGTTTCTTTCATGCAGCCGCACAGCTCTTTCTCTTTGGTTGCACCATTTCTTCTGTTTCCATCTCGTAGTTAGATCTGACTCCTATGACTTCACTCTGAGAGAAGGTTGGTTCCCCTTCCCCTTGACCATCTTTCCTGTTTTTTGAAAGGGGAAGTGGGAAGGGGAAGTATAGTTAGATGTCGCTTCTTCCCTTGGGTAATCTGTGTTGCACTATCCAATTCTAAGTGCCTTCGGTGTTCTGTTTCTGTGTGTTGGTAATGCTAATGCCCCTTTCTTGCTTGGTCTTTATAATGTTCATACAAGTCCTGTTGCCTTTGGAGGTCGTTGATCATTTCAAGCTATTATGAGGTAAGGACTTAACAGAGCATTATATTTTTCTGCATACCTTTATTTTCCTTTTAAGTATCAAAATAATTGCTAATAATGTTATCTCTTCCTCTGATTTTAGCTCGGCAGTTTGGGAAAGAGAGCTGGTGGAAGAACTTCTGGTGGTCGTTACTCAGCTGAGTTGTGTTCTTGACGAGTTTCGTTTTCATTTCTCTTGTTTATTGGGTCTGTGTTGCTCTCATGTTTTGGTACCTCTGTTTTGTTATTAAGGCTTATGTATATACTAGTTCTTGTTCTTGGTTATGTACTGTGGCTTGTCATAATTTGTAGTTTTGTTCTTTGGACACCTTGGACGGTCATGAGCAGAATTCTTTCCATTGAAACGCCGGCCAAGTGTTGGTGCTTGGAATACCCTATTAATGTTCAGGTTTTGTTTAGCAGAGTTATAGGAAATTTTCTTTTCCATGTTACTTAAAAACAGAAATCGTCGTTTTGGTCTGTTCTCAAGATGAGTAGTCTCCGGTAATTACATTTTAGCTGAAATGCGTCGTTTCGGTCTTGTAGGTCTGCTTGTTAAAATATCGCTTTCGCTCTGCCTAAAAATCACAAGCAGTCTTTCATGGTTCTACAAGTAACTAATATATTCATGCCTAAGATGATTATTATTCAAAAGAGAGACAAGTTGGTGTAATGGGGTGTGACAGATTAGCAAAAAGGATAAGATACAAAAGATAACTGAATAAAAGGATCTTTATCTCAACGAAATAACGCAACCCATTGTCGATAAATAAATAAAAACAGCATGATTGATTGGCATTTAAGCCGACAACAGTGGTTAAAGGAGCCCACAAAGCAAATCAAATTTACTCACCAGAGATGTGCGCTTGATGCCACACACCATGTGTACCATACCTGCTCGAGACCCAAGTTATTCTCCTGGCTTTGCCACACAAAGATGCTTTTTAATCAACAAATTATCCATTGCTGTTTCCAAAATATCTGCAGCTGCAAAGAGAGCCTCCTTCCTTAATGGACAAGCTTCCCTGCAACTCCCTATTTTGCAAAAACTAGATAATGCCCTTGAGGGCTGGCCCTGATATTTTGGTTGCCCAAGTCCGACTCCTTACTTAGTTGTCTATTTTTTTTTTTTCAATTAAGTCATACCAAATAAAAAGAAGAGTTAAAGTTACACTGCTTTTAGCTTCAATTACATAAAAAATCAATATCAAAATGTAACGCTGAATATAGTGCTTTGTGATTAGCATGATCCGATTCAAAGAAACCAACTTCTCATAGCATTTTTTGAGCAAATTCTTCAAAAGTCATCATACTTTACTTATCCAATAACTTTGGGCCCGTTCCACTAGCTTTTGTTTTTTTGGCTTTTTAGTTGATATATGTGAGGAGAATAAGATGTATCAAGATGAATGAAAAGTAAAAAAATTCGAAAAATCCTCTGATAGAAATTGACCCGCATTTTCAACTAACATCATTGCTAATCTCTCTTGGGACATAGTAGTATGAATATAAGTTTTTATCATCTTTAACTTAGATAATCGTAAAAGGATATGATGTAAAAGTTTTATTTTTAAAAAAAGAAAATATGAAAATTTGCTTCATATTTTAACTATGATTTGTGTGAAAAAAACATAATTAAACTGTGTTAGATCACTCAATTTTTTTTCAATTTTTCACCATGGGGATAATTTTTTTTAATGAAATGTAAGAACACATCACTTGTGACTTAATTTTGTACTCCTTAAATGCAAAATTTCTAGCAAAAGTTTTTCTCAATATCGTGAATTTTTATAATTTAGTAAGTATATCAATGTTTTTCTCATTTTTGTAATTTAGTATAATAAGGAGAAACAAAAAGAGCGCAATGGCAAGTAAACAAAAAAAGAAGAGAGTGAGCGGCGGGGGAATCAAACCTTCCTCGGCAATGGCCAAGGAAACCAGCCAAATGCTTTGTGTTACTTTAGGAACATTTTAAGATTTTTATATTACTTAAATTTTTGCTTTTGTTTTTGTTGTCCCAGCCCTGGGGTTGCTCAAGCTTGGCGGCTTGCCAAGCTCACCCCTGGGCTGGCCTTGGTGCCTTTTCAAAGAGCAAATAAGTTTAATCGAAACTTTGTAGGTTGGAGATACGTTGCCCGTTACCATCCGTAAGGTCCCTATGCTATTCTTGTAGGAGGAATGGATGAATATCCGGTAATGGAAAGGATCTGCAAAAACAAATGAGGAGCTGGTCCCCATGCTTGCAGGAATGAATGAAGCTTCCGTTGGTTTCCAAAGTCGTTGGAATTTTGCAGCCATTTTGGTTTATCACTTTGCTGGTAGTGCAAGCTGGTTTGTCCAAAACAAGAAATTAAAGGCTTATATTGCCGGATATGGCATCTTAACAATTCCTGTTTTCGAACCATTCTCTGAGGATTGTTTGCTTGATATTTTAAAAAAGAAGCTTCCTCTGGTTTGTTACATGCATCAAACTGCCATCTCTCAACAGCAGTTCAGTAACGCGGGGAAATATCAATAGTTACACAAATTCGAATTTTTTTTACTTCAGAACAAAATGAAAAAGCATGTCTAAACATAACCAAAACGTAGACGAAGGGCAGTTACATGACTCATGTCAATATAACCAGTTCAAAAAAAGAAAAAAGAAAATGGTTATATCAACATTATGAGTTGTATACCATCATAGAAGAGAAGATTTCAGTCTTTTCTAGGTCGTCGGCGACACCAGAAATTAGATTGGAAAAAGGAAATTCGCAGTCATTGTCTTACCAGTTACAACTTGGCCGTGTCCATGTCGCCAAAAGGATACAAAATAGATGGATATTATTGGAATCCTTCAAATTTAACAGTGGAGTCAACAGTGTCAAGATCATATCACTGCAAAAATGACAAATACGCGGGCTCAGTAAGGAAAAAGTTGAACTTGCATCTGGGCATAAATGGAAGGAAAAGAATGAAGAGGATAAAAATCAAGCTGCCTTCAAATTACCACCATAAGGAATAAACAAATAAGATAACATTCATGAGTAAGGGAGATTCAATTGTTGCCTGCTTCACAAGGCCAGAGGTTATGGTTTACAAACAACACGAGGCAGCAGGTTAAAAAGCTCATTTCTACCCCCTTTCCAAGTAGGAGGCAACAAAAGCTTACAAAAAAGATCACAAATTCTTACAACAAAGCAACAAAACCCAACACCCAAACAAACCAAGACCTAAATTGTCAGCAGTGTACAACCCAGAATAGTTCCATTGCATCTTGTCATAGGAGCCACTTGGCGCCAAGTTGGTCTCTCAGTTCCAACAGTTAAAACGTTAACATCCGACAGTTTTGTGATGCCTGACCATCGCTCTGGCCCAATCACCCCTCCGATCACATAAATATCGTTTCCCAATGCAATCATCGCAAATCCAATTCTCCTCCTGAACTCTGATGCCGAAGCAACTACTTTCCTTGCTCCTTTATCTTGCTTCAAAACAATTCCAGGACTCATCACATGGAGTGATTCCCTTACAACTGCCATTGGACCCTGGAGCCAGCCATAGTCCTGGACCGTCCAACCATGATTCAAACCATCCAAAACCTGAACAGTCGACAAACCCTTGTGCAACACATGCACCTTACCCCTAATAACCACTCCCGAACACGAAGTGTTGTGAGTGTAGAGGAGATCGGGTAGTGGACCCCATACATCCTTCTCGGGATCATAAATTTCTGCTTTAGAGATTGATTTCCGGAAGCTAGTGAAACCGCCAGCCACGACAATCTTTCCATTTGAAACACAACATGCGAACATGGCACGAGGCACAAGCATGGGAGCCCGTGGGGCCCACAGGCGGCTAACGGGGTCGTATGACCAGACCTCGTCGGTTGCAAAAATCCCATCGTGGTCCCCTGTCGACGGGTCAACGGCATCACTGCCGCCTCCAAGCACAAAAAGCTTTCCGCCTGCAGATACGACTCCAAAGTTGGCAAGTTGTCTGATTTTTGAAGGGAGAACTGGAAGAGTGATCCAATGGTCTCGAAGAGGGTCATAAAGCTGCCAAAGATTCTCAGGATCAAATGCACAAACACATAAGAAGTCCTCCGATGAATTGACCTCCTTTCGGGCTTTGAATAGCTCAGGGCTGCGGACAGCAGCTCGCCAGGAATGGGATACAAGCTCTAACTTGGGGTGAAGGTAGAATGGAACTCGTGCAAGGCACCCCAGGGCAACTGCGTCAGGGAGACCTTCAATTAGACTAGACATATTGGTTACTGGTGGATCTGTTGCAACTGTGTTCTCCATCAAGATGCGGTAGCATTATCTGAAATACCAAAAGGAAGAACAACTACCATTAGTGCATTGAGATGGGGAATATGGGCACAATGATAATCAATCAAATGGGGGCTTAAATAAAAATGGAAGCATCCCATTATTCCCATATGTTTTTGGATAAATTAACACCTTCTAAAAAAGCAAATAAAATTTCATGGCAATCAACCTCTTAGTAAACTTTTTTTTTTCTTATTGAAGGTTTCATGCTGATGGATCCAGAAGATGTCCTAGAAATGTCAAAGAAACAAATGGAAAATCTAAAAACAATTATTGAGACGGGAAGGACAATCCAAACGTGAGGAGGACAGATTCTCAAACATGTATCAGGATTGCACAGAGCAGATGGTTCATTTAGCTGACTAAATTTCTTAGATTCAAGGTTTGATAATGGTTTTTTGCATCACTGTGTGGTACACCAGATAGCTATTAATTTAATGGCCAACTTTCAGTTGAGGCACAGATTAGCACCTTGCACAACCCCAATTATATGGTAAATTAAATGGATGCTTCGGTGCTTCAAGCCATGAAAGTAATAATAATTTCTACTTGCAAATGTAATAGCTACATACTTTGGTATATACATGTGTTAAGTAACGAACTCTCCCAAAAGCTTAAGCTATGGGCCCAACATTGTATATCAAACTACCTAATACCCTCCTTCATGTGCAACCCTTTCTTGCACGTGGAGATGCAAATTTTCACAGATAGTGCAAAACAAAATACGAAGGAGAGAAGCAGAATGCAAACAGGGCACAAATGCAAACAGAGAGACTTGAACCCAAGACCTTTCGCAACCTGATACCATGTTAAGTTACCAACTCTCCCAAAAGCTTAAGTTGTTAGGAAATGGGCCCAACAATATATATCAAGCTATCTAACAGTCATCTAATATGAATGAATATTGAAAAACATACATCTGAAATTTCAGGACATAATTGATCAAGAACTTAGAAATAGAATCAAAGAATTGGGCTTCGTAATCTCATGAGGGCTGTGTGTTTGTTTTTCATAGTATAGCTATATGCATGCAACTATGCAAGCGAACTATATGTTACTCAGAAAACAAAATACACGCATATAACAATTCTTGGATGACTCCAAAAGAATCATCTAGGATTTGCAACAACTGGACAAATTGAGGGGAAAGACCTGCACCGGATGGTCCACAAGCTTGGATATCATGCTCACGGCCATTTCTTTGTGATAACTATGCTACTATTGACGAGGCTATCTGTGTTATAAATAGAGTAGATCAGGAGCACCAGATGATGATTTAGGTCTAATTTAGTTTAATGCATGTCCCATTTTTAACCCAAACACCAAAAAGATTGTGATTTGGGTGAGTTGGCAGCAGGTGACCAAGAAGCTCCAAAGCCTCCCTCCAACACTCCCATGAATCTCCAAGATAATATTTCTAACCCCTTAATCCCATGCCAACCGAAGCCCTTCCCAGAGGACTAGGACAAAACAGGAGGCCGAGATTTTCTAATCCTATACTTGCACACTAACTAAATACTTATACCCCTCAAAGGCTCAAACTATTAAGACAGTTTAATCAAAAATGAAAATTCATTGCTTCGGATTGATAAAAGCAGGACTAGGACATCAAAATAACTCAAGGAGAGTAGGACTTCCAAAAGATGCAACAGTTCAATCACGATCCACACTTGGCCTAATTATCAAATCGAAATAACCCATGCTAATGAAATAATCTCAATGTATGGCAAAATCAAGAAGACCAGAATCAGAGAATTAAAACGCCACACGAAAGCATAAACCTATTGCCGTGTCAAATCCATTGTACATAACAACTAGAAACGAAACATGCATAATGAAGGAAAGCCAAGATATATACACCCAATTGACAATGAAACCCTAATATCCAACCCCACAAACCAGCACTGTAAAAGAAATCGCACCTACATGATAAATTCAACGGCTTCGGGAAAAACCCACAATGAATTCAAGACAATGGAAATTGGGTTCCGAGTAATTTTCATTAATCGTAACTTTAAGTCGGTCAAATACAGTGTCGTACGAGGAGAGAAGATGTTAACCTTAAAGCCCAGTCCAATGAAGATGACAAGATTTGCGACCCGTCCTGCAAGATTCTTGGAGATAGAGGTGAAAGGAAAAAGCAGCAGCAGAATTGCGTAAAAGAAACTATATGCCCCCCTCTCTTTCTTCCTGCCTGTTTTTGTGCAAATCTGTACTTTGAGAAAGTTATGCGAATGATCCTTCACAGCATGCGTTTACCCTAGACTTGGATAGGCATGAGGGATATTCTTTCGTGCAATACCATTTTTCCATTTGTTTTTTTCCCTTCTTCTTCACATTCTTCGTTTTACGGAGTAATTCATTTTAATTTTCTTTTCCTTTTTTGGTCAATTGGGATTGGACATTAGATTTACTACCTAGTAAATCTAGTAAAATAGAGATCTTTCAGAACTGTATTGGAGATTTTTCCAAAATGGTGAAATGTAAAATGGGCTTTTCCATTCCCAACCAGGTTGATTAAAATAGAAGGCATTGTTGGGTAGGGATTTTTAGTGTAAAAAGAATGTTAGATTCTTCAAAAACTTTTTTTCCCGTAAAACATGAAACCGAAGTTGTTTTACAGGAAAAATACATAAATAATAAACGCCAAAATTTATGTGATACTTAAAAAGTCCGTTTGTGCTCATCTTTTATTAGGAACAATTGTGCTTCTTCATTTTTTAATTATTTGCAATAACTTTAGTTACCTGATTCTTTGAACTTTTCAATAGATGCGGACATAAGAAAAAAAAAAAAACTAATCACCACGAGTATTTCAAGTAGTCATGATTTTAGAGTTCCTTATCTTAAAAAAATATAGGAACTTTATCGAATCTTAGGTCTTAATGTGCAAATCGTTAATTATCTCGAATCTATTTGTGGGACCCAGCTAGATCATGTCTAAGACAATCCTAATAATTAAAATCTCAATGTGCAAACCGTTATTAAGAAAATTATTTTGATCTGTTGATTGCAGACTCATTTTTTAATCACATTTGTCTTAATGAAAGAAAAATGAAATCTCTCTCCAAAATTATGCGCAAAAAATAAAATTTTCTAAAAATTCTGCAGGTGTCCACTGGAGCACAGGGTCAATTAGGGGAATTAGGATGGGATATTAATTTGTTGGGTCCAAACTTACCTAACACAGGCATGTACTATCAATGATTATGTTTATTCTAATACTTTATAAGAAGTTTAATTAATAAACTCCAGTTTCTAATAATTGGGTTGGGTGTGAAACCAAATTCAATTGAGCTGTCCAATTTTTGATTGTTCTCGGACTACTGGACTCGTGTAGGTTGGTTCCACATGCATTGTATAGGACCCACGTGTGCACTTCCGTCTATGTCTATAACACTCCTTTTAGACCCAATGTTTTTTGGCAACGAGTACAAAATTTTCCTCCCAAATGTTTGAACTTGTTTCTGCTGTTTTGCTCGGCGAGAAACAGATTCCCGCGATTGTTTTCCGAGGTTTTTGAACTAAAAAGCAATATGGATACCTGACTAATGGATCTTTCATTAAAGGGACTCAAAACATATGATACAAGTCACACAGTCACAATTTCCTGGACGGGAAATGCTAGGTATCGTAAAGTTTACCCAAAAAATTGCCCTGATTCACTCCTGATTTTAAAATTTGGACAATTTCTAGATTCTGTTTATGGGTATGTAACACTATTGTTTTCCGGATGGCAAAACAAAGAATTACAATGACAATACAGTCTTCTACATGTATGAGAAAAGGCCACTTTCTTTGTATTCCTCAGTACAGTATCTTAGAATCCTGTGGCAGCAGAAGCACATGAAATGACAAAGACAAGGAACACTACATTGTGAAGGGTAGACTTGATGGTGCTTCCATCGGATGCAACGCCTGTCGTAGGGACTGTTTTAGAACCTGTTCAGGCAATGGTTTATATGCATTAGAGTGAAACTGAAGAAACAAAAATAATGACAAAATATTTCTACTCAATTATCCATTTCAATATCTCATATATACATGGGTACATTTATTCACCTGCTGGAATATCTGAATCTGATCCTGTGGTTGGAGTATCGTCGGATGAATCAGCTGGGGTAGACTCTGCTGGAGAACCCACTGGAGCACTTGCTGGGCCTGGGATGGATGCTGAATTTGCTGGTCCACTTGCAGCTGCTGCTTTAACAATAGCATATTCACAGTTCATTTCCACAAGTGAGTACTCATGCAATGTTTTTGAAGTTAAATTTGTTGGCTGGTGTTACCGCACGTTTTCTTCATTTTCGATTACTTTGGAACAAAAACATTGAAAGCTCGAAAATACCCTTTCTTTCCATATCATCATTTTCAGTGTTGTGAGAAACAGTTTTCTGAACACTTGAAAAAACTTGAAAACATCTCTTGGTTGTATCTCGGAAGGGTGGGCGGTGGTGGTCGATGTTTTGCATATTGATGTTAGCTAGGTTTAGGGTTTTCTTGTGGTGGGCTTGGCCCACTTTGTTTGGGCTATGTTCCTTTTTTATGAGCTTTTATTGTCTGATCTCGGCATTTTAGGCCTACAGGTTTTGAGCTTTGCCCTCAGGTGTATCTTTCAACTTTTAGTTGGAATCCCCTTTTCCTTAATAAAATGTTTTATTGCCCATCAAAAAAAAGAAATAGAGGGATTTTTCCGGGGAAAAAGTATTGGAAACGGGTTATTTAACTTTTTTTTTTCCCATGAAAAGTAGGTTTGTTTTCAGAAATTTCTTTCCCATGATGGTTTTTCAGGAAGAGTAAACAAATTTTTTAGTGTTACCCTGAAAGAAAACGATGGATGGAAAAACGAAAACAATACCGAACTTTGGCACAGTCGAAGCAAGAAAGTGAGCTTACCATTACACTGGTTAACTGGTGGAGTCTGCACATTACAAGCACCAGGGAGTGCTAGAGCAAGAGTCTGATTCACAGTGACTCCGAAAGAGGCACCACCGCCATTGAGCAGCGAGCAAAGGCAACGTGGCTGTGACTGAACGATATTACTCATCTGTGAGCAACAAGAAGATGATGGTGTCGATGAATTGCCGTTGACGTAGTTGAGACAAGGCGATAACCTCATGAGTGCCCTTGTGCAGCCCGATTGAGCAGCAGCGCCGTTCCATAGCACGAGGACAGAGAACAGTACCAGGACCATTTCAACCCCCTTGAAAGCCATTTCCAACAAGTTTGGGGTTGTTTTTGGATCTTCTTGGTCAAACTGAAAATGTCAATTTGGGAAAATAGGAGAGACTATTTGGAATTTGGAGTTTTGGTGAAAAGGGAACAGGGGTGTTGGGGCTTAAATACGATGGTTTATTTAGAAGGTTCAAGAACTGATTGGTACTTTGGTTGGCCAACTTTTGAACTACTGACTTGTAAAAGTACTTAATTTTTCGTTTTATATTAGGGATCAACAAGAAGATTGATCAGCATTGCATTCAATTTCTCACTACCCTAAATTTTAAGCCAATATAGTGACTAAGATAAATTATTTGGTATTGCCGGGGCACCATGTGGTCTGCTCTTGCAAATGAAAATCCATGATACACTAATCTCCCACTCACTTTTGAAAAATGTGTCATAATGACCTACTAAATTTGTTGCTACGTGATTTGTTGGTAGCACCACGTAGACAACGCCACATGATATTCAGAGAGTAATGAATAATTACCGTGATCTCTAGTGTCTTCTCTGAATTAGCAAGATTTTCACGTAGAGGTTGCATAAATTCCTTGATGGTCTTGGCTCGTCTGATTGTTGAATAGTAAAGTTCTCCACCTCCCTAAAGGCCAAACAAGTGCTTTTGGACATGACCATCCGTTGTGTCAATTGGATTACGTATCTTTTCACTTTGTGAATTGTATTCTCCGGGGCAGATGTAAGAATCTACACATGTTCTTTTCGTTTTATTTTGATAGTTCCTTACAAAAGTACGCGTAATTTTTGGATAAAAAATTGAAGTATTTCCACACATGATTTTTTGAGTTTCTTCATACCAAATTAAAGATCTCAATTAGTTCTTTAATTTGGTGCGAAATAATTTTTCCATAAAAAATGGCAAAACAAAATGATTAGGGCGAGATTTGGTGAACCATTTGGGCAAGATTGTAAATATTTCATGCTACTTGGGATAAGATCCAAATAATAGAGTATAGGATCATGAGGCCAAATTATCAAAATGTCCAAAAATATTAGTGCATGCCCATAGAGAATTTTAATCCAGTGGAGTCAGATGCTCCCCTTGCCTCTATGTGTGTCCGCCCATGTGTTTTATACACAAGATGATTTTGCCATGTCTCTTATTATTGTAGGCTAACAAGGCACAAGATTGCTCCACAAAACTCATGAATCAGTTTGAACACCACACTTAAAGGGGAGAGATCTTGAGTTCGAGTCCTCATGAAGGAGGTGCTCGACAACTAAACCCTAACATCCTATCATACAGCAAAATAAAAGAACTCACGAATCAGTTTAAACTAAGGGAATATTAAAAGACAACAAAGCATTAACATACTTGTAGATTACAAAGTAAGCTTATAATAGGCATGCCAAACACACCTACTTTTGAAGACCTCACTTTTCTTCCCAAAGTCAAATCAATCAAGAAAATCTACACTAGCTCATCAAAGTTAGCTCCGGGTAGTTGAGACCCAAAAACCCATTTCAAAACTACCAGTTAAATTCTCTCCAAATCTCCAAATCCCATCCTCCTATATATCCCATCTCCATCCAGAATCCAGCTCAGACCTCCATTTCTTCTGCCCTCTCCTTCAAAATTAACCATCTGTTCTTGACTCTCTCAAAAACTCATGGAAGGGCTCAAAAGTTTTCCCTCTCTCATAGCACTAGCTGCAACAATGTTAGTTACTTTTTCGGTTGTTTCAGTTAAGGCTCAGCTTAGCACTCCTTGCACAGCCTCAATGGTCACCAGCTTCACCCCATGCATGAACTTCATCACTGGAAGTACTGCCAATGGAGCTGTACCTAACGCCGGCTGCTGTGATTCTGTGAATTCTCTCTTGAGTGGTAGCATGGATTGTGCTTGTCTCATAGTAACCGGGAACGTCCCTATCTCTCTGCCAATTAACCGTACCCTTGCACTCTCTCTCCCACAAGCATGTAAATCTAGTCTACCTCTTCAGTGCAAAGGTGAATACTTCTTATGACTTTCCCTTGTGCCTTGGATCTTGGATTTGCGAAAAAAATTGCAGCAAGAGAGAAAAGTAAAGTAAGCGAAAAAGAGAGATATATTTAGCTTTGAATCTTTTGCTTGACTCTTAACTTAATGGATCGATAAAAACTCAGCTGTCATGCTTTCAGTGTAGGACAGTTTGTATTCAGATCAAGATTTGTTCAATTGCTGATTGTGCAATTTTCTCAATGATTTGCAGCTTCTGGTGTTCCATTACCGGCTCCAGGTAATTACACATAAAAAAATGTCAGTTCTATTTCAATTCTTTTTTGTTTTACAATCGAAGAAAATAGGAAACGGAAAGCTGCAGTTTTCAGTTCGCAATAGTATGGGAAAGTGTCCACCATATGATTAACAGGTTGCTAAAAGATATTGAAAATAATTGGCAGGTCCTGTTCTTTTTGCTCCACCTGTTGCGCCTGCAGCTTCGCCACTTTCACCTGTTGCGCCTGCAGCTTCGCCACTTTCACCTGTTGCGCCTGCAGCTTCGCCACTTTCACCAGTTGCTAATGCTCCTTCCCCTTTCAGTCCGACAGGTAACTTGCAATAAGCTTTGTAGGAAATTAACTTGATTTGGGAAGTACTACTAAGTACTGTACTGAAGGTAATTTTTCTTCCCCTTGTTTAATCAGCGTCCAAATCATCATTAGCTGTGGCCGAATCACCAGCCGAATCACCAGCCGAAACTCCAGCAGAAACACAAGACGAAACACCAGCATCTGCTCCTGTTCATTCAGTAGCTCCAAAAACAACTCCAGGGATCAAACCAATTGTGACTTCAACATCGGCTTCGAATCCATCCTACATCTCCTCACCCTTTGTCCTAGTGGTACTCATGGGAATCATCATGGTTTTTAAGGGCTATTAAGTTGAAGAAAATGTTGTTACAGTGAAAAAATAAAAGAAGTGTCCCAGCATAGCGATTGCTTGTGTGTCTGCTCTTTTATTTTGCTGTCCTTGCATTCTTTCTACTTACTGGAGCTGATTTGTATCATCGTTTGTTTCATTTTGTGGAGAACACATGAACTGCAGTGCACTATGCACATATGACTTGATAGAGTTCAAACTTTAAAGGCTTTACTTGATTTGCTTCAGTGTCCTAATTACAATGTCTTGTTTTATGATTCATGTTATAAACGGGCATAGGGAAAAAAGGGAAAGAAATGGTGTGTAATTAAAGTTAGTAATCCAACAATCCAACAAGGAAATAAGGTGTACCAAAAGATTAAGAAACTCGAGTTTCAAACTGAGCATAAGCCGAGAAACCGCGGCTTCAAGCCCCCCAAAAAATTGTTAAGAAGAGGGTCCTCAATATTTTAAAGCCCATATATATGTTAGGTATAATTATTTTTTGTTTAAGCATGCTACACATTAAACTAGGCCCAAATATTGAAGGCCCTTGTGTATACCAAGTACAGTTGCGTTTGGAGAAGAAGATTTTCAAAGTTAAAATTGATTGAAACTTGTCTCTTGTCAACAATGTCTCAAGAAAGACTAAATTGATTTGTTATATTGTCCATTGAGAAAGATGCAATGAAGAAGCCTAATTTTGAAGACTTAATTAGTACCTTAGGAGCTAAAACTGCGAGATGATCATTAATGTTGAAAAGAAAGATTTTAAGGTATTGTAATGGTCTTTTTTTTAATTTTTTATAAATAGGTTTAAATTTTTGTAACCGTGAATATTTTGTAACAATTTTTTTTTCCAAAGATTCTGCGTTAATCAACTTTTGTATACAAAATATACAGTCTTATTATTTAAGTCGTCCGTTTCGGCTCGGATCACATCTTGTCCAAACACATCTGAACTGTTCGCTACCAAACAAATCCGAGCCGTCTATTGCTGAGCATAGACGGCCCAGATTGGGGACAACATGGATGCTGTCCCTTTAGGACAACATTATCCCCCAATTCCCTTTGTTTGCAGGGAGTAAACGTCAACCAATGGCTAATTATAGCAAGCCCATGTTTTCAGCTAAGCCATTCAGTTCAAAATCAAATGAAAACCACAATTTTTCCCACAATTCAAGGTCTATCACCCACACAAAGCCTACAACCGGCTTTAAAACCCCATGCACATTCCTCTTCATATTCATCAGATCTCAAATAAACAACCGATACAACAGATCCAAGAAAAAAAATAAGAAAGCAGAGTTCAAACAGAGAGATCGATCAAAATCCGATAAAAATGGCCGCCACCACCAAGTTTGTTGCAGTGCTTCTGATGTGCATGGCCGTCATGGCAGCGGTGCAAGTGCAGGAGGCCCAAGCCCTCGGCGAGGTCTACAAGACATGTTTTGCCGGCTGTGACAACAAATGCAAGGGCTCCGGCAATGGAGCCACCTTCTGCGAAATGAAGTGCGACACCGACTGTGCCGCCAAAGAGTCTGCTGGTAAGAAATATAATTTTTCTTGGATGACCACCATTATACAAAGATCAATTTCAGCTAATGGTTCTTGAGTCCAATTTTCTTTTATTGGGCCTACATTGTTGCGGACGGTCACCAAACAAGAGTTTGCAGACCGAGTATCCGTGCCATCTACCCCGAGATCCAACGGCATGGATCAATGCACTCTCTCCAACACCTTGTTTGCGGACCGCCCGCAAATAAGTTTTTTGTCTCTTTTACTTTTTACAAAGCTTATCTTTTCATTGTTCTAAATGTATTTGCTCTTGTGTCGTGCAGCCAAAGTGGAAGCATTCAAGAACAAGTTCTAAGAAGGATGGTGTCTTAACTCCCCCAAATGGAAGGGTGCAGTCCTTTAAATAAAGCTGTGGGAGAAATTCGCATATTTCTTTTTCCATTGCCCTTGTACTACTAAAAAAGAATGCAATACTAATACAATCATTTTTACCAATATTTTCACGCAATTTTTATTTTATCTTGGATGTGTTCTTTTCTCATTTCTCTTTCGGTTGGATTTGTTTGAATGGTCGACAATCAAATTGATAGAATAAACATCATCGAGCGATTATTTGAAATTCAAATTATGCTCGAACAAATTCAAGAAAAAAAAAAAAACTGCGGATCTGTGAATGAATTATTATCATTATTTATTGCCTCAAAATGGGCATACACAGTCGTCCTTGGCCTGGTAACAAGAGAATTCGCAAATGCATTTTGTGTTGAAAGGGGGATTAGGAGGGAAATTTTTGAGAAGGTGGTCCTTGTAATTTGCTTTGCAATAATTGGCACAGGATTCTGCGGATACGGACACGAATTTGTCGAAGCACACTTTGTCTTCTGCCTTTGTGGTGTCAACAAGCATACCTGTAAAAAAAAAAAACAAAAAGAATTATTTTTCGCATTTATAGAAATATATTTGTGTAATTATTACGAATTCAAATAGGCATTGCCGCTTCAATCAGATAAAGAGGGCATCGCATTTATTTTTTGTATTTCAATGTTTATGACGCGATTCAACTGATTAGTACACATATGAAACCCCAACTGAATACGTACCATCATCAAACAAAGAGGGCAATAGGGCATCTTGTTGAGTTTTTTTGGTATGTTCGATATTCTTAATCTATATGTTTTGAGTATCTCTATCGTGAAATGGATGTTTCGAATAGGAATACCAAGTCTAGTCCAAGAAAATCAGCGTTGGTTGGAATTTCAACTTGAAAATCGCTAACTGCTGAATTGAAATAAAAAATCAATATGTTGATTAAATTTTTTTGGCAATACATAAATATTCAAGTAAAAAAAGAAAAAGAAAATCAACTTATTTTTTTTTTTGCAATTGAAAAAAGAAGAACGGGAGTACAAAAAAAGGGGAACAAAAAAGTAAGAGGAATAAAATTTTCAAGATAAAGAGAGAGAAATATGGACCTGCTACCACGGCGAGAAAAAGGAAAAGGAAGCAGGAGGGGGCGAAGAGCTTGGCCATTTCGTCTGCTTGGCTAATAGATGGATTTTTTTCCAATTTCTCGCCCATTTATATAGAGAAAAAGCATCCTTCAATGAGTATCAAAGATTTTTACCATAAAGTTTTTCATTTAATTTTTTCCCAAAAATGAACTACAACAAATTTGGAAACAAATCCAAAATCTTCCAGACAATTTAACTCAGTACACACAACGACCTCCATCTTCTAGGCTAATGGATGGATTTTTCTTTCAATTTCTAGCCCATTATACAGAGAAAAAGCATCCTTCAATGAGTATCAAATTTAACTAATAATTCTTCAAGGCACTTGAGCATGACCAAACTACTTATGAATTCGTCTAAGATAGATCCCACACAAGTTTGTGGGTGGTTTCAACATGCATAAAAAGCTTGGCTTGCCTTGTTTAGATAAACTCTATTTTTTTACAAAATCATTATTTTAGCTTAGGCAAACGATTTTAATTTTTTGATTCGAGTATTTACTTAAACCGATTTTTTCCTGAACAAAAGTAAGAAAATAAAATGACAACCACTTTTTTCTTATCTTCATAATGCTTAAACCTAAATTATGGTGGCTGTAATCTACATTAGTATTAAAAGATTTCAAAATAGTGTCGTGCCATTATTTTTCCTTTTTGAGGATGAGATTTCTCATTCCATCATTTATCTTAGTACTAGGTAACTGCCTCTGCATGTGCTTTTCACGACAGTACAATTAGGGATGACAACGGGTAGGGTATGAATCGGGGGATTATATTCTATACCTGATCTCCGATTGGAGGGTCTTTATCATCTCCATCTCTGTCCCCATTGGGGATATTAGATAAAGAACCAAACCCACCTCCCGATGGAGATCGAGGTTTGGGAAATATACCCATATCCAAAAAAAAAAAAGAATTCAAGAATAAAAATACATTGATATTTATATAATTGATAATATTTGAATATTAAGTAGTCTATGATTGGTAATAATTGATAAGATTTGCTAATTAAATAGGTAATTGTTCACATATAGAACTATACTCAATATTTAAACGCATGTTCCTAGTTATATGTATATGTATAATATAGAATGCATTGTATGTATAACCGGTTATGGGGCGGGTACAGACGAGGGTGGAGATTACAAAATCATACCCGCACCATACCTGAGCGGGTTTTCTTTATATCCTACCATACCTGCTACTATTGGGAAAAATTCTGGGTTATCCCCGCCTCCATATAAGGTGGGGCGGGGCGGGTATCCACTGGATATGGGGAGCTTGCCATCCCTAGGTACAATCCATTAGCTTTTATTATTTGCATTTTGACTCTACATTTTGGCTGTTACATTCTACGTTTGGGCTTGCATTGATATTTTGGGACCTACAAATTAAAGGCATGCCTTACAAATTCTGAAAAAGCCGTTAATGATATTAGATGGTGCCATACAATTTTGAAAAAGTCCTTTTACAATATCAGGTGGTGCTCTACAATTTTGAAAAACCCCTTTACGATATCGAACTGAGCTAAATTTTTATATGTTCCCAAAAAAAAAACATTCTATAAAAAACTCGCAGCTCGAATATTCTTTCCAGGACCCCAAATGGGCCAAGTTTTTTCATAATTCATAAAACAAACAACTTTAATTTCTTGAATGATTTATTAATTTTCTAAGGGCTATTTTATCTCCCATAAAGATGATTTAAACCGTTCATTATTCTTATATTTTTTTTAATTTTTTAAGAGTATCTACAAACAAATTAGCTCAATCTGATATCATTAAGGGTTTCTTCAAAATTCATAGGGTCAGAATTTGTAAAGGGCGCCATACAAATTTTGAAAACGAATTATGAAAATGAATTCTAAAAAAGCCCTTATGATATTGGATTAAGTGAAATTTTTGGAGTTACGCATAAAAAAAATTATATGAAAAATTTTGGTAATAATCCGTATTATGAAAGAGTGGGCAGCCACTCAAATTGGCCCAATGCCCTTTTTCTCTAGCTCCATGGAAAAGTGGGTACTGCTTTCCTAAAGGTGCTAAAAGTCTTACAATGATTAAACATAAATTCCGAGATAAATTGTTCCTTCACATACATCAACTACTTTACTTTTAATGTTTTTAGCATTTTTAATACTTTTAGCAAAAATAGGAAACCACCCCGTGAGTAGGGGCGGGGCCGTATTTGTGTCGAGTCATCTCATGTACGAGTCAAATATCCATGTATCGTGTCAGAAAGAGTCGATCCTAACTCGCTAACTTCATATCAGTATCGTGTCTCTTTATAAATTCTCGTGTTCGTGTTGTGTCATCTCGTGTTTGTGTCAGAATTCTCTCACCTAACTTGACCTATTTAGTTTTCCGTGTTATCATATCGTGACATCCGTATTTCATGTCAGAAATAGCCGACTCTTTTGCTAACCTCATGTCAAGTTAGTGTCTGGTTCTCGTGTCGTGTCGAAAATTTCCATCTCAACCTGTGAGTCATCACACTCAGGAGCGGCGACACCCTTTGGGTTCAATGGTCACATGACCACCAAAAAAAAAAATTCCTTAGAATACATGTAATTGAACACCCAAGCCCAAGTAAATTGAAAATCCTGCCAAAAAAAAGCCCAAGTAATGAACACTTGGGCCAATAAAAAAAAAAAAACCCAAGTTCAATTCAAATTGAAACCCCAAAAATTAATGCCTAAATAAAAAAAGCCGAAAATGTATGTGAAGTACTACCTAAAATGCTAAAGGGTTATCTGATATCAAAACAAATGAGTTGACATGGGGATCACAAATGAGTTGTCAATAGCATTACAAAAGAAGACACAAGATATTGTAAATGCTATGACACTTGTTGAAATGTCCAAGAATCAGTTGCAAATGATAAGAGATGATGGGTGTGATACTTTATTGGCGGAAGTGTCTTTATTTTGCAACAAACATGATATTCTTGTCCCTAACATGAGTGACATGTTTGTTTCTAGTGATCGGCCACAACGCAAAGCTCCCTCGATCACACTTTCCCATTATTATCGTGTTGATCTATTTTATTTAGTCATAGATATGCAACTTTAAGAGCTAAACAATTGCTTCACAGAGGCAAATATGGAGTTGCTACGCTGCATGACTTGCTTGAATCCTAAAAATGCATTTTCGCCATTTGATAGGAAAAAGTTGGCCCTTCTCGCAGAACTCTACCCGTTTGACTTTTCTAAGGTGGACTTAATGGCATTGGACATTCAACTTCAAAATTTCATTGTAGATATGAGATTTGATACAAGATTTGTTGGGCTAAAAGGGATTGGAGAACTTGTTGTAAAGTTGGTGGAGACAGATAAACATGTCATATATAGATTGGTCTATTTGCTTATGACATTGGTGTTGACTCTTCTTGGTGCCATTGCATCCGTTGAAAGAAGTTTTTCAACAATGAAGTATATAAAGAGCAATTTGCACAATCGAATGAGAGATCAGTGGATAAATGATTGTTTAGTTACTTATATTGAGAGTGATGTATTTGATACCGTTGATAACGAGCCTATTATGTAACGGTTTCAAAATATAAAAACTCGTCGAGGGCAATTGTAATATATTTTATGTTTTTATCCGTTGTTTTTGGGCGACATTGTTGATATTAATGGATTTTTTTTTATCTATATTAAGTTATGGTTTATAGTAGTAGACCATAAGAATTTATGAACACCCTTAGAAGAATTTCTGGAGCCGCTACTGATCGCACTCCTTAGTTTGTAGCAAAATATATTCCCACTCATCTGGTCAACAACTGCCAAGTGTAAGAGATTTGTGAGCTCCATTCATCAAAAAAGGATATATCAGAGAAAAAAGATAATACTCCTTATTACTACTCAGAACCACTTTATCAATGGAAAATCGATTCTTACACAAGAATAACTTTCCGGACCGTCCGCAAATAAGAGTTTGCACATCAAACATCCGAATTGTTCACTTTGAGATTCAATGGCCCTAATCAATGCACTCTCTCTCCTCATGAAAAACAAAAAACAAAATTTGCGTGTTTATCCAAACCCTTGATCTCGGGAATGTGTTCGGTATACAAACTCCTTGTTTGCAGATGGTCCGCAAATAAGCTATCCCCTTAAACTCCCTACAATTCAAATTCATTCATGCTTTAACTTTCCAAATCATTGACCCAATAAAACTGATTCTATAAATCCCAATTGATTATTGTCCGCCACGTAAATTTATTTTATACTATCCGTTTAGCACAAAGAAACATAGTGGATGTGTTTGATTAGATAGTTTAGTTTAGTTTTGATGATGTCAGCAGATGTAATGAGTGGAGAGAGATAGAGAGAGAAATGAGGGAAATGATGATGTTATCAAAACTAAAACTAAAACTAAACAAGGAAACGAACAAGGCCAAGTACTCCCTCTGTTCCCATTTGTTTGTTCCTTTTAGGGAAGTGAGTTTTTAAGGGATGTGAAAACTTTGTATTGTCTTTTCTGTTTTGCCAATTTTGTGGGGCTAATTTGTTATATGAAACTCAAAACATATGCAATATGAATCTGGTTTGATAGATATCAATTAGTTTTATTATACAAAGTTTTCAAAATTATAAGAATCGTTATGAAATAAAAGATAATAGACATGCCAATTGAGATGGAAAAAGTTCTTTTTGAGGGTAAAACTATAAAGTGACCCTATTTTGATGGATGTTTCTAGAAATGAGACAAATATTTTGGAACACCCCAAAATAAAAAGAATGACTAGCAATTTGGAACGGAGGGAGTACTACCTTCTATTTTTTTTTTCAATTTGTTTCTTGCATTTTTTAGTTTTTAGATTATGGACAAAATACAATATATTTAGTTTTTAGATTATGGACAAAATACAATATAAATTTGTATAGTGTGTGTGATATATGTGCACAATATCTATTTTGCATTAGGAGTAGTATTTAAAAAATGTGTGAAGAATACATTAATATGTCTTTTTATTAAACAAAATGTGAAGTAGAAAATGAGAAATCAAAAAACTTCTATTCCCTACTTCTGACTTCCTTTCCACTAATTTTCGTGATAAAACTTTTGATAGCCAATAAATTAAATAATGGTAAATACACTACTAAAAATAAAAAATATGCGTGACTTAAAAGTGCAAAACTAATTTTGGGGTTTATGCTAGGGTTTTGTTGGTATCGTCGTCGCCAGATACATCCAATTTCTACTCAATAAGAACCAGCCCAAATCAAGCAGGTATCATTCTCTCTCTCTGTGTACTCCTCCTCGTCGTCGTCGTCTATGTCTTTTTTTGCTGTTTCTTAATGGCTCATGCTAAGTTTTCATGCTTAAATATGATCTGTTTTGGGGCCAAGTAGATACTCCTGTAAAGAGTATGGGGATCTCCGGTCCACCCACCTGGATTGATTAATCAATTTAACTCAGAAGTGCTAGTATCACTCTCGTAGGAGGCCCTTCTTAGCATTTTTTTGGGAGCCCTGAAGCTGTTGCTTTCTCGGCTTCTACAGCCCTGATTGGCATGGTCTAAGTTGCATAATGCGCGTGTGCGTGCATGCGAGGGTTTTTGAAAAAACATCCCAAACTACTAGAATTCGCGTGAGTGAGGATTGAGAGCGGGAGCAGAGGCTCCTACTGAAGGATTCTGCGACTACTGTTTGATGGTCCAAAATGCGAGATAATGTGGGTTTTATGTGTCAATATAATTTTGGATGTGGGATTTATGTGTCAATATTTTGTAAGTCTCAATGATTTGATATTGTTTGAATAGTAATGATTTGATATTGTTTGAATAGCAAAGCTATTATTTGAAGCATTACCTAGAAATTGGAACGATATTTCGTGATGGGGTGGCAGGTTCTGCTGTGCTAGGATGGGCAGACTTTGTTTCACTGATGCCTTTTGGTTATTCTCAAAAACTGCTTTCCAAATGGGTTTAAACTTGAGACAAAGTGCTTGGCAGTGCAATTGATGCTGCATCTGCTAACTGCTAAATTGCGATGTTGTTCATGTATCTAGGAAAGTAGGAATTATTATCCATCTCATGTGTATATTGCCAGGATTACAGCCTTTATTTCAAATGGGTTGGAAAGCGGCTCAGAAACTCATACACCACTGGAGAATTCTCAGAGGAGATAATGTAAGGAGATGAGCTAAGATTATTTTGCCTGTTAAGTGTATTCGTCTGTTCCCTTTCTTTTTTGTCATCTTGAGTGAATGGCTTTTTATTCCTACATCTTAATTTGCAGGTTATGATAATAAGAGGAAAAGATAGAGGTGAGACTGGTGTTATTAAGCGTGTCATCCGCTCTCAAAATCGTGTGATTGTTGAGGGTAAAAATCTGGTGAGGAGCACTAGTGAATGTATTCATTTATTTTGATTGTGGTTATAATAACAGTGTTAGTTATGCATTTTCTTTGCTTTTAAGATTGAAGAATCTGGTTGACACTCTTACAGCAGGTTTTGTGTTGCCATGCTTTCAAATTTGTAGTTGGATGCATATGGATTTATTGATTTATTCATTGTGCTTTTCCTCGGAGTTAGAGGGTAAATAACCAAATAAGAAGGGAAAAACTTCCTATTTTTCACCACAGAACTGACCAAAGAAAGTGAAAAGAACGTCTGTGGATTCTTTTGATCTATGATTAAACTATTTCAGTTAAGGAAGTGCCCTTTTAAACTATTTCAGTTAAGGAAGTGCCCTTTTCACTAAGTCTATACAGTTCATTTCTTTCTTGGACCATTTTGTTTAGTCATGGAGTGCTGGGTTTGACAAATTGCCCGTAATTGAGGACCAGAGTCTCTATTTCTTCTTATCATCATATTCCACCTTCTTTACAGGTGAAGAAACACATCAAGCAAGGCCAAGGTCATGAAGGTGGGATTTTTTCAGTTGAAGCCCCACTTCATGTCTCAAATGTTCAGGTTGTTGACCCAGTCACAGGGTATGGTTGCATGTCATATTATTAAGGATTAAACATGGCTATTCTGATATTATCTTTTACCACTTTTCTATGAAGGGTGATTGATGAAAACTAATGCAGGAAACCTTGCAAGGTTGGAATGAGATATCTAGAAGATGGTACCAAAGTAAGAGTGTCCCGAGGAATAGGAGCATCCGAGTCTATAATTCTTCGCCCTGATATCCTAAAGATAAGGACTACTCCTAGGCCTACAGTTGGTATTGTCCACCTTTACCAGCCACATTTATGTTGTGTACTGGTTTTCATTTTTGTAATGCCTTCGTTATTCGTGTTTGGGTTATAGTTGTGTGTCATATTCTGCTTGTTATCTGTTTCTTTTTTTTCGCGACTATGTGATAATAGTCAATTTTATGCAGCATGTTACTGCTGATAGTGCATCTATTAATGCTAAAAAAAATTCTGCATTTTGTTGATGTACACTGTGTCATTATAACATCTAACATGCCCATAGTAATATGTACTAGATGCAGACAATATATCATGGTATGTACCAGCATGATTGCTCTAGTACCTTGTGGCTGTTGTTTGTGATATTTTCCCGTCCCTACCCATTCCTGATGGCTGGACGCTGGAAAATCCTAGAAGGCAGAAGGGTAAGTTGCCATAATTGCAGCCCTCTAGGAGTTTATTAGAAAGAAAAACAGTTATTCTTGGGAAAATGGGAACCATGAAACTGCTTATTTTCTTGTAAACATGGATTATTGTTTAGTGTTTACTGCAAGAAGCATGTTTTTTTTTTGCACCCCTCTTTGGATGAAAGTTGGTTTATACTGCGTGGCAAACTACTGACAATGTCAGTGAGGTGGCCGAAGAGTAGTAAGTAGATACACGTATGCCACCTAATCATAAAGGCTAGTAGAGGGAGAGCAGTGGAGTGGTTCCCATGGCCAGAGTACAGGTTCTAGAATTATTTTGCAGATGGATAGGCCATCTAAGGGATGTAGAGTCATGAGATGTTCACATGGTTGGCATTTCATTCCAGAATATTCGCATCTACTGGCAATTGTTATGAATCTCATGATGTTGTTATTGGTGCATCATTATTTCGGGTTTCTATACAAAGGCCTGAATAAGTAAGATGACTCAGATAACACATGATTTGCTCAGTGGACCGGCCTAGGGCGTCTTTAGCTTCCAAGCCATGAGACCCTGGACCCCTGACTCTGTCGGTGTGGATTGGTGTGCGTGCGTCTTCCTAAGAGCTTAGAGTATCTGAGTGCGGCATTGTGGCTCGAACTACTGGCTGCTTACTTCAACAAAATGCTCATTAAGTCCTTTGTTGACTTGGTGAATTATTGATTCTGTTGGTATTCCACTTGTGCTCCCCAGTTTGATGTGTCAACCACTCGTTATACATGATGTGTCAAGGACTCGTTATACATGATGTGTCAAGGACACGTTGCAGTGCTCATGAGGTAGCCAATCCTCTTTGGACACTTTTCTGTTGTAGCCAAGAATACCAGTTTTCTACATAAATGAAATAATACTAGCTTTTATGCTATTTAAAGTTTAAACTATGAACTTTAATGTTATAGTCATTTTGGACAAACTTCTTGCCCAGCCCAACGCATATGCCCCAGTTGCTTCTCTTCTCATGTTCTTTTGTTTGGCTTTACCTTCTAGTACTCACACTGTATGCCGTTTTGTTTCTTCCTAAACATTGGTCCTCTTAACATTTTTAGCATTTTGGTTAGGCTTCCATATGTCAAGATGGGTCTCAGTGGGGATTTTCCAGTTGTGATGTATTGACATCTTAACTGCATATTCCCAGGGCTAGTTTTCAAATGAGACAAGAATTTTACAGGTTAGGAGTACAGTGAATTTGTTGCTCCATGGATAAGTAGGAAAATACACAACAACAACAACAACAACAACAACATAGCCCATTTAGTCCCCAATAATTGGGGGTATGGGCGGGGGATGGATAGGAGACAAACCTAACCTTTGGCAATAAATGCACAAAGTGGCTGCTCCCAGAATACCATTGAAATAGATGGATTGGAGACAGACCTAACCTTTGGCAATAAATGCACAAAGTGGCTGCTCACAGAATACCACTGAAACAGTGGTCCCCCTAAACCGTCGCGTTTGTTGTGGAATCATGCCCTCAAATCAAAGCCAAAAGGCATCAGAGAGGGCAGACCCAAGAATCATTTTGATTTATGTGCACATTACCATGCTTCTTTCATTCAACATCTAGAGCATTGGCGTTGCACCAAATGGATAAGTAGGAAAATAGAAAGACAAAAACTATCTGAACTCCAATTTGGCATGTCTGAAATTGAAAGATAATTTGGAAGAATGAGGGACTTTGGATGGAAACCAAATTTGATTATGTCACGGTCAATTTCCTCTGTGTTTTTTCCCTTTTTCTGCAAGACTGTGCATGCACACGGAAGGAATTATGGTGGTTTGTGACAGGCAGCATCAGAATAGTTTCCTGTTAGATTGATAACAATTGTTTATCCTAGAATTTGTAGTAGTCCTTGAAGACCCTTTTTTTTTTCCCGGGTCCTTGAATGTCATTTGCATGATCGAATTTTAATTGAATATCTGATGTGATATACTGGCATGTGATTGTTTTTTCGTTTTCAGCTGGCCCTAAAGACACTCCGATGGATCTGGTGTTGGAAAAGACATACGATGCTAAAGCTGGGAAGGGCATGCCAGATCTGTAGATCTCATATTTTTTTCAACGTTGCTGATGCGTGCATTTGAGGTGGTATTTATTGTCGTTCGACTGAATTGAGAATTTCTCACGTGATTATTCCCCGAAACAATGCATTTTTGGTCTGCCCGTGCTGCCGAAATCCTGAATAGTAGCTACTGTATTTGGTTGGGAGTCTTGGGACTAATGTGATGATTTAGTCACTGATACCTGTGGATCCCTCTGGGTTGAACAAACATGTGTGAGTCGTTTGATGTTGGAATGTATGATATGAAATGTAGGGAGAAATTTCCATATTTTTAGGAGCACTGGAAAGAGGAAACGAACACATTTTATGGATTACTATTCTGCTGCGGGGGATATTTCTGAGATTGGTTCTCTATTTTACCTCAGAATGTCCAAATGAGGGGCTCTTGTAAATGCTCTTATAGATGTGTTCTAAAATTTGTCGTTCAAATAATTACAAATAATCCAAAGTATTGAAAAACAAATTTTATGGTACAATTATAAAAGTGGAGTTCAAAATTATTTTTCTTTTTAAACTTGGTAAATGATTTTTGCACATTTTTAGCTCTCATTTTATGTCATCAAGCAAACCAAACCGAGCCTTTGTATCCCAATCAATTGGGGTTGGTTGCATGGATTCTTTTTTTTCATTGAGCTCTATCAAGGGTTACATGTTCATAGAGATTGACAAATGTTTTTTTTTCTAGGATTTTGGTATAGAGAGAGGGGCTCCTGATTTTAGAGAGAGGGGGCTTTGGACTAGTCTATATTTATAAATTTGCTACAGTACTTCACTAGATGGAGCGAACCACTATTGCACACTGCACAAGTAAATGTTAATTAATCCTTCTCTCCTATGAAAATGTGCATCGTCTTCTCCATTCCATCACACCGAGAAATTCTTCAGTGTTGAGTAGGTACCGTCCTTCGTGGTGTCCGGGGGCTACTAGATAGATCTGGCCCATCTAAGCTCGGCTCTAGGTGTCCGTGCCTACCCAAGAATGTATGTTTTCCCATCAAACCGGTATTTCTCATACCCTATTTGAAAAAATTCATTCTTCTTCTCTTTTTGATGAACTTATGGGTTCGGAAGTTTAGGTACAAATTTTGTACAAATTAGTTGTTTTAGGCCCACTCGGAGTCCTACAAGAATGATCGGAGCCATTCAGGTTTTCTAAAATAACCTTTGCCCTGCAAAAAATCAGCTCAATTGGACATCGACGTCCTCGATCATCCGTGTGGGACCTCGAGTGGGCCTAAAAGAACCAATTTGTACAAAATCTGACCTAAACTTATGTACCCCATAGCCTCCTCCTCTATTTACCTCCTCCATAAGAAGGGAAGTGATTCATTTATAACTAAGGCAAAATATGTACTTGCCCCTTAAATTATCAAAGTTGTTCTTTTTACCTCCTACTTAAACTACCAATTGAACACCCCTTTAGCTATCTAAACCTTATTAAATTCATCCAATTCCCAACTTCCATCCATTCGTTGGATGAAAAAGTTAACACCAAAGTACAAAACCCTTACTCTACCTTTCTGGCGCGGAAAAGAGGGTAGTGTGGACATTTGAGGGTATATGGCCCGAAACTAAATGAGAAGATGGCGTTTGAGGCATTTAGCCCCAAGTATGAAGTAGGATAGAATACAAGCGAATAAATTTCCGACTGAAAGTTACAGGGAAACTGTAAGTGTATTGGCTATGTTTGGTTAGATAGTTTAGTTTAATTTTGATTATGTCATCTAGTGTAATGTGTGTGAGAGAGAGAGAGAGAGAGAAATGAGGGAAATAATGATGTCTTTTTTTGGGTAAATTAGCTTGAAATAGAAAAAAGACTAATCAAATATACAGCCTACAAAGGGGCATACCCCAAGAGGAAAAGAAAGAAAAAGAAAAGAGAAAATCTAAAACTAAATTACAGCAAAATAAATAGCCAACAAAGCTCAAAGCACATTTCAAAGAAGTAACACCAAAACAAAAGAAAGGCCAAGCTTGCTTCAAGAACTAAACTCTTGAAGCCTTTAACATCTTGATTTTTTCTTTAAGCTTCTTTTTGTTTTGATCTCTAGTGGATGAAGGAGTTGAGGATTCACCCACCACCTTGTTCAAACTACGTTGAGGTCCAATGAAATTGCCTTCCAAGGGAATCCGTGGAGGCTCTCGAAACCATGCAGACCAACGAAGAGCCACAGGGAGAGGCTCTTGTTGAGTACTACCCTGACCAAGGAGAATCGGGGTAGCATCACAAGATACAGCCCCTGCAATATCTATCCTTGTCACCTCCACTGCGGAAGAGGCACCCGAATCCTTACATTTCTCAAGAATGCCAAACGCATTAGTTGTAGGAGAAACATTGCTAGACAAAGAGATGGCCATAGGCATACCCGGAGTTTGATTTTTCCTCTTTACCACCTTTACCCAATCATCCTTACTTCCATTAACTAGCTCATCTTTTACATTTTTCTCATTAGCAACCAGAACGTCTTGTCCTACACTCTCCTTGACATTTTGCTCTTGAGCCAACAAGACATCTTGTCCTACTTTCTCCTTGGGTTTCTACACTGGAAGAGATAAACCTTTGGGCTTAACTGTGCAGGCATTAGTAAAATGACCAAAGATCTTGCAAACATTGCAGACTTAAGGTTTCCAAGGGACCTCTACTCTAATTTCGTAAGGCTTTCCGTAACTCAGATTCACTACGAAGGACTTGGGAATCTCCTTCGTCGCATCTACTTCAACACAAACTCTAGCAAACATCAACCTGCTATGATTTTGTGTGAAATCATCAAGGTAAAGAGGGTTGCCGATGACACTAGCAATACTACTCAACCCATCCTCGGTCCATAATTCAAGGGGAACATTGTAGAATTTAACCCACATTGGAATGCTAGAGAAGACACTTTTAGTAAGTTGTATCCCAGGATGCCATTTTTTAATCACAATATGTTTGCCCCCGCAAAAATATGGATCATTCTCAATAATGGAATCCAACGTGTCCTCATCCCTAAAGTTGAACACAACAAATCCATTGTCTAAGGTGACCACATTCTCAACATCAATTTTCCATACTCGTTGAGCCCAAGATCTAACTTGAAAGTAGGATGGGCTTTTATCTGCAAAGTAACCCACAATAGCATGTTTCCATTTTAGTGCCCCATTTTCAGAAATCTTAAGCGGAATCATGACTTGATTATTCACATACTCAATCGGAAACCTCTTAAGGTGTTTACTCAGCCTACTAGTTTTTTCCTTGTTAGGCAAAATCTTAAGATTTGTCCAAGCATTTAAGTTAGCTTTACCTTCTGATTCATCTAATGGAATAAGATGAGATTGAGCACTCGTATTAGAATTTTTGGTAGTGGCAGCAGCAGCCGCACTCCTAGTCGAGTCTTGAAGTGGTGTCGTAGTAACTCCACCACTCTCGGTTGCCCTGACCGGGGAGCTAAGTTTCGGCCAAGAATCAGCAATGACGGGAGGCAATTGCAGTTCTACTGCATCAACATTCTTGGCCACTATAGAAATATCATCCTCCTCGTCAATAGAAACAATTTCCACATCAGAGTAATCAAACGCATTGTCAATTTGGTCATGAAAGTCCTGAAGAGACTAAACTGAGAAACAAACAGGGCCATTGTGATTCGAAAACCCTAGCATTCATGTAAAGGACATCAGGAATAGAAGGCACTTGAGTATGAGCAGTTGATGTGGATGACTTCCCACCTGTAGATGCAAACTTCAGGCCTATATCGAAGGTCCATTTTCGGCCGTCGGCATGAATAGTTTTTGGAGGCCCCCCGCAATTCATGAGAATTTTATCAGTTGAAACATAATCTGTAGCTGAGATTAAATGTAGCAGAGAGGCCAACAAGAGAAATCCCAAAATCGGAAAGCACACATATTTACTTGCTGTTCTCGTCGAAGATCTTCTGAAACACTGAAAGTAATTGCAACGGAAAATTAGTTTCAAATACTGAAAAATATTAACCATGTGTATATAGTGGGGTTGTGTGATTGTGTGTGTGTTTGAAATTAGAACTCATAGTTAGATCCCAAAATTCCCGGAATTCAATTTGATTCTTCATGGCAAACAAATGGATGAATACATGACATGTCCGAGAAGGACATTCATGAGAAGGACATTCTTCACAAATGGATGAATATCAAGGACATTCTTCACAAATGGATGAATGTCCTTGTCATGACATGTCAAACAAATGGATGAATGTCCTTGTCATTTGTGAAGAATGATGAATGTCATGAATGTCCTTGTCCTTCTCGTCGAAGATCTTCTGAAACACAAAGTGTATTCTTCATGGCAAACAAATGGATGAATGTCCTTGTCATGACCAATTTGACTGACAAGGACATTCATCATGACAAACAAAAAGGAATACATGACATTCATCATTCTTCACATGTGCTCTGTTTGTGCTTTTTTTTTTTTGAAGAATGATAGGTAAAAGACTTTATTACCCTCAGTCACCACTTTTTCGTTCAATAAATGGATGAATTATGTAAGATTTGGATAGTTAAAGGAGCAAGCGCGTTCAATTCGTAGTTTAAGGGAGAAGGAAAAAAAAAAAAAGGTTTAAAGGGCACGTACATATTTTACCCATAACTAGTACTACTAATCAAATAAACTAAAGGCAAAAGCTTCGATGGTAAAAAAAAAAAGAAAAGGTTTTGTTAATGGGTGTCCGTAAGACACATGATCATATTCATTAAATGAGCATAATAAAACTCAATTTTATAAAAAGTAGTAGAAAAAGATAATATATCGGATTTTGTTAATGTGTGCTCCTAAGACACATGATAATATTCAGGGGGTGTTCCACTAAAGTGGTTTTTTGAAAAAATTGATTTTTCACGATTTTTTATGTAATGTATTGTGAGAAAATAACCTGTCTCGATTTTTGAAAAAAACAGTTTTTTGTTAGTGGAACACCCCCTCATTATATGAACATAATAAAACTCACTTTTATAAAAAGTAATAAAAGAATGATAATATTCATTAAATGAGCATAATAAGACCCACTTTTATAAAAAGTAGTAAAAATAGATAATATATTGGGTTTTGTTAATGTGTGCATAATAAAACCCACTTTTATGACATATGATAATATTCATTAAATGAGAATAATAAAACTCACTTTTATAAAAAGTAGATATATCGAGTTTTGTTAATGTGTGTCCCTAATTAAACCTTCATTTGCATGTGAAATTTAAGAATTAAACACTAGACAAACTTTTTTTTTATAACTTTTTGCATGGGAAATCAAAATATATTAGGCTCATTTAATGAATATTATCATGTGCCTATGAATGAAAAATCTAAACATATTAGGCTCAATTAATTAATATTATCATGTGCCTTAGGGGCACATATTAACAAAACCCGATATATTGTCTATTATTAGTACTTTTTATAAAAGTGAGTTTTATTATGCTCATTTAGTGAATATTATCATATATCTTAGGGGCCCACATTAACAAAAAGACACATGATACTCCCTCCGTCTCAATTTTATGGTCCTTTGTTCTATCTTAATCGGATAAAAAAATGATTATATCTTTCAATCGGTAATACATTTTATATGCAATATGGTTTTTGTTTGATAGATCTTGATTTAATCTAATAAAAAAAATATTCAAAATCACCCAAAACATTATAGATTATAAGATATAACATTTTCAAAAGTAGCACGAACTCTCAAAATGAACTATAAAATTTGGATGGAGGAAGAAATATTTATTAAATTAGACTAATATATTTAAATTTCCCATGCAAATGTACATAATAATATTCATTAAATGAACTTAATATATTTAGATTTTCCATGCAAAAAATTGTAAAAGAGCTATGTATAGTGATATCTTAAATTTTGCATGGAAACAAAGGTATAATTAAGCTCATTAAAACCAGAAAGAGACAAAAGCGAAATAGGCGGTTGGTTGAAAAGCACCACTGGAGCCCACAGTAGCCTATAAATACCTGCCGGGTAGCAGGAGCAGCACTCCACCTCACTGCTTGCTTTTCGCTCCCTTCAACCAACCACTCCTCTGTTCCTTTCATTCATTTTCTGTACGGCCCCCTCTCGCAGTACCCTCTCTCTCTCTAACCTCACTTTCTACTTTCCAAAACCCTATCAACAATGCCGGTCAAACGCTCACTGTCCTCGCCGCCGGTCGAATTAGCTGACGGCTCCGGGTCGGAGAGGAGTACTGCTCCGAAAAAAAGGCCGGGTCGGGTTGTGGAGAAGCGTGTGGAATCATCGCCGCCGAGTATTCTGAGAGTGTCGTCTCCGGTACAGGAGATTGTCGGTTCGAGTAAGAGAGAGCTGGTAGAGGACTCTCTCCATCGGTGTTACTATTGTCAGAAGATAATCGATTATAAAAAAGACGTCTTCATGTATAGGTACAGCGATTTGTTTGGTTCATTTTACTGTTTCTACTCTTTACTCTTCTTTTGTTCAATATTTACAGTTTAATTTTACCTAAATTTTATAGTGTTAGATTGGTGTTTTCGTCTTGAATAGGAACTTTTTTCGTTCTAGGTTGCTGCGAATGACTCTGATTTCTTGGAACACTTCTCAGCTATTGAGGACATTTGGCAAGAATTGAAACTGATTTTCGTCCGCTTTGACGAGAATCATCCCAAAAAAAAATAAAAAATAAAAAATGTAGAGATTGATTGGGAATTAAACTTATTGGTAACTGAATAGCTTTAGATACACAAGCGGTGGCTAGCTCATGCAGTAGAGCTCCTGGATGCCCCTCACTGTATCATATGATTGAGTCCCATTCCCCCACGCCCCCCATGTAATAGATTAGGAATAATGAATGACAAAAGAAGAAGAAGCTTTAGATACAATGTAATCCAGCAATCCATGATCAACAAACTCCTATTTTACTTGCAACTTACTAAGAATTGGTTAAAGCAGATCCCACTAAAGCCTGACTCAAAATTTGGTCAAAACTAACAAAAACAAAACACCTGCTGACTTACTCAAGGACTCTGCTATATTGAATGTTGTATCATGCCAAAACTCAAAACTTCTTCGCATATGAAAAATCCAGGATTTTTTGCTCTTCTTGTTTTTCTTCAAACCTGCTAATTGTTGCTGCTGCATTAGTGACCATGGTGCATCTGGTACTCCATTGACCGAGGACATTATATGTTGGATACCTTTCAATGAAGATAGTAATGAGAATGGTGTTGACTATCTTGTTGACCTAGCTTTTAGTTTTTTTATTTGTGAATTGTATTCTATCCAAGTTATTTCCGTTGTAATTTGCATGTGTTATCGGTTTTACGTTGTAACTGCGGTCAGCTAACTGAAAAGTGGGGTACAAATTACAATGATGGATAATCAAGTGAAACTTCCATGTTGCTTTCCAGCAATTGACAATGTGATATAATCATAAGCTGTCAACCGAGTGAAACTTCCATATTGTGTTACATATCATTTTTTGTGCTCAAGTCCGAAGAAGTACTGTTGTATTGAAACAAAAGATTGAAACATCATGTTTTGGTGCAGAGACTTGCGATTTTGCACAGTAGAGTGCCGTTATAGGCAGTTTGTCGCTGATCAGATGGAGGAAGCATCTGGCAAATTAAAAGGGATGCAACTTAGTCCCACGAAGTGAAGAATGTGAAGGACCAGCTTGGTTTTTAACTGGAGAAGCACAAACGGTCATACTTAGCTAGGTTTTTGTACTTACTGTGGCAATGCATAGCTGTGAGGTTTTTGTGATTAGCTTGCACTTATGCGCACAATGGGTATTGGTTTGTACAGTTCCCCTGGTTCCTTTAGTAGGAAGCACTATGTTGAGCATGTCAAGTCTCATATGCGTTTATGATATAAAATTGAATTACTACTTATAGGGAAGTTATTGTAAAATTGAATTACTACTTATAGGGAAGTTCTTATAAAATTGAATTATTACTTATAGGGAAGTCATACGGATCTGTGATGAACTCATTGGTGTGCATCATATCTGTATGACATGTTTGAATGTTTCTCCTTGCTGAAGTATGTTGGATGCTAATGTTTACAGATCGAAAGTCTGAGATTGTATATTTTGCTATTCCCAGGTGCGATCAGGAGAAATGCTATTCGTTTTGCCCCTGAGGTTTCTAACTTCTGTTTGAGCCAGATTTTCTATGTTTGATGATAAAATTGAATACATAATTGTTCCATGTCTTTCACTAGCTGATTGGTCTTTCGGCAATTCCATTCGTCTCAGCTACAAACTTTTCTGCAGTCATAGAAAACCTAGATTACTCAGTGGATCTTAAAAATCTAGCAGAGTAGTAAATGAATTTCACATGTTTCTTTCAGAAAAAGCCATTGCTTCTTGTAGAATTCAGCAGAAACTATATTTAATCTGTCAGCAGTAATTGATAGCTACTGTCATCACTCCCCAAAGTGATTTGGTTGGGTTATAGCTAGGTGTTGCTGCTTGTGGTTTGCTAAGGGAAAATATTGACTGATTATATGACCTGATTGATGACCTTGCGATTTTTGTATTTATATATTATGTCTGTAGTATTATACGTTTCCTGGAACAATGGTGCCAGCCAGCTATCTGCTGTTGACGGGGGGGGTTATCTCGGTATGATTTCCATTTTTGGTTGGAGGAAATTGTGGAAGATGGTTGTTGATACAGCTACTCAGTCCACGGCCTCGGTGCTTGCTTGTAATCACCTAATGCAATAATTTTCACTTTTGGTTTCCTTTTCAGGATTCGTAGGCGTTATTTATTTCATACAAACTAGAGTTCGATATACTCTCTCTCTGTCGACGATCTGCAACGATAACAGCTTGCAACACCTACTCATGTGCATGGATCATGAATTTTTGTAGGTTGGGAGGCAAATGAATACATGCTAGGCAGAACGGAAAAATAAATAAATCAATGATCCAATAAACTAATAAAGGGGAATGCATTGAAAATTGTCTCTGTTTACGGAGCTTTCATAAGTCTTATTGTCAAAAGATCCAATGGGCCTTTTGGGTCCATTGTGGACCCATTAGAAATCCCACTGACCCAAGGGTCCCATAAAGAGGACAGAGAGAGCTGAGGAAGGGAACTTGACAGTTAGCAACGGACTGAGGTCCCACCCATCCAGTTTTCCTTTGGTTTAGTCCAGTCCTGTTTTGGGCTTCTCCCCAGACCCACAACAAGTATCATATCGTTCATGTTGTAGTGCTCGTCGAATATGTTGTTCACATAAAAAATTAGTTTATAAAAAATCAATAGGTACGTACATAAACCAAATAGATTCGTACAACTTTGATCTAGTCTAATAGTTTTCCCGATACCCAGCCAGTAGAAGTCTAATGTACTATTGCCGAAAGGCATAAAGCTAATCAAGGTTACCAGTCTTAGCCATTGGGAGTCCGATGGGCAGCCGAAGATATAAAGAAAATGTGAAGATAAAAAATAATTTGAAATTAAAATTATCTTTGTATGTAGTTTTTTTTTTTCTCCCCAACTAAATCTGTTTTTTTTTATTTATTTATTATTTATTTTTTATTAGAAGAAAATATACTCCATTAAAAAGCCAAAGGCATGTACAAAGGGCTCCGTCCAAAATACATTGAGAAAAATCTACTAATAACAACCCAAATAACAAAGCGGAAGAGTAATAAGTCATCTCAAATGGCCTGACACGAGCCTTGCTCTCTAACACATATTGAAGACACATCACAAATAGAGTGCGATTTATCAATAATCAAGCATCGTATAGATCTCAAACAAATTATCAATAATCAAGCATCGACGGAGCCAAACCTAGCTATGCGGCCACAACGAGAACTGAAGCCTCCTGGAACCAAACGCAACTAGCAACCACAGAGATTTATTCACCCACCACCAACACCCACCAGATCTAGAAAACCGGATCGGTACCAAGGCCGGACTGGGGAAATCGACTGAGAGAGCAACAAGCAAAGAAAAAGAAAACCCCTTCTCGACCTCTTCCTTATTGAACCACCACCACCACCCCCACCAGCCGCCACCTGTCACACCACCAGCCGTTGTCTTCATCTTTTTCGTTCTGAACCAAACAAGCCGCAACATCACCTCGCCGCTAAAACGCTAGGGGGCTGACCCAACCGGGTCCGTGAAGGCAGAGGACAAAGGGAGAAACAGGAGGGAGGAAGGATGGACACACTAGTGAGAAGGGTTTGGAGAGGAAAGAGGAGAGGGGGCTGGGGGGTGAGGAGGAGCCCCACCCCACCCCCAAACCCTAGCCGCAGTTGAAAAGGTGTTAGAGAGGGGAGCGGGAGAGAATATTTTAGAGAGAGAAAGAGGCTACCCCTAAATGAATCTTTTGGTTGTCGTCTTCTTCATCTTCTTTAGGAAACTAAAATACTACAGACATAATATACAAATACAACATTTACATAGGGCGGGACTCATATGTGAGATCTTGACCGTCCCATCCTTACGTGAGTGTTGTGTCAATAGAGAAGTGTTGCATAAAATAGGCTCCAATAAGACATAGTTGTCAAAAGATCCCGTTTGGATTCAATAAAACAATGGCCTTGTTTGTTTCCTGTTTAGTTTTAGTTTTGATAATATCATTATTTTTCTCATTTCTCTCTCTATCTCTTTTCACTCAATGCATCTGCTGACATCATCTAAATTAAATTAAATTATCTAACCAAACACAGCCAATATAACTGTCATCACGTGATCATCACCGCCTTTGTTCTTTTCTTTTCACCCTATAATATGATTTTTCACAGGAAATGACGACACCTGATGTAAGACAAAAGAAGGCCCAATGCCAAGGGGAAGAGAGTCAACCTTTTTTCCCCCTAAAAGTCAACATTAACCCACGTGACTTCCAAAGACTAGGGGCCGCAGAGGAAATGATAGCTGACGTTGTGTATACTCGTCCGAGGTAAACTGAAATTTGATGACACAGACGGTGCATCTTGACCTTCTAAAAACATTTTTTACAGTTTGGATTTGTTTTTGCTCTTTTACCTATAATAGTTAACTTTAACCGGTAAAAGAATATTTAAAATCTAAACCGTTAATTTGTTAGAATAAATAATTTAGATTTGTTTGTGTATATTACGTACACATACAGCCATACGCATAGCCAGATGAAATAGGAATGCCTCAAAACTAGGAGACAACTGTCCTGGGTATTTAACACTACAACATCTTTGCAGACTATTACGCAATCCCATACTTGTATGACCTAAGCCTCATTGAAATCACCCACTTCATGGGCTGTTGATTGTGATTACAGCAGTAATAGTCATTAGGATAGTTTTAAATAAAGGCCGTTACATATCATGTTGGTAGTTTCTCGCTCTTTGCTCTTGGCTTCTCTTGGTTCTCTCTCCTGACTCCTAGTTTTTCACTAGCCGATGGTTTCTCTTGATTCTTTCTCTTAACTCATGGCTTCCCCTCATTTCTTCTGTTAACATAATATTAAGAAAATGTTATGTTCTCGAGGTTAAAAGCATGTTAGGATTATGTTTTATACACATCAATTTTGCATCAATGAAAGCTATCTACTCAATTCTCTAAAAGGTCATCTCACCAATAATGTTGCATTTTTCGACGTCGTGACTTTAATAAAACCCTGAGTAATTATAGAAGTGAGGGTTGTTTTTTTCCTTGATTCGTTGTTGCCTTGTTGACTACACTATCCCACATACATACATGCATACATAAAGCCCCTCTCCAGGGTCGCTGACCCTTCACCTCGTGCGCCTGCTGCTCTTGGTAGCTACTATCACTCTCCCTCTCTGATGACGGTCACGGTCTGTGGAGAGAGAGAGAGAGAGAGAGAGAGAGAGAGTACTACTGCTACTGCTACTGCTACTGCTACTGCTACTGCCAGTAATGATTACTTGTTTTACAAGTTAAAGAGTAAATATGATGGAGTGAGTAGTTGATGGCATGCAAAACCTTATACCTGTGACATCACCCCCATGGCCTGTACCTAAATCTATTTCCAATTTTGGCATTTCCCCTTCCTCTCTCTAACCTCTGCTGCATTACCAAAACCCTACGCTAAGCTACTCATGGGGGACTTTTCCGTGGAGAGTGGCAAATCAATCGCAATTTTGTGATTTGGCAGCTGCTGCCTCTCTCTCTCTCGGCAATTTTTTCGACGTCATTGCTAGTATTGTGTTTATACTTTAGTGAAGTAAATATAACTTTTGAAATTAGTTGTTCCCAAATTTTCAAGCAAGATTTTTAATTGAAAATTGTCATATTCAGGAATTTATCGACAAGCCCAGAATCGGCTCAAACTTGGCTAGCTAAAGTAGATATCAATTGCTCGGATTCACAGATGAACATAGAAGACTCAGATTTGTTTGGGGACGAGATGACATCCGAGATGTTGATTGCTCGGATGAACAGTGTGGAAGGGTGAAATTGGGAGGTCGGATAGATCGAGTTGTGTGGGATAGAGGATATTCCACCATTATAGGCGGACATTAACTTTATATGTTAAGCAACAACTTCGTGAGTCCTAAAAGAAGTGCTGCTTGGCAGAGCACGATTAATTGGCCCTAATCTTTACCATGCGTAACAACGAACAGAACCGGGGGTCACGGGTTCGGTACTCATGGGCTCACAGCACCATGTCATGCGGCACGGTAACTATGCTCTGGGGGTCAATCGGTATTTGATCACATAATTTTCTAACATGATTGATAATCAAGAAAGTTCTACATTATGAACGATTCCGACCGTTAAAATGAGCGAAAAAGACGACAAATCAGACCATCCAGTTCCTAATGGAAAGAAGCTTGATATCCATCACATTATCTAACTTGAAATTTTATTAGCTTGTATGAATTATGATGAGGAAATCAGCAACCATCACAGTAGTTTTATACATCCAGCAGTAACAATTAAGAAAAGAACACCTCATGAAATTTTTGTCAGAATCTTCTATTTTCTTTGAGAGCAGAATAACCCCTATTTTCCATTCTTATTTTCCGAAACGAGTCTCGGTTAAGCTGAATCACCAAGGAACCTGCAGTTTCAGGAGTTCTCATGCACCCTGCAAAACCATTGCAGAAAATAAGCTAGACAATTAAATAAAGTTTAGGAATGTTTCATCAGCGACAACAAGATGAAAACTGAAGGATAATGAAGACTACCTTTACCTCATTGCTTGTGCAATGGCAAAACATGCTTGCAATCATCGGCAAAATTGCGAGTTGGTGACTTAACTGTGGAAGGCACGGTCTAATGATAGTACTAGGAATCACTGGCAAAAAAAATACTTGTGATTTTTGTCCAAATCGAAATCCGTTTTCGTTCAGAGACCAACAGACTGATTGAGTAGTTATTTTCTGTTCCATTTTCCTTTTCCTTGTGACAGATCCAAAATTCAAACACGGCATAAGAACTAAGGAGAAATGAAGCAAAAGGTCCAGCCTTCTTTGTAGTCCATGCAACCAACAATCTCTATCACCACTTAGGCAAGAGATTTCATAGCAAATCCTGCCAATGGGGGACCAAAGAGTAAGACAAAGCAAGACATCTTCCCAATCTGAGAACTTTAATAGACACTGGACAACATCTTGATTTACAAACCACTTTCACAAAATATGCCAAGAGTACTTTCTTTTACGCGAAAGTCCAATTCAAATGGCCAAAAAACAAGTCCGTGTATTGTTTTGCCCTACATGTGAGTGCTCGTGGCTGTGGAGAACATCGTAGGGTGGACCGATAAAAAGATGTCCCAACTATCAAGTCATTTTCATGATGGTTCCCGTCATTCTCTTTTTGAATTAAGAGGTGAAGTTGAGTGATATTGTTACGTTGAACTGATGCACAAAGATGCAAAAAAAAAAAAATTCTAAACTTTCTGAATTAGCCTAAGTAAAGGAACTTTATTCAATATGGAAAATAACTAGTACCAGGCCATTGTTGGCAACAGACATTCTTAAGCTTTATAACGCCCGAGCCTGTTGAACACGACCATACCCTCCTACAGCATAAAGGCAAATAATTGTAAATACAGGAACTATATACAAAGGAAAGGTACAGAGAGAGAGACACAGAGATCTTACTCAAATGTGGATTCATTCCTTAATACAAATTTAGGCCAGTGTATGCATTTTTTAGTGCGGCAACAACTCTTCCACCTCGACCCTACAACTAGAACAACTCATGCTTTTCTTGATTCGGCTATGGTTTATAGACTCGACCTCCGCCAAAAATATGCTATAGACCGGTCTATGATCAGAGAATCTGGACTCTCCGCGAACATAAGATATTTGATGTAGGCCTCTACCATACCACAATATACGATCACACCTTCACATACAAAATAAATCAAGATTAGTTGTTCACATTGGAAAGAATTAATGGAGGTGTGAGGTGTCTGCTTATGCTTTACCGTCTCAGAACTATAACTTGCTCGCACAAGTTCTGCTTTTTGGCTTACGGGCTAAAAACAACTCTACAAAAGCTAAAAGAACTGATCTTTGAGAAGCTAGTTGCTTATGCTTTCCAATAATCAGTTTTTAACATGAAGTCAATTGTGATGGTTTGAATTCCTCACCACTTTGTTGCAGCCTCTTTTTTTTGATTAATTGATTAGAGGATAAGATTACCATGCAGGTGTTCTCCTCTTCTCTTTTGGGTGCATATCATCTCCGGCATATCTGTCTGAATTATGTGAGTACTTGTACGTGGGAGGAAAATAAATCTTTCCTTCATTCCATCGCTCAAAAACACGTCCACGTCTCTGCTCTATCTGAAGCTGCTGAGAAAAGCCATCACAGGATCAAACTGAGCAGTTCCAAATATTGGTCAAAAAGAGAAAGAAACTTCGCATTATACTAAAATAATACAAAATCATGTACGTATAAAGAAAATCAAAATAAGGTAAAAATGCTTGTTAGATTCTATGGCTTGCCTGGTCATTGTCTAACAAAGCCCTCCAGTTACGCATCTCAACAAGAGCCTTTGCAGATCGGTAAGAAAGTGCAATCCGGTAATTCAGGTCCCCAAGCCAAATAATTCGACTACATTGAAATAAACGTGACTCAGTATTTTGATTAAGGTAAGATAAGGCATGCATTTCTCCCCAAAAGAAGACCACTCAAAACCGTTGGATGACTTGAAAAGATGATGAAGTGTTTTATTTAACCCATGTAAACAAAAGACAGAGATCACAAAATCACCAAATTCAAAAACCAGGTTGATGAGGGCTTCTTACTCATGCTCTAGGATTGTTCGAGGGGAATTCTCATCCCCCATTCCATGAACCCGTGGAAACCTCGTCTTCCTAAGAATTTCCATGACATCAGAGTTTCTTCGCAACTCGTCACCTTCCTTCTGCCCGGACGTTAAATGACTACAAATGAAGCAGAAGCTTGTTTGGTGCAAAGACATGCTAATTGAAATTGAACCCTGCCACACTGAAGTGCATAAGATTTATGCTATTGTACTTAAAGATAAAGTCTGCATTCAAATTACTGGAAATCACCCACAAAGCCAAAAAGATGTACCTTGTTTCCAAGATAGCCCATCAACCCTCTTCCAACACAAGAAACTTTCATGTTATGTACATCGTCTCTTAGATCACTCTTAACCCAAACTGTGAGGAATATCCCCACCATTTGCTTACTAGCAACCAAACAGTACTTTGATTGTCCTAGTTGTCTGTCTCTCTCCATTGAAGTAGATCCATTGTACGATATTGGTGAGTAATATGTGGTACCAGGTGAATCCCCAGGCCCATTCTCCTCATCCGATGAACCCGACCTGAAACTTGGGTCATAATCACTTGCCCTACTCCCAAACATAACTCTATCACAAACACTGAATCGACGATCAAGCTGGGGTTGTGGAAATGGTGTGTCACTATCCATCATCCTCATGCTATGACTCAACGACTGAAATGAGCGACGATGGAAAAAAGATGACGCTTTTTGCCTCGTTGATCCCTCAAAGTCTGAATCTAGTTCAGCAATAGGGTCAGGAATCGGTGAAGGTGTGTGGAAACCCTCACTTGTGCCTGGAAGACTATTTAGTGTCTTCCGGATTAGTGCTAGCCATTTTCTAGCTGGGCCATTGTCTTCAGTTCCCAAAACATTACCGGCATTTAGAGGAACAATTTCTTGGAACCTAAGTGCCAATGGAACAGTTAAATTTCAGAAAGATGCGAAGGCAAAGTGAAGAAAAATGCTGACACAGTTCGATTAAATGAACTCACCCAAGGACATAAATGTCGGCGGGAGGGGAGGTATGAAGCCAATCTTCAAGATTCAAATAGCTTGGGGGAGATTTTCCGGCCACATTCCATGTAGCTACAAAAATCCTATTTCCAAGTGAAAAAAAGAGAGGGAAAACAGTAAAGACCAGCAAATCAATAAAAACAAGTAAGAAATTAATAAGAGCAGAAACTCACCTGTAATTATGCAGATCGGTAACTTGGGAAGTCTCTAGGTCAATCTTACTTCGCCGGACACGATCGGAGTTTCTCCTTCCTGACCTTTCTGTTAAAATTTGACTCATTAATGGGGCTAAAAATCGTCTTATCTTTTTTCTTGTTCTTGTTCTTGATTTGATTTAGGTAAAAATTAGAGGGGTTTAGTGTGGTGATCTAAAGGAAAGCTGATTCTCTAATGCTAACCTGTTTTACTTTTCTTGATTCTGCATGCCCCCTTCTCCGAGAATTTGTTCCTCCATTCTTGACCACCATCTGAGAAGGAAAAATAAAAACAACAACAAAAAGCTGTTAAAGCTGTGGTTTATCCACTGTTTCTACATCAATTGCACATCCAAACACAAAAAACCAAAAACAATACACATGCAACCAAAAACACTGAACTGATTGAAATTCAGAAAGAAGAAAACAAATAACAGATCTTCAGCTGCAAATGGGAATGCAGAACCCATGAAAATCCAAGTGCTTTTGGTATGGATAACTCACAGCAAGTCAGTAAAGAAGTTGGAGAGAAAAAAAAAAAAAAGAACATTTTTTTTTGGTTGTTTCTAAATTTCAAATCCAAGATTTCCAATTCCATAACCCTAATTTGGATTTGGGTTATATAAACTTGAAGAAAAAGATGAACCTTCGAATAAGACGTCGTCCGCGTGGAAATCCTGGGATTTGCTCTTGATATGGAACCATTTCTTGACCAGGGACTTAGGCCATGAAAGCTTCACCCACGCCGCAAAAGTCAGCAAATTCAAAGATCACAATGTAGACAAGCAAATTAAATGAGAATCAACGGAAAAAAGAAGAAGAAAAAAAATAAACCTTGCCATTCTTTGAATTCCCATCCTTCATTGTTCCACCGCTTTACATAGAGATGCCAGATACTGATACTAGTGATTTTGCTTCAACTAGTGATTGAGGCTTTTGGGTTCTGCTTGAATTTGATTATATGGATCGAAGTGAACAAAAGTATATTTTTATAGAAGAAAAATATTGATTTCTGGATTTTCTCTCAATGAAAATGCCACGAAAAAAGAAAAGAAAAGAAGTGCTGGATTTCCGCGAGAAAAACCAATAAGAAAGAGTTCAATAGTTTGAAACAGAGAAGAGAGTCCTCTGTTTTCTAAGGTAATAAAGAGAAATACATTGAGATACGGAAAAACAAAGCCAGTATTTTGGCATCTGGGTTTGTGGGTATTGGAAAAGAGGGACTGAAGAAAAGAACCCAGTTGTGATTCTGTCTTTGTCTTTATAAGGTATGGGTTAATTGAGAGAGAACAGAGGAAAGGAGAAAGAAAGAGAGAAACTCAGAGGGCAATGAGGAGAGAGGGACAGCACTGGTGGGTGGAGGCAATACTATCAGATTCTGATGATAGAACATGACAATGTAGGGGAGAGAGAGAGAGAGAGAGAGAGAGAGAGAGAGAGAGATCCTTCAGAAGTAGGAGTATCGAATTTGAAGGGAATAAAGTGTGTGTGTGTGTGTTGGGGGGGAACTGCTTTTTTTACCCCAAGTCCAAGGCCGTCTCAGTTTTTGGAGAGGGAAAAAATGATATATTTGGGCACTCAGACGTCCTCGTCCCCCTCTTTTTGTTTTTTGCATCACTAATGAGTAATACTACAATGTACAGCCCTCCTATATGAGATTTTGTGGCACTAAATATAAGAGAATATGAGATTTTGTGACACAAAATATGAGATTTTGTGGCTCCAAATATGATATGGCACATGGTATGCATCCGGAAATATGAGATTTTGTGGCTCCAAATATGAGATTTTGTGGCACCAAATATGAGATTTTGTGGTTCCAAAATATGAGATTTTATGGCACCAAATATGAGATTTTGTAACTAAAAATATGAGTTTTCGTGGCACCAAATATGAGATTTTCTGCAAATATATGAGATTTTGTGGTCCCAAATATCAGATTGTGGAACTGTAGCATTACTGTAGCAATCCGCATGAGTCCAAATATGAGATTGTGTGACTCCAAATATGAGATTTTGTGACTATTCATATGAAGTTGCATACCATATGCACTTCATATCTCCAGCCACAAAATCTCATATTTAGAGTTATAAAATCTCATATTTTGAGTCACAAAATCTCATATTAAGAAGAGCACATTGTAGCATTACTCATCACTAAAACACACACACACACACACACACAATAACCCACCCTTGGTTGCCCCAGCCCCCAGCAGTTATGTGCCTGCAACATGGGGGTGTTCGATTCTCCTTTGAGACACTTGGAATTTAAGTGGAGGCCGTGAAATAAATTGATGCGCTAGTTTTCCGTAAATTTAAATTAACGGATGGATCTAATTTGACCCTGTCATGGGGGTGACATGTTCCTACGTCATATAAAACAAAACAAAAACAAAAACACACACACTCCCTCTGTATATACATAATGCAACATTTATTTGAGACATTAGATTTTAGTTTTGAGAAGATATTGGAGCATCTCCGGCCCATTTCTCAAATAATCCCATTTTGGAGACTCAATACAACAAATTCAAAAAGTATATATGTTCAGAGCATCTATACATCAAATTAGAGAATCAAATTAGAGATGTCAGTTATTCCTAAAGGCTTATGTAACATTTCGGCATATCTAAATTTGACATCAACAGATCTTTATCTATAACATTGATGTTAAGTAGTATTAATTTAAAAAACACCTACTTCTTGAATTTCAAAATATCAAAAATAGATGTGGCCTGAAGAGTCAAATTTATAGCAAATAAAGTGGAGCCAAATCCACATTGAATTTAACACTCCATTGGATATCAGGGTTGAATAAAAAGAAGATAAAAAAAAGTTACCATTTCTACTCCATATAGGATTTGAAACCTTCCAGTCTATTTTTATGAGAAGTGAATCGATAATGTTGAAGTTATTCGCTGATCGATAATTTTTTGACGCCTATTGCTTAAAAAGTATCAATATTAGATGGGTGAACAAATTTTTTATGCTTGTTCTTTCTCTAATACAGTCCTTCTCGTGGTCGAAAAAAGTAAAGATTCATAGGAAATCTAAGCATGCCCATCTTCCCAAAGAACCTCTGTAGAGTTTTTATGAATATATGTGATTCAGTCCCTTGCGTTGTAAATCTTGCATTCGTCACAATGGTTGTTTCTCTAATTTTTGACAGGGATTGAAACTTTATAAACTACAATTAACAATACTGATTTTCGCTAGGAAGAAAAGCAAACAGTTAGTTTCTCCCATGTAGATTTCTGGGAATTTAAAAGATTGTCCCAAAATATTTCGAATTCTAACGTTAGTTGAAGTCTGGTTGATCTCCTCAAAACCTTCCCATGCTCGTGCTTACTAGAGCAATGTGTGTTTGTTTGTTCAACAACATTGAAGTTTCTTTTTGCCCCAATCTAGACTAGTGTCCAAGGGAGCTAAGGAAATGGTCCCATATCTTAGGTATCCTTTTTTCTTTTTCTTTTTTTGATTAAGTAGAATTCGCATGTATGCAATATGTTTGAATTATTACCCCATTCAAAATTGGATTTTTCATCCTCATAAAATTGAGTGTTAAAAAAAATATGAACACCTGTTTTGAACTTCAGTAATCCATATTTTTATTCAACAACGATTTTCACACTCGTTCATATCTGCACTTCTTCCTTTGTCTTTACTCGCGTAAACTACAATACTGCATTTTCGTTCCTCTTTTCACTTGTTCAACTTTTTTATACATGAAAGAACAATGTCGTAAATTAACAAGAATGAAAATAAACAAAAGAGTAATAATAATAAAAAAATAAAATGTGAAAATTAATTACCTTCTTGTAATTCGATATCACGAACCATCTGGAAATGGGGAGTATCTAATTCACCTGGAAAAGTGTTTATTACTATATTCCTACATTCATGTAGGATCTTGTTTAGGCCATTGGGAATTTCCTAACCCTAGCTCAACTCATGCGATTTCTTAGTTTTTCGCGAAGGTATATGTGATCGGAATATTTTTTACCTAAGCTTGAACAAAGTAATTTCTTGGATTAAGCTCTCAAATGCTCAAGAATTTAATTGACTAATCTTAATTCACATGCCACACGTGGGAGACTGTGTCTTGTTCCCCAAACCCCAGACTTAGTTTTTATTTTCCCAAATTTCAAGGTTCCATAGCAATCAAAGAGTGTATCAGTTTTACACATTCTAGGATTAAACTAATATATGAGGGCAGAGTACTCCAACAAGTCATAGCTCCCAAAATGGGAATCTTCAACAAACCCAATACAACCCACTTCCCTAGTGAAGCTTCCACTAGCATTTTAGCCATTGGGGGTCCATTTCAAGCTTCTCCATACTCTTTTTTTTTTTCCTCTCTTTTTCTCAACGAAACTCAGTAGTGTTTTAAGTTGTAATTAATGAGATTTGAACATCAGTTAAATACATTGGAGTACATGTGCGATTTGAACTTTCTGTTCGTAGGAGTCGAACCCTAGACCTCATGCTCCAAAGAACGCTACACTCCTTGGGCTAAACTGCGAGTACCACACTGAGTTCATAGGTTTGATTTCCATCGCTGCAAAATTTTCATTATTTATCTTCTTTTTTTTTCATTGCTGCAAAAATTCCAATGTTTTAAAATTAATTAAAGTGTGCATGAGCTACCCAATTCAAGAATAAAAAGAGTAATCTTCTTCATCCTAGTTGTCAACCAAAACCCAACTCGCATCACCCTTAACACGACAATCTTATTGGAGAGAGAGGGAGAGAAAGAACTAAACTAATTGGTAAGAAGGTAATTAGGTGGCAGGTAACATGGTCTATATTTTATATCATCTCATAAAGAAATGCATCCTTCTCTGTTTCTGATGGTAAATGTTTATGAATCACTTTTGTAGCAAGGGCAAAGGGAATTGGTAATTGTCCATGTAGAGGGACAAGAATGGGGGCCTTTACGGAAGCGGATGGTGCAGTGTAGTTTTGGACGGTTTGAATTTAAATAGAACTATTTTGGATGGCTCAAATTGTGTTGCACGATGCAGCGTATTTGCTGCCGTGCAGGGTTCCCGAGTCTGTTCTTTACTGCCAACAATCTTTCATGTCCTATTGAGGGACTGTGTTTAATGCAACCATTGCCATGAAAGATAAATGCAGAAGGGGACACAAATTGTAATTGAATTCAATAGTGGTATGTTGAATTTATGAATCAACTATGGATTGATATTGAATGAACCAATCTAATGAGTTGCCATTCAGTTTTATTAAAAGCGCGTTTAAGATTAAATTGTTACGTTAAATAAACGAAGTTTGAACACTTTTTTTTTTTCTCTTCTTTGAACATCAGCTTAATTTCCAAACTAAGTTGAAGAGAAGTCTGCTACTCGGCTCGATAAGCTATTCAAATTAAGATTTGCGATTTATTTGATTTTAAGAGATACGCTTGGCTGATTAACAAACCAAACCTAAATTCATTTTTATAACTCGGTAGGTATTCAAATCAATTTGAACAACCTATCGAATTGGCACGATCTGTTATAACTTTTAGTGTGCACATGCACGAATAGGAAAACTTATATCCACATGGAAAATGAAGCTAGCTATCACCTATGAATAAGATTGAATTTTGTCCGCAAAATGAATATGGTAGTGATAATACCAAAACTGTTTTTGATTGTGCCAAAAACAGAAAAAAAAAAAAAAAATTCTAAAGAATTTTAATTTTCACTGTAATTTTAAATGAGGCAGCCAAAGGATGGGAAGATGGGTAGATCTTTGATTTTTATTTTGAGCAAAGTATCTTCATAATTCTTGGATTCGGTTCAGGGTTTTTATCTCCCCTTTTTCTTTTGTATTTTAGTACAGTATTTGTTTTTCTTCTGAGATGGGTTCTATTGGATCTTTCTTCGTGCTCTGATTGTTGCATTTATCTTTGACTCACACTATCACCAAATATGATTTGACCTATTTTTGCAACACGTGTTAGCGAGTGTGAGGCTCGTGTCTAGATGAATCACGAAAGGGATAAGTTCGCTATTTTGATTTAATTTGTTTCATCTTTTGCTTGATGGGTTGTCATAAATTCTTGTTTTTGTATTTTGGAAGGAACTCTTGTAAATGCCACTGTCCGCAAATTTGATTCTCTCTCTGTTTCTTTTTCTTTTTCCAGCTTTTGAAAAACCCGAATCTTAAGCCAACAGAGTCACTGTTTTACCCCTACAAGGATTTCATAACCGTTTCAAGCAGTTTATGTTTTGGCCTTTTCTCTATGGAAGGGCTTTCTCTTTGTGTCATTTTCCATACCTTTGGCAAAAGGAATAGGCATTTCCAAAGCAACTTTGGTTTTTAGTGTACTTATTAGATTACAAGTTT